>JAUCMU010000063.1:9312691-9339867 GCA_032275025.1 Enteromius treurensis
TTTTATTAGAGGAGTCACACAACATAAAGCTTAGTTTACGGACTCTTGAGAGAACGTTATGCAGGAATCATTTGTGACGAAGACATACTGTAATAAAACAGATGAGGCTGAAGTGGCACGTTTTATAGATCAACTGTTGGCTGTCAGGCATTATTACAGACAGAAACTGAACCTATTTGACTGACGGAAGTTACGTTACGTTACGTTACTTTAAACGAATATCAGAAATATTTTGCAAAAATGTAAACATTTAAGTAACTTATGACGGCGCAACACGAATACGAAACGGATTTATGTTTTTATAGCATTTTGTTAAGTGTCAGATTAACTGAAGGCGAAATGGACTAATTGTTAGTTAATAGATAAGGTTAAGCTATCTCTCTATAAGTGTTTTTCTATCTGTCAGCCAGCTACATATGATGCATCAGGTCATATGTAACTTTTAGCATTTTTGTCATGAGCCCTGGGTAATTTCTGACCCTAGTACAGAGGGATAGACTGCTGGCATTGCTTCAAGACATCTATAGCTAGAGTGCAAACATTGATGAGGTTCTGAAAATGGAGCCGGACAGGCTAAGATTAGATTTTTCAATTTACTGCAACGTGGCGCTCGACAGAAAGAGACACAACGGCATGCTTGGTCACTCAGGACATTTGTCTGTACTAATCCCCAGGAAATTTCTAGACACTTGAGTCATGCACAGACACAGCAGTCATATTAATGGCCAACAGCAGTGCTATGCCTTTAAGTTCTGAGCAGGTGGTTGCTATTCCATCCAGTTGGTCTGTCCAAACATTAAACCACATATCCCTCTCTTTCTCTCTCTGCTGTAGAACGGCTCGGGCTCTTGGCACTGCTCTTTGTTAATAACATCCCATCATTTTTAGGCTGGCGCTGGCAAAGTATTGGACGTGTGTAAGTTAAGTATTTTCCAAGTGGCTTATTTTAGCACATGGTTTTGAAGCTCCGCAACTATTTCATGACTGACCTAGTAAGATTTGGCATAGGTGCCCATGGCACATTAACAAGATAAACAGTATAATCTACTTACTGGAACCTTTTGTTGGCATCTCTCTGAAACTACCCTGAAATCATATGTTAGTAAATGTTCTTTCTGTGGAGCCAGTAAATGCTGGATGGATGCAAAGGGCATTTGCAAAACTTGCCGTTTTGTCATACAAACTTCAAGGCATCCAATTCACAGCTGGATCTTAGTTCAGTGTGGGAGAGGATCAGTGTTTGGAGTTTTATTGGCAGCCTTATTTATGAGAAATAAACGATTGCTGAGATCAGATATGCATCCAGCTGTGGGACAAAATAGGAAAATTAAGAGTCTATTGGCTGAAGGTGGCTATGTCTATTCTTAAGAAATAAAGAATTCTAATATAAAACAATATATAAATTAAATATTTAATATTAAGCTTGAAAAATATCTATGGAAATTAAAAATTTCGTTTTTTTTTTTTATTCTTATTTTGTAGAATTACAGGGAGACCAATATTGTTTTGGACCCTTCTTGCCTTCATTTATGAACAGATGCATCAATATATATGTTAATATAGGTGAGCTTTTCATTTAAAGGCAGGTGGTGATTCAGATTTTTCAGTAGGGCAGGTCCAGTGTTTCTCAGGACGTCCACTGTCTCATATATGCACCTCTGCATTTCATGTCATGCTATTCAGTGAAATGCTTATCATAACAGCACGCATGGATCCATTTTCTTCCAACATACAGGAAAACTGCCCTTTCTTTAGAAGAAAAGGATGGAAGCTGATGGTCCTGATTTACACTACAGTACATTTGGATAAGTAAAAGAGGCCTGCCAGGCATTTGTTTCATTTCTGAGTAGATGAGTGATGTTTTTTTCTCCTTACGCCACTGGTGTTATGATTGGATATGTGATACTCTCGATTCAGGCTTAGAACATACATTTATTTTGAACTGTTTTGCTTTTTCTCATGAGCCAGTGGAGAGAATCACCATTTTTCTCATGAGTCATCATGTCAGGGGAAGGGGGGGTTCTTGTAAGCTGCGCCCTGATGATATAATTTCCTGTCAATTCAAAGTGTGGCTGGATTTAAAAAAACGGAATCCTGCATGCACTGAATAACTGCACATTATGCATTCTGTGATTATACAAAACATAATCAAAAAACTTGAACTAGCAGTACACACACACAAAATCCCTTGGGCGGGATTATGGCTCAACAGAAAATGATTGTGATTATGTGTTAAACAGGAAGAGGCATTGTCTGTCTTGTTCCTTTATATACTTGGCTCTGTATGCAATATAAAGGCATACACACATGAATCATAATAGTTTGATATACAACAGGATTAATTTCTCAGCATTTGTCCTTAAACAACCTTTTCATTTACAGACAGGAAGTCGATGATTACAGACAGATTGTGCTGTGTAGTCCAATTGCTTTGTGTAGTATCAAAACCATACAGTGCAGTACAGCCAAAACAAGCACATGACCTCTTAATAAAAATCTTGATCTCAGTATGGGGCATGGGTATTTCTGACAGGGTGAATTTTAGTGGTGTCTGAATCTGAACCTCTGTGAGTCTGGGATTTCGAAAATTATATAGAGCAGGCTTTCTTAACTCTGGTCTTTGAGGGTCCACTGTCCAAAATGTTATTTTCAATTCCTAATCAAAAACACCTAAACCAACTAATTAAGCTGTTCAGGAATACTAATAAGCTACAGGCAATGGGGTTTGGCTGATTGAGTTCTACACCCAAGCATGAGCAACTGCGATAGTGAAGCTTCCCTGACCAAGCTCCACCAACCAAAATAAAAGTGGGTAGTTTGATAGCTATTTTGTCCAGAAATTATCATAGTTTCTCAACAGTTCACCTATAATCTTAGACAAGAGCAATCTGTCGTAATTATCACGGTCACATCTGCACAGCCTGAAGAATCAGAGGTGTTTGTGCCGACAAAAACAACAGGATACAAACAGAGTGATTCTGCTATAATGATATGTTTGGCCTTGCTGATCAGCGAGAGTTTTGGGAGGAGCCTCAGGCTGTGGTGGAACCGGGCCGCATGAAAACATATAAGAGCCCTCTCTCTTTTTTTCTCTCTCTCTCTCTCCCACAGTACACACAGCTGCAGCTTTGAGTAAACACGTACATACAAACTCACACAGATGCATTTGCTCTCCCACAACCCTGTGCTCATACATACACACACACACGCATTGATACGCATGCATGACTTCCCATCAGTTAGTGTAGAGAGCTAAACTACAGGTAGAGGTTTACCCCAATACACAGTGGAGGTAAGTCCAATGCAGAGGCTGTGCAGGCGAGAAATTAATGTATGTGTACTGTCTACTGTCAAATTCATCACGGCACTAAAATGTCATGTCCCACTCGCTTACGGTTAGCCTCAGGGTAATGGCTGATAAGCTTCAGGGCAATTTGTTTATAACATGAGGCAGCTACAGTGGGACATACATTTGAGGTGCAACAGAAGTGCAACTAGTTGATTACCAAGAAAATACAGTTTAGGGGTTTGTTTCTCAAAATAATTGTTAGCTAACTATGGCCACAAGCTCCATTGAACTCTATTGCTAATATGCGACCATAGTTGTTTTGTGGAAATGCATCCTAGCTAGCAGCTGTATATTGGAAAATGGTAGATGGTCTGACCATAGATGTATATACGTAGATTCGTCATTGGCGACTGTTTCAATGGGGCACTGTATGTAAGCCGTCCACCATATTGTAACGGTCTTGACTTGAATTTATTCACCATCGCTGATTATTCGAAAGATGCCACAATCCTGCACAACCCTACCACCCAAATATACCCAGACATTAGATACTTTGACCTGTTCTATATATTCTGTTCCATAAAATGGAAGTAAATGGTCATCAGAACAGTTTGGTTATCAACATTTCTCAAGAAATCTTCTTTTAGGTTTCACAAAAAACGTAAGTTGGACAGGTTTGGAATGTCATGAGGGTGAGAGAATGATGATAAAATTATTTTATTTTTGGGTGAGTTTTATGGAAGCATATGTGTGGCAAAATTCAATTTGCAAATTGAATTTTGCAACACATGTTCTTCCATAGATTTTGTTTCTTAACAGCAAAGCCTTTTTTTTTATAGAATGGTGACTGGTCAACCAACTAATGACTAGTTTTGACTAGCTGAAGCCAGATACCAAAAGTGGATTCTCTGACAGATAATAAACTAGTCTACATGTTGATTTGTTATTTCAACCCCAAATACAGTAGGTGCTGTGAAGTGTGCAGATCTCTTTTCAAGGCCATTTCTAAGAAAGGCAAAAATAATCACAAGACTGGGAAAAATGGTATGAAAATTCATGTGACACAGCTGTTATCAGTAACCTCTCTTTCTCATGCATCTCTCTTTTATCTCTGTTTTTATTAACTTTTTCTGACTCTATTTTAACTCCCCTACCAGACCCCTCCCATACACATCCACAAATCTACTTGAAATTATTGTGCAATGTTTTTGAGAAAGTGAGTGCATCATAACCAGTCTCAGAGTTAAATCAACACTCAAACCAGTCACACTTCAACATGCACTACAGCCTAGCAACGGTTAACAGCTCAGGCTTATTATGATAAGCCCAAGGACATTCATAAAGTTTCAAAAATAAGAACTTTTAATATTCTTTCTGTTACAGATGGTCATAAACTTCACAGTCATGTTCAATATAACACATGCACATAGCACATTTCCATGAAGTATATCAATATGTTGGCACTTCAAATGTACAGTTATGAATTTCAGAAGTTATGAGCTTCATATATTAAGCCCATTTCCTTTTGCCGAGGCCAGCACTAAATAAATGGAAGTCATTTATTGCTCTGTTCCCAACCACAAGCCGACTCTGCATAAGGTAAGTGATGTGTTCGGTCATTGGCAGGAGACTGTTAACCTGATGAGAAAACTAGGATTGCTAACATAGCATAGCATATGATGTGTACTGGTTTTCCACTAGGATTCTTAACTGGAAAGACATTCATCTAGTCATCTAGCTTCATTAAAAGTTGCATGCTGGCTGACAAACTTCACCAGCAAGGTTTTGAATTTATGCTAGTTTATGAGACCTGCTGGTAAATTCATACTGGACTAAACATTTTTTTTAAAGCAATAATTAAAGGATTACCATATCTTCATATGAAAGTTAGCCTAGAATTTGCTTGTTTATCTACTAGCCATTAACTAAAGCTAAGTAAGTTTGTGAATATACAGCTGTGAGATGCTTTTCCCACCCTGAGGTAACGTTGCACAGAACCACACTATAAAGTGCATACTTCTCTTTACAGTGTGGTTAGTCCTGCCTATAAGCTCTGCAAATAGCCACGCTTGATGATGACTTTAGAGACAACATTTAGCTTAACATGCAACAACATGAAAGTGGTTTGGTCGCAGTATGATGATGAGAGTGCCTTTCCCCTCCTGATGTCTTATTTGTAAGAAATGTAATGAGTCCAATCTGTAATAGTTGACATGTGTCCATGAAATGACCAAAAGGTGCCAATTGAGGTCACCCAGAGCACTCCAACAGGACCCATTTAGAGACCCATAAATACTTGGCTAGTCTAGGATTATTGTAGTCTGAAAACAAACCCATAAACATATGTGTTTCTATGTGTCTTGATTATCTAAGCATTCTCACTCCAGTGTTTACTTATGAATGACACTGAATGTGTCTGAATTAGTTTAGTCTCGGCCTGAGACCGCCCACAGATGGTTCACTGACAACTTGCTGCATGCCACTCAAAAAACTGGGAAAAAATAAAAAAATATCTATTGATTTGGCAAGTTTTCACTGTATTTAGTAGAATGTGCAAATACATCCCCAAGCAGAACTGTATATAGTTGACTGTATGTACATAAGACTGCTGAATCTTTATTTAAATTATTACATCTCCACTCTTAGATTACACAAATTAACTCTGGTTTGTTCATTTACATAGTTTTAGAGATTCACAATATATTGCCACCATATTGTTATTTGCCTAAATTAAACATGATCATATCATTCAAAATTGTATATTTAATTCAGTTGTATAATTTTTTGAAAGCACAAAATTGTTTTGAAAGTGTTGCTAAATGCAATCTTTAGCAAATTTCAGAATTAATATCCATCTTTCATACTTTACACTATAGTGTTACGATGCCCACATTTACCTGTAGAATATAAAAAAAATTAATGATTTTAATGCTTTATTTAATTCCTATAAATGAAATAGTATTAAATTTTGATATCAGCTACCTATTGTTATCGCCCATATCATGAAAATAATAATTCGTTTATCAGTATTGCCCAGAATTTTTCCTGTCAAGGTAAACAGTTCTTAGCTACAATACAACGTGGAACAGATCTTTTGCTGTTTAGTCAAGTGTTTGGCTTTGTCAAAAAGCACGTCCCCATTCAGGTTCATGAAGACACTTCTAAATTGAGATGAAACTCTACGTCTGGCAAAGCTGCCATTTTCGGCATCCAAGCAATTCTGCGCTTTCTGTGGAATTTCCTCCTTCATTTCTCTGTAAGTTTTAGCTCATAGCCAGAGCAAACTGTCTGGCTCTTTTTCGGTCTGTCCCTCTGTCTCATCCATTCAAGTATCTCTGACTCTCAGAGACAAAGTGTATATCCATGAAGAAGCATCCAGGTGCGCAGCTAAAGCCTCTCGTCTGGGTGAGCCAGGTCATCAGCTGACTTATGAAGATCGCCCTGCCCTGACCCGCATGCCGTTCCATGTCCTCTAACCTTCTGATACTTGACACAAAAAGCATTCCGAGAAGTGATGACACTGAAAAAGCCAAACAATTGGGAATGTGTCTTGTGTATGAGAGGCGTGTGCATTTGTCAGGTTCTCCGCAGCTGGATGAGAGGTGTTGAGAGAGCGAAAGAGAGAGGAAAGGGGGAAGGGGAGGATGACAGGGCAAATCAATGCCAGGAGCACACCGATGGAAAAATAAAAGACACAAGCACAGACGTGACACTCGAGGAGGTGAGAAGGAGGAGCAGACGGCAGCCAGGTATGATGGTCAGTGTGCAGGTTAAAGCTGCTTTTGTTTTAACACAGTGAGGATGTTTCCTGTCATGCATGACTGTTTGTGTGTACAGCCCACAGAAAAGAGAATAGCACGTACTGTGTAGGACAAATACACACACAGATCACTAGACGGCCACATGACCTGCATGACACAAGCACAGCACACTCAGTTATAGATATAGAGACTACAGGGACACACACACACACACACATAAAGATATTGACAATAACTGATGTAAATTGACTGTTTGCATTTTAAGAGAGCCTTTAAAAGTTACAGAACCATTTCAAATGATCCTGATGAAGGTTTTGTACTTTTAAACTCAACTGTTTCCTCACAAATGGCAAAGAATGCTATAAAAAGAAATGAAAACAAACCTTCAAAGTCTGAGATAATTCCCTCCAAATGCGCATTGACATTGGAATCAGACATTTTGAAGCTGCGGGATCAAAGCAACCTTTCCCAGCAAGGCGAAACTCTCACAGACTTTGTGCTCTCCAGCTCCCAAACAAATCCCAAATTAGGAGGTAACAGGGGGAGGAAAAAAGAGTAAGCGTTCGGAGCAGTCCCCAGATCCAAGCCCACGACTTTCTTAAAGGACCAACTGAGTTTTTCCCACTTCCTCCAGTGCTCTGAACGCAGCAGACTTCAGAATGAGAAACCGATGACAACCCCCCACCCCCACTCGCTCTCTTTCTCTCACTCCTTCCCTCTCTCCTCCCTCTCTCTCTCTCTCTCTCTCTCTCTCTCTCTCTCTGACAGAGTCGCTTGGCTTCTAACAAGAGTTATTTGAGTCAATGCTCAAATGTTACTTTCTAAGCCGCCCCCAAACTTGCCGAAACTACGCTCTTTTGCAATCGCAGACGAGATAACGTGAGTATTTCTAGATTAAGCCCATGCGGATTGGGTGACGTGTGCGGAGAAGTTCAGTAGAGTTCGGTCCGTGCGAGAAGTGGAGGGCAGCGGCAGTACATATTTCATCACAATCCCCGAGGAGAGCACGTCTACGCTTGCGGCTTCCCCAGTAGTTTCCTGAATTTGAGCCTGAGGCCACCAGCGCTTCTCGTAACAGAGAGGAGGACGGGCTGAGGCCATGTGGTGCCATAAATCAGTGACCTCATCTACATCTCGGACTCAGTGCTGTGTTTCTCCTCACACATTCTTCTAAACACGTTTTCATTTCATTCAGACATTATCAGCTCTGGCTACAGTCGAAGAGCTGGTTTTGTTTACAGATTTGATCTGCTAACTGTAGATATGGTGCTGCTATGTAACTGGTTTGTTGTGGACTGTGGCGTGTTGCACTGAGGACTGAAGTGTCATGGGCCAGAGCCTACAAAAACAGGAAAGTCAAGCTGCATACGACTAATCATACAGCAGATTTCACAGCTCTTCAGGCATGTCTAATGCAAACACCAGGCCTTTCTGTATACAGACTTGCAAGCGCACATATACAGTACACACACACACCACTCAAATCCGGCAAGGGAGGAGATGAACAGAGGCCATCAGAGGAATAGGAATGATCTGAAATGTTCCAGAAACTAAACAAACTATGGATTAACATTGTCAGACTGACTCATGAATATTAATTTGATGAATATTGTACACCCAGAAATCCTAACTAATTTGCTTATTCAGAAAGATTACTCAGAAGGGAGCATAAACCAGCAAAGGACCAGCTTAAACCAGTTCAAACCAGCACCAAAACATACCTAACCAGCATACAGTATGTGCTTTTTTCATTTTATATTCCTGGTTTGACAACAATATACTGCTGTATAGGTAGTGTTTCTGATAACAGCATGATTTTATTATATCAGTTAATACTTTTAATATTCATTATATCAGCATTATTTGGCACTAAACTGCAGCAAATGCATTTATAATCTTATAAACCCAGTCTCACAGCAGTTTGTGATATAGTCACGTAATTTAATCTATTTATTCGTGCCAGGGACACATTAATTTTGTTATTTTCGTAAGTCCAGCACGTTTTTTGTCCCTCCCACAAATAAATACTGTGAGACTGGGTAGTATAAACCACTTATTTATTTGATTGAATGCTGTTTTTTACAAACATATTATACAGACACAATTACAGCAAAATTGTTTTCAACATTGATAATAATGAAAATACTTTTTAAGCAGCAATCAGCATATTAGAGTGATTTCTGAAGGATCATTGAAGACTGTAATAATGATGCTGGAAGTTCAGCTTTGTTGTCACAGGAATAAATTACATTTTAAAATATATTCAAATAGAAAACAGCAATTTTAAGTTGAAATAATACATACTGGATCACTGATCAGATAAAGGCAGTAAGTTTAAGTTGATATGTCGAGGTCTTAAGAATTGTACTTAGCCTGCAGCATATAGCTAATTCCTTTTTCTGAATCATCTGTGACATACACAACTCTGGACAACATTCACACACAACCAGACACCATAGGCTACAAAACCCCCCCAGAAACTGAATCATTCATAAAATTAAAATGAGCAGCAGGCCTATAACCAGTAGATGTCGCTGTAACCCACACGATATACGCAAACGCTTGTGGAATTTCCCACTGGTGTATGAAAGCCTCAAATCTAGCACCGATTTTTGCTTGTTAAAAGTGATATGAAATAATTAACACTGGCATAATTCCTTCTTTAGACGGTGAGATCTCACATGAGCAGTACCAGGCTGAAAGAGGCTTCTTTAAACAAATGCTGTCAGAAGCCATAACTCATTCCACACTGACATACCACAGAGAGAGAGAGAGAGAGAGAGAGAGAGAGAGAGAGATCCCTCACACTGGAAAACATAAACAATTACTTGAATATTGGCTTCCATTTAGGTGGGACCTGTAAGTAGCATGTGATTTACCTTACATTTGTGTTTCTAGTTCTCCAGATTTGTATGAATTGTCTGTAGAACTGTGAATTTAGTACCTAAGCATAACTGCAGTGTCCTTCTCCTCTCCGAGCCTCTGCATGTTTACACACTGCCTCAGATCACCAGTCAGGCTATCTGCTCTGGTGTCTCCCAGGACCCCATTACACTCTCCAGCAGCAGAACATCTGGAGAAGGTCCCTAACACCAAGGGACTCCACTCAGATTTACTCTCCCAGTGTGTTTCTTTGCCTGTGAGACGAGCAATAGAATATGCAAGGACCCGTAAACTTTGTTCTCAAAAGGCACATAAATCTGGCCAGAATCATCATTCAGATGTGCCAAGTAGGAATGAAAAGTGCATTAAGAGCAACTTAAAATTTGTAAAGTAAAGTAAAATAAATGAATACATTTATAGAGCTTTCATTTAAAATCTACTGTTATTTAAATATATAGAAATATATATATATATTATGTATTATATTATTTAGATCACACACGTTCTCTCCATAGATGTAATGGTTTTTATATTGCGCAGATACGTTCTGCTATTTCAGATTTTCCCTTCATTCTGTTAGACATGGGTCAATATCCTAAAAAGTCACCTTCTCCTTGTCATACCTATGTTTTACCCATGTTGTTACACAAATTTTCCCTATTTTGTCACAAAAATGCCCGCTCACATACACACACACACACACATATTCTACAAAGTAGCCCAGTATTTAGCGTTTCACTTCACACCCCGATCAAAGCTTTCCAAGTGCATGCGTGCTACTTTTAGCAGATACTGGTGTTGCATGTAAACAGGAAGGCTGTCTCTATTTTTTTTTCTATTTTATGCACACACACAGAAGGGGTCCTGCTGAAGGTTCTTGTTACTTCAATTTACTTCCTGTTTTGACCTTGTGTGAAGGATTTTTGTATAGCACACGTTGGTTTATACACGTGAGGCTCTGCTGACATGCCTGCTGTTTTGCCTGTTGACAGATAGTTAGTCCACAAGGTTTAACACCCTTATAACTTCATCAGAGAATAAATGATAGGATTAAAAGGATAGTTATATATCCTCAGAATAAGAGCATATTTTATACATACACTATTGAAATGCAGGGTCAGCACCTGTCTGTACTGAGAGGTGTTTACTCTAGAGGTGCGGTGACTCCACGCACAAAACCAATGAATAAGGTCAACAGGATATGATGTCATCATGCTCTAAGTTGTTTATTTTCATTGGGTTAAATTTTCATAAACTGACATTTTGACCTTCTAAGTCACAAATAAGAGACATCTTTGCTTCTGCTTCTGTCCAAACTAGAACTGAAACATTAAAAATAAAAATTGGACAGTCAGTGTAAAAACACTTGTCTCCTCAAATATGTCTTTTAAAGCAAACTTAGCCTTTTGAGAGTTATTAAAATTAGAGGTTTAGTCTTAATTTATGTATGTGCCAGACACTGACTGAAAAACAGAAAAACACAGGTGGTTACAAATAAAATTCTCTGACACATTTGAGTCATCACTGAGTAGTGTTTATAGACGTCATGCAAAAACTTGAAACACGGGTAAGTGGGAAAGTAAAAGAACAACGTTGATCAACACAGATCATGTTCAGTGAGTCAAAATACAGCAAGAGTTACAGTTTCCAGACAAGATTAGACCTGACAACATCCCTCCAAAAAATCCGTCACATCGTCATATTTCATTGTTTGATTTATGAATAACTGTGAACCCTGTCATTCTTTATGGTGTTCAATGCTTTAGTTCTCTATTATCGTTCTTGTTCAAAATACAAAAGGAAGGAAGCCGCAAAGGCCAACGGTGATGCAGTCTGTTGTTTTCTTTGAAGTGATGCACAATCAAGCAAAAAGTTGTAAAAGTATGTTGTTGCTTTTTGGGGAAGGGACACAAGTGTATGCATTTATTCAAGGAATCATTTCAGCTTTTTTGTAAAGTTGTCTGTTATGTCTGTTCTTTGTCCAGCTTGATGTCATTAGTAGATATTAACTCACGTTTAAACATATGAAAAGCATGTTTTGCACTACAATACAAGATATGGACTTAATGGCATAATATAAAACAACAAAGTACAGTATGTATCTAAAAGTCGATTTAGAAATGTATAAAATCACCACAAAACCCTGCTATACTGCACTATGATATTCGAGCCATACCCCTAAATATTGGCAAAATCAAACTTCAAATCACAATATTAAATAGATTTACACTTACAATATTGTTTCTGGCAAGCAAAGTTCTGATTCAGTTATAACAATTGATTTAAATAATTTATAGCTTAGGCTTGAGTAAAGTGATCGAATCCTTCAAAATGAGTTTAATCCTTCGAAATTTAGCACACTTTAGTTAAGCTAAAGTGAAGCCTTTTAATTTCATTGCTCAAATACAAATCAGCCTAAGTCAGCTTCCTATCAACCTAAAAGGAGTCGTAAAATTGGCATGTGTCTAAATTTGTCAAATTCCTTCACAGCAAGTCACTTAGTCAAATCCTTCACCCTCAAATGACCAGCCTAACAACTTTTTAAAAAGACACGCCTCTTCAGCAGGCACTTAACCGCTCCACAACCTCAAACAAAGACACTTACACACACAATTCTCATCTTTACATTTCTGCTCTTTTCTCTAGCATTGTTGCTTGTCTATCTTTTTTAATAAACCTGGCATTATGCACTATGAAATTTTGTTGGCTCTGTGGTATTAGCCTAGTTATTACAATATCGGTCACTTTTAATAAAAATGTCTGCTAAAATGAATACATTTTGAGTTTAATTTAGATGCATATCATACATTAAACATTATCTTCAAATGTATTATATGTGTCCTAAAACCACATTTAACATTCAAATACCTAATTTCTAATAAAATCATGCCAACTAGTTGCTTTTCCTCGTTTCCTGCAAAATCCATTACAGACCCACCTGGACCGATGGCTAACTATTAGAAGTGATCTGGCACCTAGTGCTGTGAGATCATGGAGATCATAAGAGTCATTCCTCTTGTATTTATACTGGAACCGGCTCTCTGTCGGAGCACCAGGTGTGTCAACTCAGATAAAGGATAAAGGCTTGTATTATTTGTAGCGTATTAACTTCTTTTTTTTTCTGTACAGCTGAAGCACAGCACTGTTATTTTCTGGCTTGTAGAGGCTCTCAGAGTCCCTCACACATTTACAAAAAAGCCTGTGTGCTGACAGTGCAGAGCACACCACAGCACTGATACAGACCATTTCTTCCATACACATAGCTCTATTTATTGGCTGTTGTCTCAGCCTGATGAGCGGGTTCCCTCTTCCAGTAAAAACCTATGGAAAATCCAGCCCTGTCAACGGAAAATCTTACAAACGCACGCTACTCTGCAGCACCAACGCCACCAGGGACAAAAGTAGTACAGCGTAAGTACAGTAAAGTAGTACTGCTCTGTGGAAACGTCATAAAAGAAGCTAAATGAATTCAATTCAAACCACAAAAAATGTGAAGATGCAAGTTTTTGCATCGCAGATCCCAGCTAAAGCAAAAAACACTGCCACTGAAATCTTACAGAGCAAAACATGGGAGAATCTCTTTAAAAACTGTCCCGATGGTGGTGCTCTTACCTGCGATTTTGTCCCCCTCCATGGCTAAGCGCACACCCTCCTCTGCCACATGTAGCCTGTCTCTCTTCCAACCTTTTTTGTTGGACTTCCTCTTTCTCTCCCAGCGCACTAACACTTTCTCCTCCTTGTTTGCCTTCCCTCGCTCTCCTTCAACTCTTCCCTCCCTCTCTCTCTCTCTCTCTCTCTCTCTCTCTCTCTCTCTCTCCCCTCTTCTCTCTATAACTCTACCCCAATCTTCTTGATTTAATGTCTTCCGTGTGCCGTAATAACGAGCGGATGCAGAATTACGGCATGCCCATGTGCTGATCATATGTAGTGTTCTTGCTCTTTTGCTTTTATTGTCCTCTCTTTTTGCGTCCGTCTGTCTCAAAGCCTCTCTCTCTCCGTCCTCTGACACTGAGGCAGCATTGTGTGCAAAATGGAAACCCAAGGCCATGTGATATGAGCATTTCTTCCCAAAATATCTCCTCTCGGCAGCTTGAGGAATCCTGGACTGCCCTCTGATTTTCTTCAGGGCTCTGAGTCACGAGAGTAAAGGCCGAGTAGATAGACGTGACCGACGCCACACCCCTGTGATCGAAAACAAACATCTGAACACTGACTTAGACCGTAGACAAACATTTTCATACGGTGCTTGCCGCTCCTAATTTCAAGTATGGCCAAGACACACAAGCCAGAGTTTTCCTTTGTGTTGCTCAACGAGAGCAAATGCAGACCCCTGTCTGAAAGCATTTGGGGTCTGGATGATCTTTGTTCAGGAAGCGGGACTGACCTTTGGCTTTTTCTTCTGAGGGGTTGCAGGGTCGTCTGGCGAGCAGACGGCTGGGAGACGAGCCTAAATACGTGTGAAGAAGTAAACTGGCCCAGATAAGGCACTCCAGACTCAGAAATGTATAGCAAAAATTATTTATGAGATCAAATTAAATTAGATATTTATCAATGATTTGCATGGTGGGTTAAGTATATATGATACAGAAGATAAAGTCAATAAAAACTGATAATAAATGCCAGGTTTAGTAGTGATAAGTAGTGATTTGTAAAGCATTCTCTCCTCAGGCCTCTTAACACAGGAACAATACTGCCTCTATAAGAGACTTCATAGATCTACACTCAGTGCCAGACTCACAGCCTTAAATTCCCAAACACATGACACTTCATAGACCTCAAAGAGAGGGTTAGTCACAGTCTTATTGTAGTTACAGGCTTTGCTAGCAGCATTTTCACTCAGAAGAGCTTAAAATTCAACAATGCTGTTTAAAATCCTCAGAAATGTGGTCTCAAGTGATTACTGGACTTGATCATAAATAATTGAAAGTTGATTGTTAAATAATTGCAGGTATTAGTTAAAGAATAATCAGGGATGGGAAGAATTCATGGGGGAAAATGGGATAATCCCCTGGAAGAAAACGATCAGTATATTTTCCATTACATTTCCTTCAATCTTAATACACTGCAATTCAATGGATGTCAAATGCAGAATTTAAAGCATGAATTTTAAAATAAAATACATTTGCTGGCCATATTTTTCTGGCTTTTTCTGTTTTAATACAGATTTCTGTATTTTTCGTCCTAAGAGTGACCCAGATGAATTGTGAAACAATTACAAAATAGACACTTCTTGTCAGCCCCAAATGTGATTAAAATTCACCACTGACTAGTATATGAAACAGCAGGTGGTCTGAACATTAAATCTCAAAGGCTGTGATATAAACATATTAGTGCTGTCAAACGATTAATTGTGATTAATCAAATCCAAAAAAAAAGCTTTTTGTTTACATAATATATGGATGTGCACTGTGTATATTGTGTTTATTCTGTACATATAAAAGTACACACATACAGCCTATATTTGAAAATATTTACATGTACATATTTATATTCATAGAATTTATATTATATATAAATATATTTAAAATATAAACATTACATATTAACATACATACATGCAAGTGTTTGTATTTATATATACATACTAAATATAGACAGTAAACTTATTATGTGAAAAAAATGTTTTGAATGTGATTGCGATTAATCATGACAGACAGACAGATGGTCCCAAAGTGTAGCTCTTATAGCATAACACTGGAGAAGCCAAAGATATTTAACATGGAGTGCTTAAAATACAGCTTCAAGGTCTTCTGGCATCTTACACACACACACATTAGATGAAAATATATCTTGTTTTAAGCTTGTGTTTCGACTAACAGATGCCAGGATGTACTTTCTAACCAACAACACGTCGTGTTTGTTTAGTGCATAACATAAAGACAGAACATGTTGACATTTTCTACAGCAAGTCAGTGACCAAAAACGCAATCCAAACGATACATATTCCTTAAACTGTAAATGGAGCCTCAAGCCTGAGGCCATCACAAATTTCTTCCAAGGCCAAATATGTAAATAAATAATAAACCTTTATTTGTCACTTTTGCCTCAATAAATTCATATTTTGCTGCTCATAAATAGTTATTTATGTAGTTGTTATGTTTATGATTAGGGATGTAGAATAATGTCATGCAGAGTAGCTAATATGCTTTATAAATACTACAAAAAAATTGTTGTACACAATATATAATTATTACATTTGGCCCTGAACCACTAAACCAATCATAAGTTTTAATTGAGATTCATATATATTATCTAAAATCTGAATTAATAAGCTTTTCACTGATGTATGGTTTCTTAGGGTAGGCCGAGATACAACTATTTGAAAAAAAAACATCTGAATATGGAGAAAAATGTCTTAAAAGTTGTCCAAATTAAGTTCTTAGCGATGCATATTACTAAAGAAAAATCAAGTTTTGATGAATTTATGGTAGTGTCACATAGGCTAAGGAAAGGCATGCAAAGACAAAGATGATCTTTTAAATTTTTAAAAAGCAATCCAAGTTGATGAACACAAGCTCATAACAGCAGTAACATTAACACTAACCAACAGAGCACTGAACAAAGAAGTGATGTTTAAATGAGCCAACTAATGAGGTGCAGGAGGTAAACTCATAATTAACTGAACTTATAGATAATGAACTAATGACAACAGGAACAGAAACTAAATCAAAAAAACAACAAAAGAGTTAAATTAACAAAATATCTTCATTGAATATGATCTTTATATCCTAATGTTTTCTGGCCTAAATGAAAATCAAACAGAAATTTTGTGCTATTGCTACAAATTTACCTGGGCAACTTCTGACTGATTTTGTGGCCCAGAGGCACATATAGTAATAGATATAACTTGTTTATATCTATAGTATACAGTACATATTGTGAATTTCAATATTTTATGCAATAGAACATATATTGAGGAACAAATCTTACTATATCACACATTCGTAAGGAAGGTTTACATGCAAGACAAAAAAAAGTTTTGATGTTATGTCTGATGGCATAAACACACCACATGCATGCACATGCTCATACTCATATCCTACCTATAACCCCACAAACACACACACACACACACACTGTGAGGAAATCGGTTTTATGTAAGAGCAAACCTGGGGTTTTAAATCTGAGACCGCCTGGCACACAAACAAACATTTGCTTTAATTAGCATTCTTTCTCCTGTGTACGTCATTTGAGAACATGTGTTTATGTGTGTGCTTTGTTTGTGAAGTTTGTCATGCAGATCTCTGGATCTTCAAGCAGCTCTCATATGCAGACGTGCTGACAGTGCAAAAGAAGACTGAGCTTCCCGCTGTGAGAGGATGTTTTAGTGGTGAGGTATTACCACACTCAAGGTGTGAATGCTCATGCAATCACACATGCGAAAGACACATTTCCATAGATGTAAACATTAGAAGTCATTTGCTTTGTCCACTGCGAGAGAGAACGCTTCCAAAAATGCACCAACAGATGCACAACAACTGTGCAGCTCTTTGTGGTTTTTCTCTCTCTCTAGATATATTTAACCTTCTTACACGGAAAACAATCCGATTAGACAGCTGTTCTAACCATTGTCCCCCAAGACACATGCACACACATTTAAGAAGCTCAATTACTCTTTACAAAAACACACATTCAGGTCTATTTATCCTTAACCAGTGTGACATGTTCTCTACTAGTTCCATACGTTCATATTTCACTGGACATCAAATGGCAAACAAGCACGATATCCAAGTTTTTCATTGTGATATGATTGCTTTTTGTTGTTGCTGATTTAACATTCAAGACTTCAGGAGTCAGAGTTGCAGAGTTGCTACTCAAAATGTCTCAAGCTACCAATTGACTAAAATTGAAAGCATTTATTTATTTATTTCATGTATATTTCATGTTGAGCAAGAAACAGGTTTATGAACGTGAAACTAAATGCCTCTTTCCATTAACTGTATGTGTATCTTCAAGTACTCCATAAAAAGCACTGACACTGTTTACAAGCAAAGTCAATCATAATTCAGAGCCTAATGTCTGATGCGGCAAATGCTTTTAGCAATTCATACTTACATTTTATGAGCCCTAATAGAAATAAACTAAATACAAATGATTATTGTTGTTGTTAATAATAATAGTAATGATAATAGTTGTATTAATGCTAATAATATTTAAAATATTTCCTTTAAATTATAAAATGAACAACATGGTTTTCAAATGTCTTTTACATTATTTTTACATTAAATTAATTTTTTTTTTTTTCCTTTTTACTTTTTTTGTGGATAGGATTGTCCATGGTACCTAATTTGGCAAAAAACAGTACAGTTTGATTGGACGCACAGCTTTTTGTACTACCACTGATCTGTGTATCACAATAATGAACAACAGCAAACCTGTGTTTGAATGTGAACACTTACCAGGACCAGTACCAGTAGGACTTGTTGCCTCTGCTCTCTCTGGCCTCCTCAGCCTGCCGCTGGTGGACCTCGCAATGCCTGTCAACACAGAAGACATAACACAAACACTTTTCAGAACCATCAGATTATAAGAGGAAGGATATGTATAGGACACTGTGTCCAGAAGAAGTGGAGCAGAGGAAAGCAGATGTGTTGGGAATAGACATCAGAGCAATGAAGCTCAGCCCACTCAATTATGTGCCGCATGTGTTTGTAAAATCAAGTCAGATGGGACACAAACACAGAGACAGATCAAAAGCTGCTGTCTTTTGATATCTGCGCTGCCACTAAAACCCTTAAGATCACCAGGAGGAAAAGTGATTCATTTTGGAGTTTTGCAAAGTGACAGTGTTTAAATCCCACCACAGTGCAATACAGAGATGACTCTAAAGTTCAAACTGTAAAGGTCAAACTGTATGTAGGTCATGCTGTTCTTAGTGGATGCTGCTGTAAATGTGATCACATAAAGAACAAAAGCTTCATGTTTTTCCATAGATGGGCTCAACTCACAAAAGAGTATGTTTTCATAACATTATACAAATTCTGAATTCAAATTAAAGATTTTTTTTAAATTCTATTTTAATGATAATTGTGTACATTTCAGTTCCAAATTTTCAAAAAATGCAGAAATGCACAGCTTTGCGAGACGTGATAGTGAAGAGACGCGTACTGTGTCCCATATACTGGGAATTTGGGCTCTGTACTTATAAATAATGCATAATTAACTACACAATACACAAAAACCGTGAACACACCCAGAGCAGTAAACAGACAATGCTGTCTCAGTTGGGGGTTTGGTGCCTTGTTTAAGGGTCTCACCTCAATCGTGGTGTTGAAGATGGAGAGAGCTCTGTACATTCACTTCCCCCACCAGACCTGAGACTATACCAACAACCTTCAGCTTTCAAGTCAGTCTCTCTACCCATTAGAATTAAGAGGCAAATAAAAATGCTTTGATGTGTTCAATTCTTCTGCAAGCAAGAATCCCCGATCCCCCCCCCGGACACAATCATCATAACCCTCAATACACTTCACTAAACCCTTAGATCACAGAGTAGTTTAATTCACAGAACAACAATCATTTAAATTAAGAAAAACATTATTATAACAGTTTTCACAACTAAAACACTTTGACGCAACTGCTGTTTTTTTCAGAACTTATCACTGAGATAACGCTATCTGTGTCAGTGTGAATGCACGTCCTCACAGGTCAGAGATGTTGCTGATATCGAGAAGTACACAAAACCAAAAAAAAAAAACAACAAGGCTTTTAATTTCCTGTCTGCCGCTAACATAGGAAACAATGAACTAGCTATGCGCCAGTCTCTACAAGCATAACAACAAGTGTGATTCACAAGTAACAAAGCACTAATTTGTTACCATTCAGATGTGCCGGTTTATTCATCATTTCTAGCAAATCCCTGCCAGATACTCTTTCCTGAAACTCTGTGGTGAAACGCTGAGTCAGTTACCTCATCCTGCAGAGAAATACATGTAATGTTATTGAACGTTTTGGTACCAGAACATTACGACACAAAGATGAACTATTGTCTATTGCAACCAGACACTTGTTAAGGGCATGATTCGCACAAACGTAGTAATGGTAATGCAAATCTAACAGATAAAATTAGGCTGATTATGAGGAACAGTGACATGGTACTGTTTCCAGCACAATGCTGCCAGTTCAGACTAAATAAATCAAGCCCAGAGCAATATGGAGTGCTTTGGTTTACCACATAGACCACCTAACCTTTTCCAGTATTTCACCTCCTCTTTGAGTTCATTTTGCATTAGAAATGCAGGCTGTATTTTAGTTTGTAATCTGTTGTTTTCTTACATTCATAAACCAAAAAAATATAACAACTTTTTTTTTTTTGTCAAGCCCTGCGAAACCCAATGCATGGTGTTGACATTCTGTACGCCACAGGCTAAGTTACAGGAAATTTTTATACAATGACAGTAAAAGGTTGAGTGACAGAAATAACGTACCAATTATATACAGTGTATATCATGTAACACTGCATATATTAAATTAAAATCTGCCTTCGGGGTGAGTTCATACATGACTGTGACTGTGACTGACAAGCTGACAAAATTGTTATGAACTGCCTGAAAATACCCTCTGTTTTATTGACACACTACAGAGATAAGAAAGGGTGAGATTATTTGAGTTGTTTTCTGTGTAAATATGAGGGGTCTGTGCACATTGGGACATGACTCAACTGGCCAGCATTGCTAAATGCATACGCTCTAATGTAGGTTGCATCACATTCGCTGTGGCCCAAGACTTTTTTAATTTTATTATTTTACAACAACTTTTGTTTTTTCATATTTTCTCAATAACGTTTATTGTATAATTATTACTGCTGGTTTCAAATCAATCTTCATCAGCAAGTAAATTTGGATTCTTTTAACTGAAATATTGTAGAACCTACAGTGTGTATAAAATATAACACATTTTACTACTAGTTATAACTGTGGTACCACAGCTTAATTAAAAATATATTGCATTACTCCTATGTACAGTACAGGTATAAAACATACAAAGATTCAATGCACTATCTAACGCTAACGCTATTTGAATTATGTTTTATTCTAGGCTATGTGAACGAAAATCTGAGGTTAAGTTTGAAATCACTATTATTGTGATTGCATGCTTCGAACATTACACATTGTTTAACAACCATTAATGATATAGAAGATAAAAAAAAGATGGAAGATTATAGATTTAAGGCAAGGTAAGCGATTTTTCAAAAATGCTTTAGGAAACACAGTCTGGGCCGAGTAGCCAAACAAACTTGTAGCTAATCAGCAGAAAGGGGCATGTCTACTAATGATATGGAGGAGAGAGTGTTCAGTGAACAGCCGAACAGGGGTGCATTTCGCGAACAACGATGTAACTCGATGATAAACCACCATAGTACAATGGAAACGAACTAGCTACACACGACTGTTTCCCGAACACAGTCGCATTTCCTTCGTTTGAATCACGTTAGTTCAACAACATAGGGCCATTGTTAATGACGTCACACCCATGTCGTGAAGATATACAGTACCTTCTGCTACTAAACTGATTAGATATCTCCAATATGCTGCTGTATGGAACATGACACATATTGACTCATTTATTATTTTTGTTCACTGTCATTTTGCTTTATTTGATCTTTGAATCATCGTGGGTTCCCTCTTACGTCATACTCCAAGGTTCCTTTAGCCTTTTTTGCACATGCGTACTTTTTTGTTTCACAGAACCAATCATTGCCTGGATTGCTAAGGCTATGTATTTTGGGGTAGGGGCGTGTTTGTTTTGGTGATTTCAAATGTCAACATTGGCTTCCAGAAATCGGTTACACTGCCTTTAAAAGGAAAGAATAAAAACATGCCTTTTGTTTCCTCTATCCACCTTTATCCTCATGTAAAAATGGTAATTTGTAAATTCTATGGATATAGCTTCCGGTCTCATCCGTGTCCAGCTATTTTTAGCTGTACAAAACAGTTCGTTTGCTGCTTGATATTAAAAATTGGTGGGTCTTATCATGTTATATCAATTATGAAGACACAGGTTTGAGTGAAAACAGTTTTACCGTTTACTGCACATTGTTATTCTCCTCATTATTTACCTATAGCGTCTAACGAAGCCTCGAAGACTGCATTCAGAGAAAAGGTTAGCACTCAATATAGCCCTCAATGTTTCCTCTATAAACTAGACATATCAATAAAAGAAGTGGCTAAGCACAGATTAAAAAGAGTGTCTTCAGTTAGGTTTAATCTGATCTTTATAGCTTAAATGTGGCAGTTTATCTGACTTCAAATGTTTATCCAACCAACACCTACTGTACAAGTAAAAAAATGTAGGCTGATTCCCCTGAAAAATGTAAACACTCCAAATCTGTGGTGCTATCAAAACACTCTGACCAGCCTGACATAGCAACACCCCCTCAACCAATGGTACGAGTTTAGGGCGGGGCTATATGTTTGGCTGACCAAAGACAGAGAGGGGAGTGTTTAGGAAGTTTGTTTGAAAACAGTCATTATTTTTGCAGTTCTATGTGATGACGCACGCAGAAATGCGTAGCTTTGCAAGACGTGATAGTGCTGGTAGATAATCTTTAACTCCTCACCTGATTCTTAGCCGAATGACCCCGTGAGACGAAGTGCCCATATCAATCCATGGCATTCCTGTGTCCGTATTCGGTAATCACTAAACTAACAGTCTTGAGTGATGCAGACAAAAGCAGGGAGACTTGGAGGAGGCAGGAAAACACCAAACCATCTGTCAACTTCAGTGTCAAATGGAGTGCTGTCAGAGGAGATGTTTTAGCAGAAATGTGTGACATGGTACTGAAAATGACTGTGATCAGCCCTCCAAGTCGACATGCCTCTGAAGCATAGAGGAATTTCAAAGACCTCTCGGCCTCGGTTAATTTCACAGGAGATTTGTGTTGCCGCTGACTCACCTGTCAGCTCGACTGTGATGACAGGGCAGGTCAGGAAAGGGGAGTGAGGCAGGGAAGGAAAAGGAGCCAGATACTGATAAAAAAAATGTGCTATAGTGCAGAGTCTCTATTGCCTCAGTAAGCTCTGTTGGGCACGGATCCAAAATAAAGCATTAACAAAGAGATTCATTCATCCGCTCGAAATGATTCACTTCCAGATGAGACATGGGAGTCATTTATTAGCATTAATTCTTATAGAATTCCACATGGACAGTGCAGCATGCAGCCCAACATGTAGAAATGTGTTTCTCACAGATAAACTTGTGCCCAGTAAACAAAATGGAGGCGCAAAATGACTCATAACGGTTCAGGAATCAGAAGTTCATCCAAGCATTAAACTGTTGCAGAAAGAGCTGGCAGTGTGTCATGATTAATAAGCGATCTGTGTGATTTACACCGTCTATGCGTGAACATGTCTAGCGGAGTCTTATTGTGCTGATGTTTGATTGCTTCTCATTGTGAGTTACTGATTTACCCCAAGTGCTCAGGGTGTGTTTCACGACAAAGCACACGCACGTATGCAATCCACAGTGAGACGCGTAAATCAATAATAGTTCACTCCGTGAAAATCATAACCATGCCATTCTGGATCTGCACGACTTTCCTCTGCAAAACCAATAATATGATAATATGATCACTGTGTTTTTTGTTTCAACTTCATTAACTTTCCTACTATAGGCAAAAAAACTGGTTTGGAGTCACATGGCTCATTACATTAGATTTTTGGGTGAACTGTCCCTTTAAGCACCATTGTACTTACAGCGGAGGCCAAGGTTGTACTTGAGGGATATTCTCTGAATGAGATCACATACGTTATGTGCTGCCAGAGAAGGAAAGAGAAAAAGGACTGATTGCATGATCCAACATGTGTGTGCTAGGAGCTGGGTGTGCTGTGACAATGACTTTGGCAGGCCTGAGGAAACATTACATTCCTGCCAAATCATTGTGTACACAGAGAGTTGGGCTTATGCGTCCAGATTATAGGGAAGAAACATACGGCTGTTCTAAATGGAAGGCCTCTATGTTGCGCCGCAGGCTCCATTGCACAACGAAGAGGAAATAATGTGGGTAAAGTTGTGGGGACAAGAATTGAATGTTCTCTGTAATACATGATGTCTAAAGGTCCAGGATATCCAGTGAAAATGGAAGCGCAAATGATCTGCGTAAAAGTTTTCTTCTAGGGTTCTCATCAAAAGTGACTTCCCAAAAGCAAAATACTAAAACGTCACTCTGATTCTGATTAGTTGTGTTCAAGTTCAGGAAAAGCAATTATAACAGAAAAAAATATATGTAATTATTACAATGTGAATATATGAATACATTAATACAAAATGTAAAATGGGTTTGATGTGGTGGTGTCAGACAGCGCTCCAAGATGGTGGTCTTATGCTTTTTTTTTCAAATGGGGAGGGGTGGTTACTGTAAATGATTGCATTAGGGTAGCCTACAAGTTTAGTCAGTGAGCATATTTTAAGTGACCAAAAAAACACCCAAAAATATAATAAACACCTTTTGCTTGAAGAAGTAACCATAACAACAGGGGGATGCTTGCAACACTGCGGTCAGTTTGGTCGGTTCGTGTTGATAAACTATGACAAAACATAGCCTAATCTTATTATAGATTTACATTTGACCAAAAAAATTCCCAAAAAATTATATTAAATTACAAATAGGTACAATTATAAGAATTACTAGCATTTGGTTCTCAAGGGGACAAAAATAATAAAAAAAGAAAAAAGAAAAAGTAAAAAGTGAAAGTTATTTTAGAATAGAATAATAACACCCTTAAAGTGATGATATAGGCCTAATTCAAAAAATGCTAAACTTATGACATTCTTAAGAAAAGAATACCTCGGTTAAATAATTGCGCAAGACCCTAAATGTTGTCAGATCATTCACAAAAACAGTCAGTACGTCTATCTAACCCTGATGGAAAATATAGAGAACACAACCCAAAACAGATTCTCGTTTTAGTTATTTGAAATGTTGGGAAGTCGTTATCAATTAGTCGTAATTAATTAGCTTATTACTAGGCCGGTGTGTGATTGCTTATATTTTTTCCTGATGATTTCTGCATAGGCCACAAATTGTGTGAGTGTAAAATGCCTGTTTATAATAGGAAAAGTTGATATCACAATATCGCAAAATAACTTTTCAAGTTTGCTTTCACTTTTACATAATGGTAAGATCCAGGCTACTGCTGTTTTATACAGCAAATGTCACGTCAGCTGTTGACATAAAACTTGTCATGTACTCACCGGAATATGTTTTCTTCATTTCCACGCGGTCCTTTTTATCCTATCGACTTTAGTGTATTAGGTCCGTTTCTGAGAGTGAAACATCTGAAATATGATCGACCGCTGCGTAGAATTTCTCTCCGGCAATCGGCAAAGCACGCGCACCACGATCAAAATGTAGCCTGTAGTGTGTTTCAATTTAAAATCCTCCTTATGCTAAACTAACTAAATCGGTTAGAACTAAACTCCCATACACCTTCAGCGTTACCTGTCCACACACACACACACACACCTGTGGATAACTCCGCCTTATGAATAGAGACAAGACTACACACCTGAAGATTTAACGCTCAAACTGGAATAGTAGACAAATAGCCTACATGGGGATTAATTGTCATTTTTGGCGAAAATAAAAAGAAAATTATAAAACCAATAAACAAACAATGAAGCTAAAAAATATTTAATATACAAATATAAAATTATGGGATAGGCTATTGCAACCCTGCAAATAGCATATTAATAAGCTGTATACGTTTAAGATTCATATAGCTATATATATATATATATACACAATGCCCATACAATTATCCATTTAAAGGTAAGTTTGATGATTTTTTTTCCCTGCTTCGTATTATGGCAACGTCTCTAATATCTGTAAATGAACAATATTTACTCTTTCTCTGAATCATGCATACCTATATGTGCTCTATTATTTGTAAGCAGCACTCAGCAGATGATGCAAAATAAAAAGAAGTTTTGAAGAAAAAAAAGACTTTCTGCACCCTCAAAATAGAAATAAAAAAAATGCTGGTTTCAGCTAACAAATAAACTGGGTTCCTCTGAGAAAGAATAAACATTGTTCTTTTACTTATGTTACCAACATTGTAACGATACAAAATGGATTGAAAATTGTTGAACTTACTCTTTAATATAGTGTTGAAGAACAGTGCAGAAGTGAACACGTGACTAGAGACTTTAGCAAAATTTTAAAAAGTAAATATTTCTGAATTTTTAACACGCCATTTAAAACCTTTTAACTGCTTAATTGTTGTTTGCCTTGTTTTTATTTTGTATTTATGTAAGTTTTTGCCATAAAGATAGCCTTCGTAGCTGACAGCACTGAACACATGACTTGTATTATGAACTTCTGTCATATGGACATTATTTTGTTGGCACAGTAATTCTCAGTCACCTCTGGCTGAATAAAGCATGTTTTTGAAATTAATTTTCTCTAAACCTACTTTAAAAGTACAGGTATTGTGACAAGTGCTATACTAAACAAACTCGCCTTCGTGGTTAAAACAGAAATATTTCAATATACATAAAACTACTGCTACATAAAACCTAAATGTAGCTATACCGCAGGGAGACGAGAAAGAGGAATTAACTATGCTGCGCGGTCTGACACATGTCTCTATGCAAGAACAGAGCGTGTTTAGTTTCTTCTTCTTAAGGTTTTAAATAGCTTGAACATGTACATTTGCATATTAATCTGCGAATCATATGCCGAGCGGTGGGATTTGGATCTGGTCAGTGCGTATCACGGTTCAACTGCGATCTGTTTAAGCCCTAGGCTATGTGACAGATTAGAGCAATCTTTTAATTACTACTTTAACATGACGTCAAATATTATATTATACAAAGACTTTAACACTTATTCTACAGTACTGCAAATGTTAGGAAGCTAGGATTTACAAGGAAGATATAATGTACACAATATTATCATATAAGTGTGTACTTGGTGTATGACTACAGGCTGCTTTTCGCATATTTATTTTTTTGTCTTTCCACTCTTACAGCTGCAGTAATAAAATGTAGCAGAGATGCAACAGAGGAAATGATAAAAAAAATTAAGGGTGGGCATAGATTATTTTTTTAAATCTAAGATTAATCTAGATTCATTTTGAAATTAATCTAGATTAAAAGGGCTCATTTGAGATCTTCCAAAGGCATTCAGAATTTGTGTGCTATATTATATTTGAGATATCTGTGTGCCTGCCATCTTATTATTTATCAACACAATGGCCCAGTTTCACAAACATGGCTTAGTTTAAACCAGGACTAGGCCTTAG
>JAUCMU010000063.1:9339967-9353457 GCA_032275025.1 Enteromius treurensis
TCTTCCGATCTCTCCAGAGCACCTGAAGCGTGCACCATTGAATGCTGTTTTAGAAAGTTATGTTGTTTTGTAATTAAATATGTTTTTGTTTCTGGTTACACACTTTAAAAACATTAAAAAAATGGATTGTTGTTTGATAGTTATTTCGTATAAAATGTTGTGTAAAATATGTTCATTTTCTTCATTTCTGGTTACACACACACGAAGCGATTTTACATTTACAAATAAATAAGTTTTAATTGAATGCAATGTTTGATTGTTTATTTGGCCCCGAAGCAATATAAACATTGTCTAAAATTAACATTACATATACAACGTTGAAAGAACGTCCACAATGACCACATTTTAACTAAATTTGAACCATTTAGAGACATATGTATGTCAGTACTCGTAATCGTGTCATTATACATTACTGACACTCTATTCTCCAATCTGATACTGTTCAGTGCATTGACACAATCTGTAGCGTGTTGTTAAAAGCACTATATAAAGGTGACTTGACTTCATTTGAGGTTGCATGCAGTCTTACTGACTACCAACCACGAGAGGCCCATGAGGCCATAGGAACATTGAGAAACTTTTGATGTTGTTTGCCTGGTGAGAACAAGTTAAGTGATGACACTCTGGGTTTTTCTATAGGGCTTAACAAGAACACCTGCTGTAAATTAGTTTGAAATATGGTTTGGAACTTGTGGGAAATGTTATTAAGGTTGTCAAATTGTGGTTAATGGTTTTTTTTTTACCGAGAAAAAAACCCCCAAAAACTGCAATACACATGACACCACAACTTTTTTCCTACGCAGATAAAACCAAAACCTTTCACTACTTACATGTTTCCATATTTCAGTGTAAGTAAACATTACAGCAAATGCTTGACAGACAATGCTTTATGAAACAGAGTTGATGAGAACTGCATGATATTTCAGGTACAATATTAACACGAAATGTAGTAAGGACACACTCTGCAATTGATCTGACAAACATTTTAAAAACCCACGTATTTTCGACACATCCTCTTGTTTCTGGTAAAAGCATCACAATTGTTTTTCCCCAAAAGGCGGTGTTTATCTCTTTGAGGTTTCAAACGCCACTCATATGTGAATAAAGGCCTCTGAAAAGATGTGCATGTTGGTGGACTAAAGTGAGAATAGAGGTGACATTCTCTGAAGCAGGGGCATGTTTCCTCCAAAGGGGTCTTGACACGAATGCCTTCCACCACAGGAGGAAGTCTGCAGCTTTGTCTCAGAGGATCAGATTGTGCAACCCCCAAAGAAGACAAGGCAAATAAAACACAGCCTGAAACTAAGGTTGCATTTTCAAATTCGGTTGTTCTATATCATACATTTGTCAATTCACTTGTAAAAGAACCCTAAAATGTGTATAATTGAAGTTGTAATTGAAAAAAAAAAAAACATTACACCAGCTATTTAAAGGCAACACCCTTTAATCACAGCATAACTATATCTACAATCAGAACCGCAGTGATTAATGCTAAAGAATATAAAGATAAATACAAAAGTATCTCATTAACTCTATTTACAGAAAATAAAAGACAAATAAAAAATTTTTTAACAAAACAAATTTAGACATTCAGAAAAGATGAACTCACTTCTCACTTCAATCAGGCAGAACTAAAAGTGAGAAAGAATTGAGAGGGCAACATGCAAAACAGTACAAAAACATTTTCACACACACACACACACAAGTTATGATAATAATAAGTCTCATGTACACTCTGTCTTTCGTTTAACAGTCATAACCTCATACACTCCATTGTTACACCTTTTATCCTCTTCTTCTTTGTTTCTGCTCATTTTCCTTATCTGGGAAAAAAGAGAGGAACAATTCAGCTTGATTATTAACCTTTAATCACAAATTAGTGGAAAATGCCTCATGATCATATACACTAAGTGTGTAAACATATGGCTGGAGGTAAACAAATATACAGCAACAGACAGATTTGAAATCTGCACTTTTTCTAGATTGCTTATGCATATTCCATTTAGGTTTCTGATGATCTTCTAATGTACAGTCATGAAACAAGTTGTAGGTGTATGACGTTCACCTTTGGCACCAGACACACTCCAAACCCAAGGAGTGCCAGTAAGAGCACACTGCCAGCTGTGAGAGCCGCCACTGGGATCAGTAAGTTATTCATGCCACTCGGCTTTGAACTAGGACTTGTTGAAGAGGCCAGACTGAGCGGTGGCTCTGTAAAGAGAAGTACACATAACTTCAGTACAGCCAGCAGCATCCCCGGCTTCAAAACTACAGCAATAAAACTATGCATTATTATTTCTTTTTTCGTAAATTCTCACTAACCGCAAGGACAAAAAAAAAAAAAAATCAAAAATAAACAACAACAATACAAATAATGAATGGTTTGAAATTTGTCTCTAATGCTCACTAAGGCTAAAATACAGCATTTATTTGAAATGTATATTTTGTAACTATTTTAACATCTGTTTTGATACTTATATCTTAACCAATCTTTGTTGAATAAAAGCATTAATTTCTTTCAAACAAACATACATATAAACATACATGCATTCAGAGAAAAATATCCAAACTTTTGAATGATAATGTAGTGTATGTCTTCAATCACACTTATCAATACTGGTGTGCTCAATTCTAAATGGTCTGTAATTAAATGAAAATGACGTTGTCAGTAAATAAAACAGAAGTGTATACTCACCGCCCACCAAAAGAAAAATGCCTGACTCATCCATAGTACATTTCCCATTAATATTAGTGCATGTGCACCAGTAAGCCCCAGTGTCTGACGCTTGTAGGTTAATGATGTCTATTGTCGGGGTCTTGTCATTTACAACTCCAACACGGTTTTTAAAGTCTTTATGAACAGTTAGCTTCTTTTTTCCAAAAAAGTAGTAGAGGACTTCTCGACTGATCTCTCTTCTGCTGTTCAGATATACACCCAAAGTTTCTTCTGGAGGTGCAGGACACTTAATAGTAATATTGTCACCTCGATATTTGATCAGCTCTAAAAAATTATTAAAGAAACAGCCTGGATCAGATCACAGCATCCAAACAAACAGAGGCTAAGATGTGAAGTTTGATTTAAACATAGGGTTTAGAGAGAAAACACGGAAGAATCAGACAAAAAAACAACAACATCTGGACAGTGATGATGAATATTCTACTTATCAGGTAAGTGCTACATTGTTACATCTGACATTGATTTACGTGTTGATTTACAAGCCTTAAAAGGATGGTTCAGACAAAAATGAAAATTCTGTCATCATGCCCTCACATTGTTTCAAACCTATATGACTTTATTCTGTGCAACATAAAATATTATATAAAGAATGTTAGTGATCAAACAGTTTTGGTGATTATTTACTTCTGCTGTACAAAATTGGGGGGAGGGGGGGGGGGGGAGACAATGAGACATTTCTGTCATAATATTATCTTTTATCTTTCACAGAAGGAGGTTTGGAATGACATGGGGGTGAGTAAAGTTGTTGTTGTTTTTTTTACCATCATAAGGCATTTTGGATGCACTCACAAATACAAATATAAAAAGCAAAAATGAATCTATCACTTATCACAAAGATTATTTCCACTTAACATATATAACTCTAGCTGTGAAGTAACTGAAAGTATGTCAAATCTAGACTGATGTAAACACTGCTACAACACTTTGTGGCACACAAATTACAAAAACATATCACAGTGAAAACACAAAGCACTAACCTGCAATTGCAACAAAGTTGCTGAGGCAAAGCACAACCAACAAGAAGAAGATGATTTGCAGAGAACTCATTGTTATTGCTGTGTCTCTGACTAACACAGGATGTAAAAACAACTTCTCTCTGCACTGCACAAGCGTATATATATATGAGATCCAGCCCACAACTTCTATTTCCAAGGTCTGAGTCAGCAAACCTCAAATGAGGTATATATTAAGTATATAAATAAGTCACACCAGCAATTTAAAAAATTAAAAAAAACATTTCCAAGAGTTGCTCTTTGAAATGTGCAAACTGAAAATTGTTCCATTTATTTAATTTATTATTTGAAGTAAAGGCACCAGAAACCGTCCTCAGGATCAATCTGACTTCGGCTGACAGTTCTGGATTCATAACTATGGACTCTTATAAACATTAGGTGGCAGGACAGGATGTAAAGCATGCATCATCATATAGATATACTACCACAAACTCAGACTTAATTTAGCAGCGCAGCCTTGCCAAACACCTGTCATTTTTAAAAAAGTAATCTTCATCTGAACAAGAAGGTCAAAAGCAAAATGTTTTATATTTTAGTTTTTGACCAAAACATATTCACGCTACAGTCATAATTGAATATAAACTTAGTTTTATTCATTATTTCTTCATCAATTTAGCACGTAAAAGGTCTGGAGTTGATTGTAAGGGGCCATTCACATGTAGCAACTTTTGCATGCCCAAGCTCGTTATTTCAAACGTAGCCGCGGTTTGCGCGCTCATAATTGAAGCGACGCGGTTGAGACACACACGCTGCGTGACATGCGCGTTTTTGCAGGGGCGTCCACGCCGCGTCGAGAAAAGAAACATCTCATTTTTTTAGAATGCTGCAAGCATGCCCCAAGCTAACAATTTTATGTTATAAAAACGTCCCCTTAACGTTCCCTTTAAGTTATAATAAATATGTTGCGTTCACATGTTCTTAGTTTAAACGTGCAAACCGTCCATTTTTTTAGACTTTATAGTCTTGTTGTGGTTATAAGAAGGTTTTTAAAAACATTTTTAGAATGTTTTAGTCTCTTGTTATATTAATGTTCTAAGAACGTTCCTCTAAGAACACAATGATAATGTTTTTATACTAACGTTTTTAAAACGTCTCTCAATTGCAGATTTTACTAATGTTATGCAAAAACGGTTCTGATAACTTTGAGAGAACCTTCAGAGAACGTTACCAGAACGTTCCCTGTAAACTGAGCCGCGGGTAATGTGACAAGAATCAACCAATCAGCTTCATCCTTTGTAACAAAATTAAAAGCTTAGCCGAAATAAAGCAATAATTGGTCAAAGCAGTTCATGGATAGCCATTTTAAAGTACATTTAGTAGCAAAAGCTATTTGTTTGCTGGAAATTAATTTATCCTATGCTGGAACTTCCAGATCACGGTTGCTTAGTGACGGCAGATTGTTCTGGAGCACAAGCACCCAAAAGATTTGGGATAAAATGCGAGCATAGCGTTTTCCACACATTTTTAGGTGCGATATGTGAATGGCCCTTTTTACAATGGCTACCCATGTACAGCTTTGAACAATTATTGTTTTATTTTGGCTTTATTTTATTATGAAAAAAAGAGAATGTACTGGTGAACTTAACATAAAACAGTCTTGACGTCCACAGAGGGCACCAGTCCAGTGGTGGATGATCGAAGGATCCTCTCTATGGTAAAGAAAACCCTTCACAACATCCAGGCAAAAGAAGAACACTCTCCAGGAGGTGTGTCACTGTCGAGTCTACAATCAAGATAAACCTTCAACAGAGCAAATACAGAGACGCACCACAAGGTGCAAACAATTCCAGAATAGATTTAGTCAAAAACATCTAAAAAAGCCTGGCTTTTTTTAGATGCATACAACATCCTCTGTGAAACAAGGTGGAGCAGATTGATGGCATGAGCATTGTTTCCAGTGGCACTGGGTTACTGGTGTTAGGTTTGACGAGACAGAAGAATGAATTCTGTAGTCTTTAAGGATAGATATACTTTTTGACTCACAAATTTGTTTAAAAAATGACTTTTGCATGCAATCAGGAAAGAGTTTCTTCCTCTGAGAAAGGGTTCTTTCCCTTTCAAACCAGAGCAACTGTACAAAACTGTATGGGTTCCTCTTCATCTCACAAAAGGTGGTCTGTTAAACAAAACTACCCATGATTACAAATGAGGATTTATTTTCAAAATAACTTGTTATAAAAAAACTGAACCCATTTCTCTGATTCTTCTGTTGCCATATTTCAACAGAAATATGTCAGAAAAACAAGCTCAATCAGTATCAAACACATATTTGAGTATACATATATATTTGGACAATGACACCATTTTAATAATTTTGGCTCTGTATGCCACTAAAATTTAAAACAATCAAGATAAAATTGAAGTACAAACTTTTAAGATTTCACTCAATGGGTTGAACAAATATTTAGCATAAAATTCTTAGGAATTATAAATTAATTATAACAATTATCAACAGTGCCCCATTTTCAGGGGCTCAAATGTAATTTGACAAATAAATATAAAAATAAATAAAATGTTAATTGCTAATATTTTACTGAGAAGTATTAAAGGTGCAAGTGTGTATATTTAGGATGATCTATTGATAGAAACGCAATAAAATATGAAACTATTGGGCGCACGCGCCTGGACCTAAGTTAACTTCCGGCCTGTGTTTGTTTATCGTCTGGTTAGTGTCGCCGCCTACCAACTTTGCTAATAATGAGTAATGAAGTTGGGCTCAGGTTATTGTGCTGTGGGATGTGTTTCCCATGCATTTATTTTTTTGTGGCGACCTGCCACTATATTAAAACGGACCGATTTTCCAAAAGACTTCATTGACTAAACATGAGCACCGGAAGTTAAGTTACGTATGCATGCGCAGTAACGTTTGTTTATGCTGTTGTCGCTGAAACTCACTATAAGGACGTAACACAATGAGCCATTATGTTTCTATTAACTTGGAATAAGCTATCTAAATGTACACACGCCGCAGGTTCCCTTACATAGAAGTCGCCATCATGTTTGTACAGTGGCCATTAAAGGACAAACAGAGCGTGTTTCGTCACCATGTTTATTTTGAATATTAATGTAGCCTAAATATAATTCCTTGTTTACCTTTGTGGCTATCTCAGACTACTACATCTTAATCCTGTGTTGGCCATCGTAGCTTCTCTGAAGGAAGGAAAAGGAGAAGGGGTGAGCCAGGCAATTCACAATCCCACCACTAGATGCCACAAAAATGGACATAGTGCAGTGTTTAAAATCAATCAGAATGAACTTTATTGCCAGGTATGTTTACACAAACGAGGAGCTTGTTTTCGTGACATAGCTCTACAGTGCAACAAAATGACAGTGACAAGACACAGGTAATAAAAAGAGTGTTATATACAAATATACAAAATATTGAAGAACTGTTTATTGGTCTTTCTGCCTTTTGTTTTTTGACTTGGCCATTGCAGAATATTCCACTTTTTTTATTTAAAAAAACTCCTGGGTTGCTATGCTGTGTGCCTTGGGTCATTATCCATTTGTACTATGAAGCTGCAATTGACTGAATTTGGACAGAGTATATTCCTTTGCACTTCAGAATTAATCAGGCTGCTTCTGTCTTGTCTAGTCGTCAACAAACAACACTGACCCACTGAAATGTTTCGGATCATCCAAGCCTTCTCCATATTGGGTTTTCCCATCACTCTGGTACAGGCTGATCTTAGTATCAGCCATCCTAAGAACGCTTTTCCAGCAGTAGTCTGGCTTTTTTAGATTTTTTTAGTCTTTGTTCTTACCTTGTGGTGAACATCTCTGTTTCCTGGTCTTCTCTTGATTGTTTGACAGGGACACGTCTTCAGTTCACTTCCCGACATGTCAGTTCTTTCACACAGCCACTGATTGGCCGTTAAAATGAGCCAAAATCAATATTTGAGAAAGTACATAACCAGCCAGTGTTCAAAACGATCACTTTACTTTAGCCCAGTTCACAATGGTTTGCTTATAGTAATGTTTTCTAATTTGAGTGGTAGAGGGAAATTTGATCTCCAACTCTAAATAGATTTTTAAGACTTTATATGTTCACCCCATATTTCTTTAAATCATCTGTTGTTTATCATTGGAGTTTTATATATATTTTATAAACAATAACAGGTCTGTCAAGATGATTAGCTGTGTTGATAAGCTATCTGAACATATTACAGCCTTGACCCTTTTATTTTGTACTACCCACTGTAATACCATTGAGACAGCTAACATCTCAACAGTAAACACTCTTATTTGATCAAAAGTTCTTTCTTTAATACTTCAACTCTGGAATAGTGAGTAAATATAAACAACCAAGGTGGATAATCCCATTTTACCAGATGTCCAAGCATTCTAACTTTCCCTTTGTACTCTCCTAACATTGGTCTATATACTTTACTGTCCAGGTTAGTTTAGAGTCAGATATTACCCCTAAAAGCAGGCGTTTAGCTGTTCAGTTTGTTTTCCACACATCAATAGCTTCTTTAACCCTATGAGTTTATGAAAAAAAACATCATCTTTGTCTTAATGAAAATTGAAAAAGTCCATATTTCAATCATCATACTCCTTCCTGCATCTTCTCTTGAATTAATGTAAAACTCTTGCCGTTCTTGCAAAGAGCAGCATCATCATCAAACAATGATTTCCCACTATACTTTACTTTACAGAACACGTCATTAATCATAACAGGAAAAAAAAGTGATTTGCTTATCACCCAGCAGAGACCAATTTTAACCTGAATAAATAAAACGCTTTAAATCCAAATACATTTATACCACTTTTGTCTAATTTAATCAATAACACCTTCTTCCATACCATATCATAAGCTTTTTCTACATCTAAAAAAAGGCTATAACAGATTCGTTATTTATTTGAGCTTTTCCAATTTCTGTTTTCAAGCAAACCAGAGTTCTTTGTTCCCTGTCCTTTCTGAAAACCACTCTGATGACTCATAAGACATGGGAAATAGAGTTGAAAATGGAATACAAAAGTAAACATGCAAATGGTAATGCAATATTTGCAATTGCAGTTGGATTATGTTCCACATATGCAAAACACAATTAAAAATACAATTGGCAATTCCTTTTGAAAATAGCCAATTAAATACACTTCCACATTGAAAATGGATTACATTGTTAATGTAAAAAAATATATATATACAGTTTATACCAGCTGTGTAGCATAGTATTTCTCCCCTCCAACCTTTTCTTCTCTTCTTCTGCTTAGTTTGGGATAAAAAAAGGGAGGAACAATTCAGCTTTTCAGATTATTATCCTTCTGAAAACATTTGCTGTAAAATGCCTCTTTGATGTATTACAAATATATTATGAAAACACAACAACAGGCAAATTTGAAATCTGAATTTCAAGGTTGAATGTGTGTAAGTTTCTGAAAACCTTTGGATTGACAGACAGCCATTTACCTTGACCACCAGTCACACTCCAAACACAAGGAGTCTGCCAACTGTGAGACCCGCCACTGGGATCAATAAGTTATTGGTGCCACTCGACTTTGAACTAGCACTTGTGGAAGAAACCTGCCAGATCGGTGGCTCTGTAAAGAGAAGTACAAATAGATTCTCACTACTGTACCCTTTAGGACCAAGAAAAAAAAGATGGGGGTTTTGAAACTAGTCTCTAATGCTTATCAAGTATGATTGAATTTGATCAAAAATACAGTAAAAACTATAAAATGTGAAATATTTAGTGTTGCATGATCCTTGCAGAATCCATTTGTACAGGTATGTGCCAAAAAATGTGAATATCGAGGGAAAGTCCATTTATTTCAATAATTTGTTTCAAAAAGTGAAACTTGTATGTTATATTCATTTACACACAGTGAACTATTCCAAGCCTTTATTTGTTTCAGTTTTTATGATTATGGATTAAAGATAAAAAAAAATAAATCAAATCCAGTATTTCACAAAATTTGAGTATGATGTCAAAGTTCAACATTGTAGGCTCCCTGTGTCCCAATCTAGTCAGCTAATTAATGCTAAACACCTGCAAAAGTTTTCTCAGCCTTGAAATTGTCTCAGTCTGGCTTAGTAGGTTTCAGAATCATGGGGAAGACTGCTGACAGTTGTGCAGAAGACCATCATTGACACCCTCCATAAGGACAAAAAGTCTCAAAAGGCAATTGGCAAAAGAAGCTGGATGCTCACAGAGCGCAGTATCGGACCCTGTGTCCATTACAAATGGACATCACATGTCAGCTCATGTTTTTATTGCTTCTGGAGCATTTCACCTAATTTAAAGCCAGCTGTCCATGTACTACAATAGGACGTCTGTCACTCAATCAAACTGCAGTAAGGCTCTGCCTGTTGAAATATGAAAAAAATCCACAACGCTATAGAAAAGCATGACAGCACTTTGTTCCAAACACAGAAGTAAGCCTCATTTTCAATGGTTTTATTTAAATGTATTGATATGTTTGACACAATTTGATATGATATGATTTGTATTTGATATGATATGTACACAAATATTTTATAGATTGCAAATAAAAAAAGGACTGTTTTTACTAATTAAAGTTTAAAAACAATTGTAGAATTGCTTTAAATCAGTTTTTTTTTTTTTCAAATGTATCTGTCCATTATAATGTATGGGTTCAAATGTCTGCTACTAAAATTAAATCTCCAGTAATGGTGATTGACCTTTCTTACATAAAAAGTCTATATTAATGTACTAATAAATTGTTGAAACTATTTCATACACAGATTATATAGTTGTTGTACATATAGCTGATGGAAATATCTTAGATATTGACATTATACGGAGTGATGAGGAAGATGGAGAAGCAGATGATGCTAGATCAGGTCTGTTCGAACTCAGTCCTGGAGGGCCGGTGTCCAGCAGAGTTTAGCTCCAACTTGCCTCCATACACACAAGTTTCATGCCTAGTACGAGCTTGATTAGCCACTTCAAGTGTTTCGATTAGGGTTGGAGCTAAACTCTAGAGGAGACCAGCCCTCCAGGACAGAGTTTGGACAGCCCTGTCCTAGATCTACAACAGTTGGTGAGTGTAGAATGAAAATTAGGTTTCACTTCCCACACAGTGTGTCCACAGTCAACGAAGCTGTCTACCAGGACATTTTAGAGCACTTCCTGCTGCCGACAAGCTCTTTGGAGATGATGATTTTATTTCCCAGCAGGATTTGGCACGTACCCACAACGCCAAAACTACCAGTCCCTGGTTTAAAAGCAAAGGAATAACTGTACTTGATTAGCCGGCAAACTCTCCTGACTTAAACCCCATTGAAAATCTATGGAGTATTGTCAAAAGGAAGGTGAGAGAACAGAGACCCAGAAATGCAGCTGAAGGCCAATATCAAAGCACCTTGGGCTACCATAACACCTCAACTGTGTCAAAGGCTAATCGCCTCTGGGATGCTGTAATTTGTGCAAAAGGAGGCCCAGCAAGTACTGAGGACATTATATAGTACATTAACACACTTTTCAGAAGTCCAACATATGTTTAAGACTCTTTTTTTTATTGGTCACTTGAATAATGGATGTTTTTTTGTTTTGTTTTTGTCTTTAACCCATAATCATCAAAAATGAAACAAATAAAGGCTTGAAATATTTCACTTTGTGTGAAGTGAACTTTTATAACATACAAGTTTCACTTTTTGAAACAAATTATTGAAATAAATGGACTTTCTGTTGATTTTCAAATTTTTGGCACAAAACCGTTTATGCCGATTTGCTTCTCATGAATAATTTCTTATCATTATCAATCATTGTGCTGCTTCATAGGCTTTTTAAAAAAACTATCCATTTGGATTATTTAATGTATATAAAGTTCCTAAGAACAGCATTTATTTGAAATGTATTTTTGTAACTATGTTAACGTCTTTATTCATACGTTTGATTAACTAAATTGATGTCTATGTACATAAATAAACCATGTACACTGCGTCTTCAATCACACTTATCAATGCTGGTGTGGTAAATTCTAAATGGTCTGTAATTAAATGAAAATGACGTTGTCAGTAAATGAAACAGAAGTGTATACTCACCGCGCACCAAAAGAAAAATGCCTGACTCATCCATTATACATTTCCCATTAATATTAGTGCATGTGCACCAGTAAGCCCCAGTGTCTGACGCTTGTAGGTTAATGATGTCTATTGTCGGGGTCTTGTCATTTACAACTCCAACACGGTTTTCAAAGTCTTTATGAACAGTTAATTTCTTTGTTCCAAAATAGAAGTCGAGGACTTCTCGTCTGATCTCTCTTCTGCTGTTCAGATATACACCCAAAGTTTCTTCTGGAGGTGCAGGACATTTAATAGTAATATTGTCACCCCGATATTTGATCTCCTCCAAAAAATGATTAAAGAAACAGCCTGGATCAGATCACAGCATCCAAACAAACAGAAGCTATGGTGTGAAGTTTGATTAAAACATAGGGTTTAGAGAGACACAGAAGCACAGAAGCAGGTGTTCCTGGCACTAAACTTTGTAGTATTTTCATAGCATTATAGAGTAATTTTGCTGAATTCAGCAGATCAGGTGCTACATTATCACTACATCTGACATTAGTTTACATGTTTTTATTCCTAAAAATGTTTATTCTGTCATTGTAAGCTTACATCGTTTCAAACCTGAATTACTTTTTTTCTGTGCAACATAAAATATGACAAAGAATGTTGGTGATCATGCAAACAGTTTTGGGGATTATTCACTTCTGTTGGGGTGATAACACAGACATTTTTCAAAAGACCTCCTTTTATGTTTCAAAGAAGTAATGAGATGAGGGTGAGTTAAATTATTTTATGAGGCACTTTGGATGCACTCACAAATACAAACAACAAAAATAATACCCTTGTCCACAGATTATTTCCACTTCACATATTCAGTAAAACAACAAGCACTGACCATTATATTATCATTATTGCCTCCAGTGTATTTTGTATTATTCTCTCTATCGCAATTACAGGTTTTTACTTAATCACAAGTGACTTTAAGCCGTTAAAACACAATCAGCAACGAAAAGCCTGTCTTTGCAAGTATCCTTGAACACAGTAATGGTAAAGCAAAGCAGAGTAAAAGTGAAGTGAAAACACTTGTGTAACAGTTTATTGGATCCAGTGTTGTGTTCCAATGAAAAATTGTGGGTGGAGCAGAGATTGTTGGAAATGGAAGCATGTTTCCACCAAAAAAAAATGATTGTGCCTTTTTGGAGATACAAAGGTTACGTTTACACTAACCCGGATAAATTTGTAACGGCGTTTTCCCGTAAAAACGCTCTGCGTCTACACTATCGTTTTCGAAGACTTGATCATCCACACTGGAAAAATTGAAAACGCTTACGTTCCTGTACTGCGCATGCGTGAAACGTAAGACGATTCGATCTGCGTCATTTCCACCTGCCGTTAATTTACTTACATTACATATTCTTTGAAGAAAAGCTATCTGGAGCATATACAAACTGACATTAATCCTTAATAGGGCTGTAAAAATTGAGAGAAAACAAAACTGCTGTACAACGCCGTCAGCCATCAGTTGAACTGGTCACGTGACTGCATCATGACTAAAATGCGTCATCGTTTTCGAAAGTCTCCAGGTGTGTTCGACTTCATGCGGAGCCGTAAGAAATCGGCTGCCGCCTTACAAAACAATGCATTCTGGTAAGATCATTTGTCCGACTTTGATCGGCGCTGCAGCGGCCTTTCGATCACATGTGCCATCAAAGTACCGTGAGAACAAAACGAGAGCAGTCGCACAGGTCAGGCGCTGCAGTTG
>JAUCMU010000063.1:9353554-9376615 GCA_032275025.1 Enteromius treurensis
CTTCGTGCCCTGGATGTGCATCCCACAAATCTCCATCAACTGCAAGATGCTATCCTATCAATATGGGCCAACATTTCAAAAGAATGCTTTCAGCACCTTGTTGGATCAATGCCACGTAGAATTAAGGCAGTTCTGAAGTTAACCGCTAACTTGGATCACATGAGGCATATAAGCCAATCATACAATGACAGTCAGTGGCTGACCCAAACAGATGCTGCGTCCCAGTGTGCAGTGTTTCTGATCATTTGAGGGAGTAGCAGGGAAAAAGTGAACCCGGAGCGGACGGATTACTGAATGGCTCACTCTGGTTCATATATTTCTACTACTACTAACTAAGAGCTACAATCCACCCCATTACCTCCAGCAGCTCTTAAAGTGACAGCAGCAAACAGCAAAGAACAAGAGAGAGAAATTAGTTTATACAATGTAAGCAGCACTTCTTTTTGTTGTTATGTAATGTATTGTCCTAATGCTTGGGATTATTACCTTTTTGTTATTTAATTGCAATTTTTTTTGACGAGAATAATGACATTTTTATTGTATCAAAAATGTATTGTATCATTAATATAAAAAGGACCTTTAAAAAGGCTGTTAAAGCAAATATAACTATGTCTGTGTGTTTATGCATATATAATAAAAGCTTTTGTCTACATGATATATGGAGGTGTATTGTGTATACATACTGTACAAAAACATTTATTTCACAATGAGTTTTTCATTTTTAATTCAATGATAGGTTAGAATTAAATAAATTTTTTGAACGAAAGATCAGAAGGATAAACAATGTAGATTTATTTTCACAGCCACCTTAGCTCAGATTTACCAAGGGTGCCAATATTAGTGGATATATGTATGTATACACACACACATTGCATATAATTAAAAAATATTTACATGTACATACATTTATATATTTTATATTATATATAAACATATGTGATAAATAAATATAACATTTATCTTATATATATATATATATATATATATATATATATATATATACACATGTGTGTGTGTATTTTTATATAAACACATACAAACACATATTTATAAATTATATATATGATGTTATTATCTATTTTATGTACATTTTACATTTAAATGTATTTCACATAACATTTACATTGATTATCATGCGTTACATTTGTACAAAACAATTCATTCAAAATCATTTGTCTGTCATTGTTTCGATTTACTGTGATGCATGTCAGGTGAAATCATTTATGCTCTGCTCTGCTAATTCACTTATTTTGAGTATGAATCCTTCAGATTGTCATGTGACCGTCACATAGCTTGTGGCAAAGTAGACTTTTACGAGGAACTGAAATAAGACCTGTTATGAGGAACACGTTGATAAATTTATAACATACTTGCAGAAAACACTGCTGACTTGCTGGAAATCATGGTCCTCAAAATCTGGAAACTAAATTCAGACAGAGAAATTGTCTAAGAGTGTAAATGGAAAAATCAATGAAGTGTGCTGCAATATTATTGCTAGACTACTTACGTGAAAACTCATCTCTGTGTAACCATAAGCATTTCCTGAATGTCTGCAAGAACAGTCGAGAGCAACATCTCGCTCTTCTGCATGCCATCCAGGAACACTGTGTAAAGTGCAAAGACCTCACTTAGGCAACACAAGTTATTTAAGTCACTGTGCTTATCGAATGATAAATTATTAGGGTACCAATGTCATTTACGGTTTCCTCCATCGCTTTTCTATTTTTTAAGTACATGGGCCAGATATATCCATCAAAGTAGCCAGGTGGATCGGGAGGCACGTAGATTCGTGAGCTATCAATTAGAGAGAGGGAAAAGGTGACAGACTCAGTCAAATCATGAATGTTCATTTAAACATCAAGCAGTAGCTTTGTTCCTACCTTCTTCTCTCTTTACATATCTCGTACGGGATCTGCAGGAAGTACCTCTTGTTGAACAATGTATTCAGTGGCCTGCAAGTACAATATGGATCCATGAAAACATGTTCGTGATGGTGCAACCCAAACTCAAAGTCAAGCATGTCTAGGTAATTTAAGAGGTCATTCATGCAACAGAAGTTTGTTGCAATACTCACTGAACTGATATTACTGTAAATACCACAACATCTTAACATACAGGATTCAGAGGATTGTTCAGTGATGATCTAAAGCACTCCTCTTTGCTGTGACAACCAAGAGTAAACAAAAATTAAAAAGCCTATTAAAATTTGCATAAATAATAGGATTGTAATTATTTTTGACTAACGATTATGTATATAGACTGCCACTGCATCTGAGCATACATAAAATAATAAATAATACATTTAAAATGTGCACAGTAAGTAGAGTTGAGCTTATGTTTCGCATATTTAAAGTGGTTTATGTATGTGCATTGACTGGTTTTTATATGTCATCATATAAAGTGAATGTGTCTCAAAATTTTGGTTTTGGTTTCACAGACCTTCAAAGGAGGGACAGAGATCAAAGATAAAAAAAGTTATACAGGTTTGGAACGACAAGAGGGCAAGTCAAAGACTACCGAATTAAAATATTAGGGTGAACTACAATGTCAAGTCTGTCATAAAGGAGCTTTTGCATCGTATACATAAAAGGCAGTCTTTTGAACAAAGTTACCCATGATTAAAAATGAGGAATCCCTCCACTATAAGAACAAATGCATTGGACGGCTCAGATGCTGTGGATTTCACAGCAGGACCATGAGATGTCATGAAGCCCAGAGGATCCTCCTGCCACGAGCCAATGTCTGCCATCATACTGTCCATGTGCAGGGCGTCCAAAGCTAGAGAGAAGTTTTGTAAAAATAAATAAATAAATAAAAAAATCAGATCAGGACAACTGGCATTTTGAGAAACAAACATTGAAAAGCAAAAGTAGCAAAACATGACCGTTCTTACTGTCATACTGCTTAAAGCCATTGACGTCAGCAGGGACCACTGAGTCATCCTGAGACACAAACACAAAATAATAAGAATTTGACTTCAACAACAGGTTATGATATAATGACTAATCGATCTAGGGACACACAGAATAACAAACAAAGTGGGCGTAGTACCTTGAAAAAGTTGTCTTGAGAAATAACGAGGCTGTTATGCAGAAGCTCATGGAGGCTTTTACTCAGAGAGCTCTTTCCTCCATTTGTCATCCTGTCAATTTATGGACAATTCATATATGCTGGGACTGAACATGGGACAATAATTCAAGTGTACACACGTTTAGTTTACGTTACTCACCCTCCAATTCCTATGATTAATTTTCTCATTTTAAGTCAATATAGCAGTTTTTCTTCCCAACGTGTGTTAATATTTTAACTTTTGCTAAGCAGCCGGATGCATGCATTTAAGAGGATTGAAAACATTTAACAGCGGATGGTAAGTAGACTTCAGCTCAACTAACGTTAACAGGTTACAGAAACTCGTGTACGGTGAAGCTCTTGTTCTTTCTTCACTCACGGATCAGAGAGCTGCTCTATAGCGCCGCCTGCAGCGCTGGGTCCTGACTGAAGTACTGACCGACACTCACAGCCAGTTACAGACCTATTCGAAAGCATAGTTCACCCCAAAATAAACATCCAGTCTTACTTTGAAGGTTTTGATCTATCGAGTTCATATATTGTAGATAACCCATATAAACAAAGACAAACAGAGGGATGTGAACAATTACACTTCTCAGTGCCACTGTGACTGGACTTTCTATCAGCAGCACCAATCATGTTGGTAATATATTAATTAATATAATTAATTGTGTAATATAAACCAAAAATGAACACATGACAAAAAAAAAGAAACAAAATATTTCTTGTATGGTTTTAAAAATAATTTTATTTCTTTATGATACAATAAGACAACAGTGCAAATGTGCTTCATTATTTACAGCGTATGTACAATTGTGGTCAAAATTGTATATATATATATATATATATATATATAGAATAGCAAAATGTTAATTATTTTACCAAAATAAGAGGGATCATACAAAATGCCTGTTATTTTTTATTTATTGCTGACCTGAATAAGATATTTCACATGAGAAATGTGTACATATATACCTCAAGAGCAAATAATAGCTAAATTTATAAAAATTATTAATTATTACTCTTCTGTTACCTGACTAATCCACAGCTGTGTTTTTTTGTTTAGTGACAGTTGTTCATGAGTCCCTTGTTTGTCCTGAACAGTTAAACTGCCTGCTGTTCTTCAGAAAACTCCTTTAGATCCCAAAAATGATTTAGTTTTCCAGCAATATGGCATGTTTGAACCCTTTTTTTAATGATGACTGTTTGATTCTGAGACCAATCTTTTCAGACTGAGGACAACTGAGGGACTCGTGCAGCTATTACAGAGGGTTCAAACGTTCACCGACACTCTAGAAGCAAAAACCATATATCAAGAGCCAGGGGTGAAAACCTTTTGAATTTGAAGATCAGGGTAAATTTAACTTTCTATATTAAAATCTCTTCTTGGAAACATGCAAGTATGTTCTGTAGCTTCTGAAAGGAAGCACTAATTGAAAAAATATAATATTTGGGCAAAATAAGAAAAATATCACATCTTCGTTCTGTTCAAAAGTTTACACCCCTTGGGTCTTTATGCATCGTGTGTCCTTCTGAAGCACCTTCTGTAATAGCGGTGTATGAATCCCACAGATAGAGCTCAAAATCACAGAAGGAGTGCACACAGTTGAACTGTTCAGGACATATAAGAGACTCGTGAACAACTTCACAAAAAAATAGCTGTGGCTCATCAAGGCAACAAAAACATTATTAAAATGTAAGATTATGTAAACATGAATGGGGTAATTATTATTAAAAAAAAATTCTGTTCTCTTATTTCATCTCATCTTGGTAAAATAATGAACATTTAGCCAGACTGCGAAGTGAATGTGCAAGTTTGAGATCAGGTAAATGTGACAAAATGTTTCGTCTCTTTACTGGGAAAAAATCTGATCCTTCAGAGAGTGCACCTGAAAAATAAGATGTAAAAAAATGATGCTCACTAACAATTCCACATCAATCCACAGTCTAATTTCATCTTTATTCAGGTCTCTTACCGAAGTTTCTGACACAGCCCCCAGATTGTTGGCATCAGTGGAAGGGATGACAAAAGAACTCAAGCGAACATCAGTAGCACTGTACTACAGAGACCAAGCAAAAAAACAAATACAAGTAAAGCGAACTGCCATGAGTGTCAACCTACAGTACATTACTAACAAGCTTGGGAAAGGTACTTTTAAAATGCATTTTACTACAGATTACCCTTTAAAAAGAAATTTGTTACTCTAATGAAATACAGCTACTGATTTTTTAGTGTTTTAAATACACAATTAAAGTTACTCCCCAGCTCTGATTACAACTCATGTAATGATAGTTTAGTACTTTCTTTTGAAAGACCATAAACTGTTAGGGACACAGTGACCTACAGGGAGCTCCCTGGGTGCGGATGAGAACGGCGGGTCACTGGCACACATGCGGGTGAAAGGTTTCTCTTTGGTCGTGGGGTGACTGGTGCAGCAGAGGCGCAGAGTGGCAGCAGGGAGGAGGATGTGCCAGATGCTGCCGTGCTTCTTCACCAGCTCATCCAGCATCCTGAAATACACGTGAAATAATGCTGCACATGTAGAAACAATATATATATTCCGGCAATGCAGATTTTCCTACTCACATGATTAAAAAAAAAAAAAAAAAAGAACTGATCATGAAACAGCTAAATGCAGTCTCAGTTAAGTAGTAAGTATTAGCATTAAATCACGTAACGTTACATACTGAATAAAGTTCTCAAATTCAAAAGAATTAACTGACAGCTGAGATAAATTTGAGCAATAATTGGCTGAAGATGTCGTACTCGTTAAGAAGTGATTCAGTGACCAAGTCCATGTAACCAGTTTGGCGGTGATGTATGACTAAAGCGTTTGAATTCAACCTCAGGTGTTTCTTCAACTCACGGTTGACCTAAAGTGAGCAGGAAAAACCGTCACAACCAATAACCCTTGATATGAAATGCAGCAAAAATGATTCAAAGGATTTGCAAGAGAATACCTCCCTACACAACTGTTCAAAGTGCTTGGTATAGGTACTAAATTAAAAGTCTATTAAGCAATGATACATTTTTTGGGGTTAATACACAGTAGAATAGAAATCGTTTGTGCAATTCTAAATGCATTTCCTGTCACTTTTGATCATTTAACATGTTCTTACTAAACAAAAGTCTGTTGTTTTTTATCGTACTGACCCCAAAGGTGAAAGGTTTGAAAGGTGTATGTGTCTCTTACCTCCATGAGGATGCGCCTGGGGAGCCGGGAGAGAATCCCGAGAGGGTATCCCTGCTGACTGATGACTTCAGCGAGACACTTGGCCACATCCTGACTGAGATCCTGAGTCAAAGGGAAAGCTTCCACCCATTTGGAGTGGTAGTCAATCAGGGTCATGATGTGCGTGTGCTGGTCTACTGTCGGAGAGAACGGGCCCCTAACATCTAGCCCCAGCCATTCCCACCTCTCTTTAACCTGAGGGTAAGACAAGTGCAACAGTTGAACTGTAGCGATAGCTATAGTGGCATCCAAGAAATGATAAAAAGATTTTAATATAAGTGCAGGCTGCCTCATGTGATTTCCTCATTTAAATGGTTTTTGATGTCAATGTTTTAGTTATTCTGAAAGCGGCTCTAAGTTTTTACCATTACAGTTGACCTAATCATAAACAGTCTGTGCTCTACGCAGTAGAAAGAACCTGACAGGATATCCTGTCATCATATCTTTTGCAATGACGCAATTCCCCAGAGATACTTGGCATATTTGTACTCAAAGTACAAGTTTCTGATGAAGCCTAGCAGATGCTTAGTGATAACCGTTGCATCACAGTTCTGATGTAAATTAGAAGAGGCCTTACCTCGATGATATGGGGTTTCATTTGTCCTAAAACTCCATAAGCCACATGCGGCATCTGATTGAGACAATTATGTATTGATGAACAGCACTTTCCTATAACTCTAACAGGAAATTAACATTTAGGATTCTCTTTTATTCAACACTACATCATAGTTACTTACAATATTTAATTCATCATCTCCAGCCCAGTGGATGTTCTGAAGGAAAAAACAACAGTTGATTTGTGAATCACGTTTTGGTGCACACACGCATAAAAATGCAGCTGCTTCACGATGCCATAGAAGAATGCTTTTGTCTAAATGGTTCCATAAAGAACCTTTACACCTGGATTCTGTTTCACTAAAGGTCTGGAGAAAGGTACGGGATATAAAGGTAAGAAAGAACCCTTGACTGAATGGTTCTTTGTAGAACCAAAAATAGTTATTTCATGGCATCGCTGTTTTGCCATGAAATATTTAAGCACATTTATTTTTAAGAGTGGAGGAGGGGGGGGGGAATTATGTGAAAAGAAAAATGTTAATTACATCGGGCAAACAGTATCCACTGTGAAAGAAACTGGGTACAGTCATGCTTCTGTCGAGGGCTTCATCCCCCAGGATGGTCCACTGTGGGCTGAAAAGCACATTAAAATAGAACAACAACAACACAGAATAGCATGTATCTGATGGAGGTTCTCCTTCAGAGGCTGTTGCAGACCTTTTTTCTGGTTCTGTCAGCAGTTGTGTGGAAACGCTCTTCGGGTCCGTTCTCGTCCGGCTAGAACTACTTTCGGTACTGTCCGGCTGTAAACTCTCTGTAGTCCTGTGCTCAGGCTTTTCTGAGTTAGACTTCTGTGATGTTTCTGCCATCACATCAGGTGCTGCCTGACCAGATGAGTTTGACTCAGCAACAATTCCCTTCAAATCCAAACAATCAAACAAAAGGGGCATTTTATAATAGCACATTTATAAAATGAAAAGGTATAGCAGAAGTTAATCGTCTTAGGCGGCATGATTTGTCAAGCCCTCCAGAACCCAATAAGCCCAACAAATTACTGGAAATAATATTAATCAGGCATTTTGATGGGCTTTAGATAGATTACACGCTAAACATTTGCAGCTGGGTTGTAAAATGTGTCTTTAAGCATGTTCGGACTGCTTTGTTGAATTTAAATGATCGATACCGATTGAGACCAGAAGGTGTCGCCATATATTTAAAGAGTCTTGAAAAGAAGGAAATTATTTTTGATGACACAGCATCAGCCTTGAACTCTCTAATATTTTATAATTCATGAAAATAATTCATGCTCTCATATTTCTGGTCTATAATTTCGCATTAAAACAATCATTTTATAAATTATTCATCCAAAGAAATATATTAGAATTAGAAATGCACATAAAACTGTAACTCACCAAAGCTCTTTTGCTTCTAGGATTGATTTTAACCTGCAGAAAATAAAGGTTTAAAAAAATGTGATGAAGAAAGATATTTAAGCAGATTCAGTCCTGTATCGCGGTGGTCTGGCATAATATTTAAACAATACTATAGTTAATAAATATTTTTTTTTAATTACTCACATTTCTTGCTAGATATCTATTCGGGAATGAAAAGATGGTCGGCACAGCCCATGAATGAAGTCTTGTTCTCTTCCCATCTTCAATAAAACACTTCTTTTCGAAGTGGATGGAGCAGATTTTACTGTTTGGAGCAGGTTTCCAGTCTTTCCATCTTAAATTTTTTAGCCACTTTTTCAGCAAGTTTGGGTCTTTCAGCGGGAATCTGAAATAAAACAAAATACGAGAACATGACTTAATGCAGCCGACCACTTTTAACATAATATAACGGGAAGTCTTTGCACTTACTTGTGGAATGACAGACTCTTGTTCTTCGCAGTGTTTTTACAGTTATATGCACAACACTGATACACCATCGTGCATTCACGTTATCTACCCGCTGTATTGTTTCCTGAAGGAGGAAGAGATTGTTTTATTTATCGTTAATGCTGCGTTGTATTATATTTCAGAATAACCCTCGCAAACAAACAAACGCACTGAACGACAAAACCCACAACAGAGCTCCAGCAGCAGCCCAGCACTGCATCTTTGGTGTCCAGCCACGAGAACTGAAATCACAGCTATCGCCCCCTACTGGCCAAGACAGTGCTTAGACGGAAGTTATCGCAGGACGTTTTCACGATTTTCTCTTGGAAGCGGTTCTTTTTTTTCAGATTTTATCATGGTTACTGATTATTATTGTTAGTAATTTTGACATACATTATGGCTGTAGCCTATACTTCATTTTAAAGGACAGCATTATGTCATTATTGTTTGTGCACTTCATTGAAATATATTTCTTTTAAACTACCAAATGACAAATACAGCCATATATTTTATGTTAATGCAATAATGGAAAAGAAAAGGTTTGTTGTTTATTATTGTTTTTTCCCCAACCCCTTTTCATTTTTTCATTACCAACTTACAAACAGATAATACAAATAGGCTTAATAAACTAGAGAACAAAGCAAGTGATTCTAATCAATCATTTGTTAGCAGCTTTAAAGACTGAAAGATCTCAAATAGCCTAAATGTGCTGTGGACCTCTTGATCTGACAGAAATGTTGTGTCATTTAAAGATCCAGAAAAAGATGATATGATTGAACAACAGAGATGGTTCAGTGCATTCATTCATATGTTTGTGAAACCTTTGAAGAAAAACATATTTAACATATATATAAGTCCAACAAAGATCTCCCCCTTGTTTTCTGAAAATATAGGCTATGTGAGAAGCAGATCTGTTTAGTCTAAGTTAATGTATACAAAAGTCTTACAAAAACCTAGGCTACTTCTTCTGGCCAGGTCTCAGAGAGAATGAACTAAAACTCCCAAACAACCATAATAAAACAGATTTCTCATTTATATTTCAAGCTGTATGTGAAACACCAAAGTAACACTTGACAATTCATCACATTTCATATGAGAGCTATAGATTTGTTTATTGATTTGGGCTAATTATAGTGCAGCCAAAGTCTTGAGTGCGAGAAGTGAAGACTGTGCTCCTGCCCATTAATCCATGAAACTGCTGAGATCTGGATCACTCCAGCAGATCAGCAATGTGTACTAATATATCTGTTTCCTTTGACTTCTCCTTCTCCAGCGTTCAGACAGTTTAAAAATCAAACTATATATTATATTACTGACACAAGCTAAGAAAAAAAGTTCAACCTGCAGGTTGGGTCCAGATATCCCTGTCTTCACTGGAACAAGATCCACCAACATTCACCTGTGTGTCTTAAATGCTCATTATTTCAAGATATTGTTTTGTATTTCAAAACTCTGTTTGCCACAGATGTTTAGCCTATATTGAGACATCAGACACACGCTCCTCCTATTCACTCATGTTTGTGACCCTGGACCACAAAACCAGGATAGTTCACAATATAGTTGTGGTATTTGTGCTAGCAATATGGGTCAAAATTATTTTTCTTTTATGCCAAAATTTCTTATGATAGGTTATTAAGTAGCTAAACACCATGTTCCATTAAGATATTTTGTAATTATTTTATTATTATTATGTATTATTTTCAGCAGGGATTGAGTTTGTAGGACATGTTGTTTGCTCCCGTCACTATATATTGATCCCCTCTTGATCAGCTTTAACCAATTAGCAATTCTTATAATGCATTAGAAACAGCAACATTTGTTCGATTCTTCCATAATGTTCCTTGGTGTGAGTAAAACGAGGTGGCTTTGGGGCAGATGAAATAGTTTTTTACAAACAGCAAAAAATGCACGCATTCAACAAAACAGGTGAGAAAACATCATGACCACACTAAAAATCTGTAAAGAAAAAAAAAAAGGGCACAATGTAATGTATAGGCTAATTTAAAGATCTTTTGAGTGTTTTACCAGTATTTATAATTTAGCTGCATTGTTGTGTTTTAGAGTTAACAGAAGTTAAGTTACATTTTCTGTTATTTACCGGATTTATTTGTTTATTTATTTGTCTTTACAGCGTTTTACACGCCAAGTGCCCCACACTGCTATTGCTTCAGCTCTCCGCCAATGGTAGGCTATCATTTGAAAGTGAAAGTCTTTTAATTTAATCTTACTGTTAATATGCGGCTTCTTCAATTATTATCAATTATCTCATGATTAACGCTAATCTAACAGTCAAACACTGTAACAGAGCCAGATGTTGTGAACAGCCTGTGAGGAAAAACACGTTCCTGTATTCCGATCATACGTTTTACTAGTCTATGTAAAACACCCCGTTTTACAGTATGTACAGTATTTGAATATTACGAATATTAGGCTATTTATGATACGTGTATATATATATATTGGCTTTATGATATAATGAAGGCAACGAATATCAGTAGAGGGCAGCACCGCCCAACAACTTTTACAGAGTGGAACCCATTTGGGAAGATGATGTGTTTTCTGTAGGTGTGCGTCTTCAGTTACGCACGGTTTATCAAGATTAATAAAGTGGGACTTAGTAATGCATTTGCACAGCCTTTTTTTCTCTTTATCTGAGAAAAGAATTTACATAATTAAATCAGAGATAATCTACATCATTAAATGAAATTTAGTTTGCAGTTATTTGTTAGATCTTAGCTATTAACCTTACTAGGTTACGATTATTAATTTAACTAAAATTAAACCTTTTAAACAGTTACAAAATTAAGTTTCAAAAATAAATGTGCACACTAATATATATTTAACAATAATGAAGAAATAAAAAGTGTATGAAAGTATTTCAACCGCATCTTAATAATTAACTGAATTCTAAAAATACTATAGGTTATTTTTATTTATGCTTATTTGAATATTTACCATCTTCAAAATGACGTTTTAAAAAGTGCTACATTTAACAAATCCATAATAAAACGAGCTTTTTTGTACATTTAAAAGAATTGTAAGGTGAATTACACATTAAAAAGCACAAAATAATAAAAGAGAAAAGGTGTACCATCATAAACTGTTAACAGTTGACACGGTTTGCTGCATTTCAAGTATGTACGTAATTTTGAGAAATATGCTAAAAATGTTGAGAAATCGTCAGTTCAGCTTAAATACAGCAGGAGATTTAACACAAAACACAAGAGTAAAAAACAAAAGCACTGGAGGGTTTGTTCACAGTCATTATAAATCTATTACAGAACAGCTGGAGAGCTCACTTTCAGCCATTACAAATCTATTACAGAACAGCTGGATGGTTAATTCCTGGCCTTCATAATAGTTTTACAGTGCAGCTGTTCTACTAAAATCACCGCTAGACGGTCTGGCTTTACAGTAAAAAGGCTTGTGTTAAAAAAAAGGTGATGTAAACAGGTCAATAACAAAAGCATTTCGTGCCTGACTGCTAAAAACACAGCGTTCTACATTAAATTTTGCTGTTTTATTGTTAAACAACAAACAACTAATGTTACTGAATATTTCGTTTTTTGGAAATGCACACACACTCACACACTTGTATGGTAAGTAAATACTTAAACATAAGTCACAAATGGTTTCATCTGAAATATAAAGAGAATTTGTAATGTTTTGCTTTTGTTAATAAATATTTTATCATATATTTTATTAATTCAAATTCTGAAAAAAGTCTGAAAAACTAAAAAAAAAAAGAAAAGAAAGAAAGATAGTGCCGTGGAGCACAAACTTTCAAATGACCCACTCATCTTAAAGGAAAACAGGGTCTGATGGAATCCACCAACCTGGAACAAACAAGCATGCAGGATGTCAGGTGATCACACAGTGAGAAAACAGATTGCATTAGGCTGAATTTTCACAAAAGAGAAGTCTGTTGCCCTATGGAATACTTTCCAGTAACGCAGCTAAATGAATCTCAGGCATCTTCCTTCCCTTTTTCACTCTAGAGGCTTTGGACCAGTGGACTAAAACAATCATTAGTTCCTATAGTCTGAGGGAGAGCCACTGGGGCCAAAGACGTTCCATAAATTCTCTGGAGAGTGCAGTGACTGTGTCCAAATGGACCACTGGGGAAAAAACTAAAACTAAAATAGAATAAATAAAAGTAAAGATTTTTCCAGTGTTTTGTAATGTTACGTATCTCATGCTTGAGTCTCAAGGCTGCATTTCTTATTATATTGTAAAATATTATTGCAATATGTAAGCAACAATTTTTCTACATCTCATCTTCAATGTTAAAACAGCCATGCTGCTTAATAGTTTTTGTGGAAACTGTGAAGCATTTTTCAAAAGTTCAAAAGCATTTATTTAATAAAAGAAATCCTTATAAAAAAAAATAAAAGAGTTTACTGTCACTTTTGATCAATTCAACGCTTTGTTTCTGAAAAGAAAGAAAAAAAGAAAATGTACTATGACTCCAAACTTTGAATGGTAGTGTACCCTACATAAAAACCATCTACACTATTCATGTTTAGAACCTTAGGAGAGAAAGAATTTACAAAGAAAAAAAAAACGCTGAGAGATAACTCATGTCCAAATCTTCTATAGTAATTCATTCCACATTGTGGCAAGGCAACCATAATAGAACAGCATCCTGGATGCTGGTTGTATGCTTGAGTACACTTGTCAGTCATGGTCAAGTTCGGATAATGGTTGTGTGGTAGACTCTGCTTCTTTCATAGCTGGAGCAGACCAACCTGTTTCCTCTCTCAGCTGGGGGTGAGGTTCCTGATCCACAGAGCACCCACAAATGAGCCCTTTCATTTCAGAGCGGCTTATCAAGGGCCACCACATGTGTCTGACCACACAAACCCCCCAAACCCCACACACCTGTCAGTCATTAGGCACTTTACACTGATAGGGCCATTTGTCTTTATGTCTACGGCATGCCAGCTCACTATTGGCTGAAGCTTGGTGAAGGCCAGGTCAAAGTTCATGCAGGTTCGATGGTTTGGGCAATGGCTGGCTGCAGAGTGTTCCCAGGTGAAACGAGAAGGTTTGGTTTGTGTGTGTCTATGCCTTTCTGTGTTGTTTTTAGACCTTCAGTTGGATCCAAACATCTGTTGCAGCCCATTATATAGGTGACAAGAAAGTCGGAGACATTTTATAAGCCACGGAAAAGAAGAATAGCCTAGTATGTGTGGGTTTGATATTTTAGCTGTCTTATACGGACAGCTTGCATAACCGATTTTAAAAATCTGGGTCCAGTACAGAAATTAATCCATAATATTTTTTATAGTAGCATGTTAGACTATTAAAAACAATATATAGATGGTTATAAAAAGTCCTTTGATGGCTAATTTAAGTTATAGCACATAAGAGCAAGAGTGCTGTTGTGCTCACAATGCACATAAATAGCAGAACACCCTAGGAGTTTGATTGACAGGCAACGAACAAACAGGCCGAAGAGTATTAAGGTCGGTAGACTTGAACTTGAAAAATGGTGTTCATTGATTTCTTTCTGCAGTTTAAACAAGGCACCTTCTGATGTCCATTCATGATTATTTCATGCTAAGAGTATCGCTTCAAATGCTGCTTTAACAGAGGTGCTAGTGAACTGTCAGGACACATTATTATTTGAGGGTTTTTTTAACATTACAAAATATGAAAGCTAAGACTTAGTTTCACACCAGAACTGTGCATACCTGCTGTGTCTTGTCTATCAGAGTGGTGTCAGTTTTTCCTTTGCTCTGTTTGCATTTGCACAAAAGTTCACTAAACTATATTAAATAATATTGTAACCTACATCATGGACAATACAGTAATTCTATTATTTTGTCTAATATTCCTCTTTTTAATAAAAATTACAAACACTGTGTTGAAGTAAAACTCATTCAATGACAGTTTTGTTTGTGAATGAATAATTGTCTTGAAAAACTGATTCAACTAAATATTTAATGCCCTCGATATACTGTTTGAGACTGATTGACACTGACAAAAGCTGTCACTGGGTTGTTAAAAAGGTACACCTTTGTCCCTTATTTACCCATAAAACGGGCATATTAGTTGCTTAAAAGTACATATTATTAACTAATGTGTACACATTTGTACCTAAATAGTACATTTTTGTAATACTGCACCAGTGGCAATGTTTGTACATGCATGTTTTTGAATAACCTGAAGCTATTTTGGAATACAGTCAATGCTTAAAGACAGCATTTCCAAAACCTTCAGACTTGTTGCCGCAAAAACATCATTGTATTCTGTAAAGTGGATGTTGTGCTGTCAGATGATATCTTTATGTTGTTAGTGACAAACACTAATAGTAACATTGTTACAGCACTTGAATGGGATTTCTGAACTACAATCTTCTGCAATCTAAACTTGAGTTGCCATCTTTTCTGAGCCAAAGCCCTGATGCCTGGGGCTGTGCTACAATTATAGCTTATTATGTGTGCGTGTGTGTGTGTATGGGTTTGCAGGTGATCTGTAAATGGGACCTCCGCTATTTATGGGGCCATGGTCAAAGTCTTTTGAGTCTTCTGTCAAAGGTCAGAGGTCGTGATTCCTTTATGTACTCCAGAGTTTATTTTTAGTCCAAACAAAGCTGCTATTTAGGGAATCATATAGAGGTGTCCTAGTAATTACCAGCAAGCACGTCCACCCACCATCTCCTGCTCAATTGAAGCCATCTGCTGGCAGGCCGGGGGGGGGGGATCTGCCACCTTGCTTGTCCCTCCCACTAACACACACATAAGCGTTCAGATAAAGTGTTTACAAGCATGTTTCTTTCTGTGAGTGATGTTGTCTGTGGACTCATCAAATACTCCAGTCAAACATAAGTGTGGCGCAATTTACTTTGCATTTAACAAACATGCAGTCCTGTTCTTTATACCGAAGAGGGAGCATTTTCTTTAGTCCTTACAATGTCGTTTAAATTGCTTAAAGCAAGAATGAAGAATGTAAGAATGAACTTTAATTCAATATTTCAACCCAATCTGTTCTTTATAAGTTCTTATATAAATTATATGGCCAGATTTGCTCTATTTACGGAATTTCTTTGACTTGAATAAACTTACCTTTGAATAGTCAAATCCAGGTAATTTAAAATCATACACGCTTCCTTCGAAATGACACATAATCTGCAAATAAAATCTCAATATAAATGTATTATTTAAAAAGATATCCTAATTCATATTTAATTCAATTCAGATTAGCAGCATTTTAACCCACTGGTGGTTACACTCTACCATGCATCTAAACTAACTATTAAAATGACCTTGGTCAACCAACCACAAAGACTGGGGTGCGCAAGTTTTTTTTTTCTAATAGCACTGTAATTCACAAACAAATGCTGACCTGATTGGTTTATCTTAAGGAATTGTCCATCAACCTAAGAGTATGCAACATCTTTTAAGAGTACAACGTTCCTGAGCACCTTTGCAGCAAGAAAAATAGTGTTTTTAAAATTATTTTTATTCTTAGTTATGTGAGCGTTAAACAACATGGGAATGTTGTCTGTACAAATGAATGTCCATCTAGAACGCTTTTAGAAAAACGCTCCATCCATGTGTGCTAATGTTTTGAGAATGCTAGTTAAAGACCAGATAACACTGAATGAATGTTTACAGTTACAGGAGTTACAGAATTAACGTTACAGGAAGATTGTGTGATTCTAACTTTGGGAAAATGTTCCCGAATACATTCTCTGGGTTCCTCTTCCCTCCTAGTACACCTTTTTTCTATTTAGTCCTTCTTTCCACCTCTGTGCTCTTGCCCTACCGCACATTGAATTCAAAATGTTGTTTCTTAAATCTGCAGGTCCCTCATTAAAAGCCTCCGTGAACTCCAAGTTACAGGGCTGGAGGCTTCCACACAACACAGAGTGGGTTTGCGATCCTGTCATTAAAGTGACATTAGTTATACAAGAACGCAATCAAATCTCAATGACTGCATCTACAGCTTTCAAAGAGAATTTATACCAATGCAAGCATGCAACGTGCTAGTGCATATGTGCGTTTGCACGGGTTTAAATGCTATTCTTTTTTCATCACACAATTACTAGACAATAAAATGTTTCATTATGGCTCAATTACACCTCCTGCTGGGACTTTACGGGCTCTTTGTCACCTCAGACTGGAGAAAGCAGACTTTGCCATCTTCATCTCATGCCAGGCATTCCCTGCCACTTTGACTCACGAACAAAGTTTCCACCATATCGTGTGTTTCCAGACTCCGCGCTTTGCTTTTATACTCAAAATCATCTGCACAATGCAGATTATGCTGTATTAAATATTATATGTGCTGAATTTGTGAAGGTCAATTAAGATAGCCGGTGCAAACCTTTGTGTTTCATGGCACGTCTCATGTACGTTGCATCAAACCTCCCAGATGTGTGTTCCGCGCTCTTTTGCCTGCTGATCCCTATCTGTGAAATGAACAACCGGTGCTTAGTAGCCCAGGCTTCCGTTGCAATTTACCCATTCTCAGGGGTATTGAAGACTTGGCTTCGAAACAAGTCTTGCATGTTTCTCTGAAAAAAATCTATGCTGTCACACCGAAAATTGCTCGAGACCAAACGTGGCATGATATTGCTACGTCCAAAAACAACAGAGATTTCTCTCTCTCAAACGCCGTTGGATAAAATCAAAACCACCCCGGGGTTAAATAACTGAGACTCCCCCGAATGACTAAAAAAGACTGTTTAAGTAAATATTTCGTCCATACAGAGAAAAGAACCGCTAATGCAGCTACATTTTCAGCGCAATTTGAGGATTAAGGTAAAATCGTTCAGTTCAAGAAAGGCTGAAAGCTGAAACGCAATCCACTACGGGATGGGTTGTCAATAAACTCACGAGAGCTCGAACAAAGTTCAAAGAAAGAGTCAGATTTGTTTTTTACTGATGTAGCTGTACCTTATGGATGGCATCACAAATCATAGTTTGTTGCCATGTGGTTGCATGGTGTTTTTGTTTTTTTAATCTGAGAAAGCTTTAAGCAAAGCAAAGCTCAAGGATAAGATAACCTCCACCACGAGACATCTGGTAACACTTCACAATAATTGCTGCAAAACCCTGAAGATCTGAGAAAAAATTCCAATGTTTTTTTTTTTTTTTTTTCTTTCTTTCTTTCTTTCTGTTTGCCTTGTGTCTGAATTTCTGGTGCTTTTCTTTAGCTTTATACAAACAGAAAAGTGCATTTCTAACACGATGTAATACTGCACATTATAAAATTAATTTCCATTCCAAAACAGCACCACACGTACACAAATCCCTCACATTACTTTGTTTTTATAATAAAAAAGCACTCTCTGATCATTTGTAGATCTTTTTATGCTTCAGGAATCCTGAAATATAATTGTAAATTTGTCATTAGTGTTAAAACAATTAATCGTGATTAATCACATCCAAAATAAAAGTGTTTGTTTATATGTGCGTGTACTATACATTTATTAGATATGTGTGTACTAAATATATAAAAACACACACATACAACGTATCTTTCAAAAATATTTACATGTTTTTACATGTATATATTTATATTCATATAAATTATATCATATACATTTATTTAATATATAAATGTAACCCATTTCCCTTAAATATATACAAATGCATGTGTCTGTATTTATAGGTGTGATAAATTCCCAGAGACAGTCGGGTCCATTTGCAGCTATTTTAATGGGTAGTCAGGCAGGCAGAAGTCGGTACATGGTATAACAGATATATTAAGGACAGGCAGTAATCAGAGTCGATGAACAGGCAGAATAGTCAGGGCAGGCAGCGAGAATCAGAATAACCAGAGAACAATCCAAATCAAACCAAAATAACACACAGGGAATAAACGCTCAGAAATGATGCAGGGCAATCAAGACTTCGCACTGAACTGACGCGAAGCCCTCGTATTTATAGTCCATAGACAATGAGGAACACCTGAGAGCGATCACAAAGGAAGGTACATGGGTTAACAGTCCGGGGTAGGAATGCTAGTATTCGGGTGAAGGTTCCCGCTGCTGAGTTCCGGGAAGCGCCACAGAGGCGCGGCTTGTGACAATAGGCTATATACAGACTACATAATAAATATACATGCACATATAGGCCTATTATGTAAACAAATTCTGTTAAATATGTCGTTTAGTGACATATGAGGACATAAATTTGTATACTGACATGAGTATGACAGGTATTAAAAGGAGAAGTGTATGATGAAGATGAACATTACCCCATGTCCCAATTTTTCAAGATTCTTATAAACCATAGAGTGAGTTGTTTTGACAAAGTAAAAATGCAGAAAATTTCCTGTAAGGGGTGGGGTTAGGTGTAGGGTTGGTGTAGGGTGCACATACAGTTTGTACAGTATAAAGCTATAACACCTATGGAGGAGTACTTTTGCACTTTTCACAAAAACACTTAAAAAAAAGCGAAAGAGCTCTCTCTCTCTCTCTCTCTGTCTTTATATATTTATATATATATGTGTGTGTGTGTGTGTGTTTAATGAACTGTTTTCCTCAATTTAATTAATTATAAATGCCTATTTATTGTGATATTTAGCTATATAAATGATTTTATTTAAATAAAATAAGTATGGATTTTTCCCCCCTCTCTTATTATGAAAGCATCAGGTCTTCAGCCAGACTGGCATCATCTTGTTTGCCTGGGTGTCCAGATGATGCCTGGTGCGACACACAGGTCTCCTGTAGCTCAGACACCCACAGTGCTGTGATTACAGAGAGTAATGAACCACAGCCACAGGAAGGGGCACCACCAGTTCCCATATGTGCCCCAGGCCTGCAGCTCAGCCTCCAGGGTGAAACCACTGGGTGGGTAAACACAGGGGAGGGCACAGACAGATCACCATCTCCCACAGTCCAGAGAGGGCACGGTAGCGGCAGGGTCAGACAGGGAGGAGTTTGGCTAACTTATCTATGAGTCTAATCAGGCTCCAACCATACATAACCAAACTGTTCACTGTCTCAGTGTGGATGAAAAAGCACTGTTCCTTCTTACCATCTCTGTGTTTCCCCAAGGATTACAGTCCAACCTAAACAATTCATAATAGCTGCTTAATGTGAGTGAATCAGTGAATTCCTTTTGATTTTTTACACTATTGTAATGTATGTACTTTTATTCAGCAAGGGCACACATAAAGTATGACAAAGTAATAAAAGTAGTAAAGAATTTTTATTTTTTATTTTTAAGGATTCCATTTCAAATATTTTTTTTTAAAACAACAATAATATAATAATACAATATTACAGTTTTTATTAAATAACGGCAGCTTTGATCACCATAAGATATATATTACCCTAACATATCATGTGTCCTCTGATGCCAATTATTTCTTTTAAAGGTATAGTTCACTCACATACAAAAGAAATCTGTCAACATTTACTCACCTTCATGTCTTTCATGAAAACAATATGACTTTCTCTCTTTTTCATTGAAAAGTATTTCAGTAAATAATGGCTCATATTTCAATCTGTTTCTCACATAAGGGTACTGAAAGACTTCAAAAGACGAAGATTTATATAAATATGGATAATATTATGGTGCTTTTATTCTTTTTCATGTTCACTGCAAGGACAACAGCAAACATTCTGCTATATGTTGTATTTTTTCTACGAAAGAAATCAAGTCATACAGATTTGGAACAACTTGAGGGTAAATAATAATAAAATAATAATAATAATTTTAAAATTAAAAATAATAATAAATCTGGAGTTTTTGCGCCAACTGTCTTGCAGTGTTTTGTCCTTTCACCAGTTCCTGAGATTAAATGATAATGCAAGCAGGGCATTTTGCATTTACTTTAAATGTGCGGTCTCCCTTTTACATCTCTCTTATGGGTGAGGATTTGACATCAGACCAAAAGGATCACAAGTATGCTAAAATAGTGGTGGCAAAGCACGCAAACTCTGAGAAAATCAGACTCAAGGTGCTGCGTCCTGTCAAATTAATTGTTTGGAGATGATTAATGCTAGATGCATGCCACACAAAACACTGTGTTTAACAGACACTGTGACACCTAGTTCTTCAAAGGTGTGAATTATATAGGGCATTGACGCCTGATAAATGCAACGCCAACTCAGCCCGTGGGTTTCCTAAAGTACAGCATGTATCCGTCTGTGTTGTTTTGGTTCTTTTCCAAGGGTGTGAGAAGCAGCATTCTCACACAAGGCATACTCACCGTGTTTTTGTTAAGTGTCTTCAAATCAAATATAGGTGCTTTTAATATCTTTTCTAAATGCAAATGAAAACTTTTAATGGTTGTTTTAAAGTCCACCTGAGACCCCAGAAACACTCTTGTCTATTCTTGAAACCGCTTTCTTGGTAACCTTTTTATTATTATTAATATTATTAATGTAAGACGTCTTCCTTCTGTAAAGTTTGAAGATGCTTTGACTGATGACACTATAACATACTCTGGTCCAAAGACACTTTTTTTCTCAAATAGCTAGTTTTGTAAAGCTGGTAGTTTGCTGACATAAGTATAATATATATGAAAATGACACTTACTAAAGCAGGTATACTTTTTAGACAGTGCATGACTTCAGGTCTCTTTCACGTCTTGTCGCACTTGATCTGAGAAATACACTTCTCAAGGAACAAAAGAAAGAGAGAAATTCACCCACTGCTCTTCACTGAATCTCTTTAGTAGCCATAATAAGTCTGCTTTGAAAGAATGTTGTAAGCAAGTTATTATACAAAAAAAAGCATATTATTCATAATCATTGATATTTCGTTGAAAAGAGGACAGTGTTCTTGTTTTTTTATGATGGTGGTTTGTGGTTTGATTTGTCACAGCAGTTAAATCTGTGTCAATTCTGCATTTTCAAACCTTAATATAATTCATATTAACATGTTAATGTTTTCCCAGGAACATAATTGGAAATTTCAGAGAAATGCGTTAAACAAATCCAGTCAATGTTTTCGTAAATCTTAAAACTGAAACAAAACAAACAAAAATCAGATGACTGTCATGTGACTATAATTTTGAAAAGATTTAATTAATGTGCGGTGAGCTGCAATTCATTGTATTAATGTGTGTAATTCAATGTATTAATTGCTCATTGTTTATTTTTTGCAATAATTGCTATTGGAATATACAGTAAGTTATCAAGGTGTTTCATGACTAAATGTACTATGCATATACCATGTATACCATGTACCATATATATAAAAACATCCTCATCCATGTAGTGAGACTAAAACCATAATTCCAGTAACCAAAGCCTTCAAGATTCATGAAACCCTTTGAGATGTTCAGCCTATGTCACGAAATGTCATTGCTAATGAGTACATCAGTTTTCGATGACAAGTACCTCTACATCTTTATGTGACAAAGTATGAGCTCCATGCTCTACAGGTGATAATGTTAAAAATAATGTTCAGTTTCTTACAGCCCCATCCTCTAACGCTGTAGGCGTGTCTTGTCATTGTCTTTTGCTAGTGGTTTTGTTTATGTCTTGTGTTCCAGTGTGTTTATTTACCTGATTCCTAATGTCTTTGCCTCATTTGTAACCCTGCCTTCCTCATCAATGTTCATTCATTCCCAGCTGTGTCTGTCCAGGTTTAATGCATTAGTCCTTGTATAAATTCACGCCCCATATCTGGTATCCCTGTCGATTGTTAACGTTACTTGAGGTTCATGTTCGCGTGTGGTTCGTTTCGTCCAGCTTTTGTTCAGTTTGTTTCTTTGTTTAATAAATGTTCCTTGAAGTATATTCCTGCCTTCCGAGTCGTCCATGCCACTAAAGAAGCTCGACCACAAACAAGATGGCGTTCTCTGGAGAAAACGCACACATCTCGGCGGGCTTCCCATCATGTCCGCCATACCCCAGCTACCCGGATCACGTTTGGCCATCAGGCAGGCCGCGGGGCGCGGTGCCGGTTTCAGTTTCGTTTCCGCGGCCCAGACCGCCGCGCGAAAAACCCACGGTTCCGAAATCACCTCTGCCCGGGTCTCGTCACGCCAGCTGGTGTAATCCCTTGCGGTTCCATGTGGCAATAGGCTTGCCAGTTCCAGCGGAATTTCGTGCGGTTCCCAACCCACAAAAGACCCTGTTTTACCCTGTTTAACGGCGAGAGGGGTCGTGTACACTCCAGCCAGTGCGGTTGCCAAAGCCGTCAAAAGGACTCACGGTCCCTAAACCGCAAATAACGGGTCCCAGCCTCGTTTCACGGGGTAGCTATCCGTGTAGAGCTGTGTTTAGTCCAGCCAGACCCTGTCACACAGCCTGACGAGCTGTTGAAGGCCCTGTTGTGAAGTTTCTTCAGATATAGACCAGGAGAAAGACTTTGGATTTGGAAGCAAATTCTCTTTATTCAGAAAGC
>JAUCMU010000063.1:9383999-9399131 GCA_032275025.1 Enteromius treurensis
TATACTAAAAATCCATATGAAAAAACTTACTTCTCACTGTTCTCAGGTCAAATATTTATATGCGATTAATTTCGATTTAATAATTACAAAGCCTCTAATTAATTAGATTATTTAGTCCCGGCCTTATATATATATATATATACAGCGTTAATAAAAACTTACCTAATGTACATTTTGTGCTTGTAAAATGCTTTAAGAATTAATACATATATAAACAGTGAGACCAAGGCTGAATAACTACAGACTTCCTATGAAAGACATAATCTTGATGGCAATATATCTTTTATAATCCCAATATAAGCTTCCATGTTAATGGTATCTTCACACATATACCAGTGACCCATGCTGTTTGCTCCACCGCGCCTCCATACCATGATAGATGTTTGCATTTGCTTCTGTCCGTGAAAGTCTGCACGGTCCCTTTGGTCTTTGGGACTGAGAACTCAAAATCCATTTTTCCTGGAAACAAGTATAAATGTGGCCTCATTTGAGTACAGCACACACTTTTTCTCCTTATATCTGAGATGAGCTCTCGCCAAGAGAACCCAGCAGCACCAAAACTTTGTTATACATGTGTATAGGGGTTGCATATGTGTGTATATATATATATATATTTATATGTATGAATTTAATGGGGAAATATCTATAACTATAACGTTTAGAAATATATATATTTAAAGTAGAAATAAATATATAAATATAGTTTGCCAAATATTTTGGATGGATATATTGATGTAAAATGTACTTTTTTTATATTGTGGGGTTAGGGTTAGGGTTAGGGTTACCCTAAGGGTACACAGAAATGATGGATCGATACATCACGTCTCATCATTTCCATGTCTCAGCAGCTATACAGCAGGAGGAAAAAATAATATTTTATTTATCTCATAAAATAATTTTTAATCTCTACCTCTGCTCTAAAATATAGGATGCCCTTTTAGATTAGGCCTAGGTTACAATTAACAACAAAGCCCAAACTTGGATTTAATTATATATATTTTTTTTTTAACTATAATAACACTCAAATTAAGAGAATAGACAAATATATACTTAATTAAACAAATAAGATTATTTTCAAATGTATTTTAGGAATATATTTAGATCCATGGGTGGATGGGTGGAAGGATGGAAGGAAGGGCATATATGATGTTTTATGTGTAGAAGGATGGATGTTCTCAGGGTTGTTAGGTCAGACCCTTTTCCCAAAAGGTGCCCTTTACAGTCTGCCATCTACCCACACGTCCCTCTTTTCTTTCCATAAAGCTGCCCCAGGCTTGGGTAGACCTGCTAGAGCCTGCTCCCAGATACCAGATCACAGAGAGGGAGACAGCAGATAGAAATAAAATGAGCACACAGTGTAAGGTAGAGAGAACTTCGGCAATGTTCAAAGTAAAATGAGTTCACATCAACACCTTTGATGTTGCTGGCAGCCGCCAGACAGAAGGAGACAATCTGTCTCTCTGGTGAACCGCCCAGCTTGAGCAGTGCCTTAAACCACCCAAAACCCTGCAGCTAGTTTTAAAACACACTCACCGCCTGAAACATGCTCATCAAGCACCTTAATTACACTGACAGGTAAAGGCACCTGAGACGCAGTGAGGTGCAGAGTCACCAGGTCAGTCTTGAACGCTGACACCTCTCAAATTCACTTTTACCATTTAGGAGTGACAAAAGGCTGAATATCTGGAGGATTGTTCAAACTAATTGCCATTTACAGGGACAGTTTAGTCACTTATTCATCCAATTCTGTTGCATGTACTGAGGTCCGTATTTGTTGTGTCAGAAGTTGGATTTAACCTTGTGACGTTCAGAAAACTACATTCATTGAAATGATAAAATGCAAGCTGTGGACCTATGCCCAAAGAAAAGGTTTGACTTTTTAAAATTTAGTTCTGTTTTGATAACACATCTAAGCAACATTATTTTCAATGCTATTTTTGTACACCTTCAATAATGCCAAAATAAAATAATAATAACAAAATAACCCCCCATTAAACACATATGAATAAATTACTCAAACAAGTGGCTCAAAAAATCTATTAAAAAAGGCATCATGTTATAAAACTACTGTATAAGTCATATTATTATTAGTCATATTATTAAGACTCTTTTTGGTTAATATCTAAAATAAATAGTTTGTTTATTCAAGTGATCTACTATTTTGGTCTTGGCTATATTTATTTACATGCTGTCTTGACAACAAAACATTAAAACACACGCTCCAAAATTAATATATAAATTCCCATCTGTTTACAAATCGTTCATAAAATAGCATAAGTATTCACATGCTGACAGCATTCATTCAAGATTATGTGGGTTATTTATTTATTTGTTTATTTAGACTATTTAGCCTAATTGCCCACCCAAAATGACTTTTTAATATATTTTTGTACTTACGAACAAAGGCTAGTTGTTATGTATCATATGCTTCAATTAATGCTTTAATTCATTATATATATTTTTTATTATAGAGAACATACTTGTTAAAACAATAATAATAGGCTATACGGCTTGGCCAAAAAGTAATTCAAGCCTTTTTAATAAATCAGGCAATATCAAAGTCAAAAGTTGTTCGATTGTTTTATAAAACATTATTCCGAAATGAATTCGTCAATGAGAACATTCTGTGTCTTGAAAACAAATAGTTATGTTATGATTGTTAAACTCCATGTCTCGTTAAAATGGGCAGGACAGTAACACATGAAATATTAATTAACGAGGACGTGTCGTGCATTGTAATTATAGGCTATGTTTATTTTAGACGTGGGTTGCCACGCCTGCATTCAAATTGTTATTACCTTCCCTATGATTGATAAGAGGATAAATCTTCTGGACGCTGAGATGGGGTTACGTCAGCTTGCATAAGAGCACATTAATCGAATGCATTCATTGAGCAGGTTCAGTTTATCATTCGCGATATCCGTAACAAAAGCGCGCACGAAGTCGCCTTTGTGGGTGAATCTTATTTTCAAAATGTTTGTATATCCGCTAGTATTATAGTTAACCGAAATAGCTGCTCGCAGAAGTGGTTTGTGTTCAAGTGCATTTATGGCTCGCGCTCCTCATTGGAGGATTCCTCATTTCCGTTCCGCTCATTTATTTACATGTAAAATCTAGACTTTATACTTATATAATTTATACACTTTTAAAACATAAAAATAAACAGGTTTAAAATAGGTTAAGCATGGGGTTACATTGATAATTGATAATTGATTGGCAATGTCAGGAGATCTGAAACTTTTAGGTACTTTTGCATTGGATGTTATATTTGTGCATCACTCTTACAAGACATTATTAACCCATCTGATGGACACATTATCCACACCTAAACTAATTCCAACTGACTTCAAAGAATTTGGATCACCTGTCAATTTAACAAGTGATATAATTTGTTAGGCCATACCACTACCTGGCATATTTCAAAGCAAACTATGCATGTTCCATACGTGCATTTGTCCTTAACTCTTTTTGTATTGATTACAGGCCTTGTGATAGGCCTACTACCTCATCCACTGGAGTTAACCCACATCAGGAGAGCATTTGTCAGCAATAGGCTTCAGCTTTAGTCAGTGCAACACGTGCCATAGCATTATCACCTGCCCTCAAATCATAGGTGACATAAACACACCTACACACTACACAGTCTCTGGGCAACAGAGTGCAGAAATATACATGCATGCACACCAGATAAGAGAGACACACACAGTGACGACGCCAGTTAGTCTGGCCTAAGACGAGAAGTATTGTTATTAACCTCTTTTCCCCCAGTGTGAATGAAAACCAAAGTGAGGGTATATCCTTGTGTTATGACTTCAGGGGCTCGCTTTGTACTCCTCTATAATGTACACGTAATTACAGACTGAGATGTAGTACGCTTTCTTTCTCTGCGTCTCTCGCGCTATCCTCTCTTTCTCTCTTATTGTGGCCCATGGACTTATCACTCTTATCCCTGTCAGACTTTCTCCATTCTTTGCTCTCTCACTCTCCTTCTCTGCCTTTTTGTGTCACATTTGCTAGCTTAGTCAGTCATAGCGGATTAAGGGCCTGTACTGTTCAGTTGAAATACCAGCAATTGTCAGGGAAATGGAAATATTTGTAGTTCATTCTCTTTTAACTGTCGCCATGTGATATGTTCAGGATGTAGCCATAGCGCATTGTGAAAATTGTGTTAATTTAAACGTATGAATATAAAACAACATTCAAATGAGGTTGTCGTGCACTCAAATAGCACAACTAACTCCCTATCGACTTTAATGTTTTGCCATGAAAGGTCAGGGTTCAGTCTGGACAGGCAGGCTTCGGGACTGAGCGTCGAGGCTGGGCGTGTTGTGACGGTTGGTTGTACCTGTGCGTTGAGGAATGTTGGCATATGATTAAAAGCACCTATAATTTGTGTAATTCTCTCGTCACGGCACTATTTTGGTTTAATAACACGTGTCCTTCAACCAAAACGTGTAACAACCTCGCGCATCAATAGCGGCTCTTTACAACGCTCCTCCTCTCAACCGCGATAAAAATGAGTTTTGAGGAAATCAAACAAGGCGGATTAATTAGCCGTGGGATGCTGCAATCACTTTGTCTTGTCTCACTTCGTTTTTCAATTATAATTGGCTTGAGAACTGTTAAATGGTTTGCCTAAAATAACTAAATGGGGTTTCTGTCGAAATCCGTAAGCCTATCCTTAAAATAATCACGTTAGTCATAACGAGAAATACTGTGGCTGTCTTACAATCACACGGTATGTTATTTATTTATTAATTTTAAAAATAATAATAACAGTTGGAAAGTATTGTAATATATTTATAAAAAATGTTTAACTGGCTTATATAACGAGTTAATTTTGCAAAATCACATATTTTGCTTTCCAATGAATCTCAACCAAACTGCAGTTGGGTTATTTTAATAGCTATGTTAACAAATAATTAAAATAAAAACAGCTAACACAATAAATCAAAATAAAAACCTAAAAAAATTACAATATAGATATGTTTTTGCAAATATTCTGTTGATATAAATTAGCTGTTTTGATGCTTTTTTTTTTAATAAGTTTGTTTCTTACTTTTGTGCAAAAGATTGTTTAGGCTAATATTAGCCAATATTTTATGTTGTTTGGTTAAAGTTTATTGCATTCGGCTATTTAATGGGCCTATAACGTGTGTTTATAGTGTTTAGTCTTTAAGTAGGATATTTTAAAAGTATATTATTTTGATAACAAATTTTCATAACTAATTATGTAATCATGAATGTTATTATCCTCAGTGAAAAAAAAAAGACTTTATTAGCAGGTTGGTATAGTCATAGGCTACTGAATGACATGAAGCAGTGATTCCCAAAACTCCTCTTAAAATATTTACGCTAAACATAATGCAACCACAGTAGTTTAGGTTTATACATTTTATACATTGCATTAATTTTATTTGTTAACTTTTATGAACCTTATTGTTTGGACCTTAAAGTTTTTGAGAAGTTTCTTTAATGCCCTGTTTTTATTTCTTGGTATGAATGGTATTAATAAAACGAATCTAACGATTGTTTTTTTCAATCGTGTTGATACATCAAACGCAGCAAACTTGTGAATTGTTCCGTAGTACTTATTGTACTAGTGACGTCATCGCGCCTAAAGAAATGACGGGAGCAGCGCGTGCAGCCAATAAGAGAGCGCGATCTCGCCGCTGGAATTAACTCCAGTATGTGACGAGACTGTGGAGATGAACTTCACAGACCTCATACTCAGCCAAAAACGAAAGCAAACACACGAGCGTCGCGTTTTCACAGACGTGGATCTTTCTAATGGACCTCTCTAAGCGATGGAAATCACATGACTCTTCTAAATAGATGCTGCTTTTTTTATGGTGCATCGGTCTAATGGACATAACTCTAAAAAATGACTATGACTTCACTGTCTGAAAGTATGGTGGCTTCAGACCCCTCAAAATCGGCTTTTCTGGAGTTCAGTCACGGTTACCAGTCTCACCAGCAGCATTCGCCCGGTGTGTCTCACGCGCACTACCCGGTGCACGGTTTGCATCAAGGCGCACATTCGCAGTACGACGCGGCCTTCTCCTCGGGCGCAGCTTCGTACGGCCGCCCGCTCACTTACCACTATCCAACAGCCCATCATCACCCCGGAGCTTACCTACCCTATCAACACAACAACGCAGTCGGTCATTCGAGAGCAGAGGATGCAGGTAAAGTGCGCTTCCCTACAGATTAAACAAACATGTATTATTTAATTCCGTCTTGCGCCCATTTGGCTGAGAAAATTATAGTTACACGGGACGCAGCATTCGTGATTGTTTTCTGAAGACAGAAACGCAGAATTTGTTTTTGACATGCACGATTATTCCTCCTGAAATTAGTTTAATTTAAGCGCCGACGCAATTCTAATTAATAACGTGCAATTCTATTTAATAAGGTGAAAATATTTATATCTTTATATCTATCTTTATATTTATATCTTTTTAAAACGGACTCAATTAAAAATAATTAATTATTTGAAAAATACTGAATAAAGAGAAATGCTCATTTAAAGCTCTGTATAAAATAAATCGTTAATCGTTGTCAGATGTATAGCCTAGGCTACTCTATGGATTTAACGAATATTTTAAGATTGAGCACATTTGCTTTAGTTTTATCAACTTTAAATGGACACTTTGTAGCCTATAATTTTTTTCTAATGCCACATTAACTTTACTGCTTCGTAATATGTATGAATAGGCTTATAGCTACTGCAATGACTCCAGCTGACAAATCAAGTGGTCTTATTGCAGGACCCTGCACATCTTTGAACCCTGTCTTTAGATTGCAAGAGAAAAAAGAGAAAATAAATAATTGCCGGTCTGTTTAAATCTTAATATGAAAAACGTTTTAAAAACTTGGCTATACTATAATTATTTAGCCAGTCCATTTTTTATTAAACTGAAATTTGACTATAAAGTTACAAATTTTTCATATGGCCTACCAAACCGGGACTTTTCAGATATATCGGTGAAAAGGACTACATTTTTGTGAAGTTTATTTAGTTTGCTTCATTTGTTTCAACAGTTATTTGTAGCCTACCTATTTTTAGCCTATATTTTTATAAGATTGTTTGTTGTTGTTATTATTTCTTAAATGCATCATTTAATATTCTTACTCAAGATTCCGAGAAGCAAAGTTCCATTGAAAGTGGAGAGATACGGCTGAACGGGAAGGGCAAGAAGATCCGCAAACCCCGCACGATCTACTCGAGCTTACAGCTGCAGGCGCTCAACCAGCGCTTCCAACAGACCCAGTACCTCGCGCTGCCGGAGCGCGCCGATCTGGCGGCCAAACTGGGCCTGACACAAACACAGGTACGAACATACGTCTGTACGCCATGATGTGTGTGAGGTCCGTTCTGAAAAGAAAAATGGTTCATAATAACAGAGAATAAAAGGTCGTTATTTTTCTAGAAATATCCAAGGTTTGCAGGCCTGGGTATTGGAGGACTGGGAGAAAGCAGAACGTTTAGCGCGTAAAGTGCTAAAGTGTTCGTCCTTATGGCACGCTCGCAAATGCAACGTTATCTAAAAATTTAAGTAAAAATGCTTGTAAATGATGAAAAGCGTCGAATCAATTAGGCTCTATGAAACCATTAATTTGGGACAAATGAACGATAATAATGGAGGCCTGTTTTGCATTAGGTGAGAACCTGGCGAAGGTAACGCGGGACAAAAGTCACAAAGCAATTTTCTCAAAGCCCTGACTATAGTTGTATTTCACGCTATAGCACATTTAGCACGCGACCCTCGACGGAGCGGCCGAATATCACGTCATTGCATCCTAGTTTCCTGCGGTTACGTCAGAGAGCAGTACTCCAGTGCCAAAAGCAAATTACTGAAGCGGTAATTTTTTTTTCTAATTACAAATTGTGTTTCTCATTTCATGTGTCACAGTAATGATCAATCGGCATGTTATTTAGCGCTGTAACACATCCTGAGGTTTGCCTTGTCGGTTTTCAGTATAAACTAAATCGAGTTTAAACTTCAGGAGGTCCAGTCGGGACGAGAGTAACACTTGTTATTTTTGTCCTATTGTGGTGACTTTCTGTGTGCTGCAGCATTAAAAAAAAGAATAATATTCTTCATACTGTTATATTTATTTTTTTATATAAAATGGATTGACATTGACAATAAAAACATATAGCCTATTTCAAACAATTTAAGTTTGTACTGTTGTGTTACTTTTGAAGCATATGATAACTAACATTTAAAATGAAAAAAAAAAAACTTTTTTTTTGCAAAGATAATTAAAGAACAAAACATGTTTGCTGTTAAATATGAACAAAGGCATAGTCAGATATATTTAATAAATCAAGAGTAACAAAATAATTCGCTTGTATTGTTACTTTCGTTCCTATACTGATGGGGTCGAAAGTAACAATGCACAATTTACATTCAAAGTGAAATTATACTGAAGCCGTTCTACATTTGTACAAATTTCCACCTGGTATTGACTGACCACACTTATGAGTTACTGACAGAAATAGTTATCTCTGTCTAAAACATTATCTTTTAAAAATTATTATTTTCTTTTGTCCCTGCTCTTCACTAATATTAAAAACTATATCTTCTAGCTACTAGCATATAGGCCTATTTAGGCTAAGAGTATTTAAATATAGCACCAAAATAAATAGGCTATTTAAAAATAAACTTTGTAAACATCATAGGCTACTTCTTGAGCTGTGGCTTCCCGGAAGGACAGGCAAGTTTAAACTCCACATAGGCTCACGCTGATAAGCACTACTTCGATGTGTGATATAAGCAAATATATTTTTCATATTAAAATATGACGCTGCAAAAGGTTTTCACAGCATTAGAGTCATTTCGCTATCATACAAGATTAAATAAATAAATAAAAAATGTTTGCCTCTTTCTTCTTTAATGGTAGGTTTTAATCTGATTCAATATTCAAAATCGAGGCAGCCACAAATATTCCATAATTGCAGTCAAAAGTATGTATTGTAGTCAAATCTATGAATGCGGATATAGTGCAGTCCGGATACGACCATAGCTGTAGTAATCGGTTTTCTTCAGTTCTGTTTCGTTTCCAAGCAAAGGATACGCAAATAGGGTCGATGCAGTAACTTAAATACTACAATAAAAAAGGGGAAATTTTACGATTACATCGTAAGAATAATGTAGAATAGGTCTTTTTTGTTGTTGTTGTTTATTTAAGGTCATTTGTTGTTGTTGTTTATTTAAGGTCATTTATTGACGATTGTACTCAAAGTGATTTTCTGTACACTTCTTGCAATAACAGTTCCCTTACTTTGTCATGAGAATAAAATAATTTAGAATAAATATGTGTGCCTAACAGTGTTTTTAGAAATAACAAGCATCTAATGCATTCTATCTTTTCCAAGCTTTCTGGGGTTAACCTTTTTATAGCGCTGAAAGTTGACCTACTAAAGTCATAATTATTTCTTGTTTTATATTCAGCAACATTAAATAACAAACTAAAATGTATTTATTTTGTATTATTATTATATTTGAACTTGTGCTAAGTGAATTGCTGTAACATTAAAACACATCCTGGAATAAAGTTAAAATGGTCCGCAACATATTGTAAATCATAAACATAATTTAGCAAAACTGAGCGTTTTCGAAAATCATTCATTAAATAAAAAATCAAATTTGCTTAATATATCTGATTGAAAAGGACACTCAGCCAAGCCCACCCCCCATCTCTCTACTTCGATCTTGAATGACCCATTTTACACGGTGGCCCAGTTCACCTGACTTCACCCTACATTTCTGTATCTGTAATGAAAGGTCACACTGAAGTTTCGAGCTAAATTACAAACCATCCACCCACATACAAAGTCTGACTTCGAAACAATAGAAACTTATGTAAGTTTATTTACAGTTACAATTACAGTTACTTTTATATGGTTTTGCATTAAAACCTTTAATTTATCTCCTTTTTTTTGTATAGATTGAAAGTCTGGGTCTGGGAGTGCAGCAAATGCAAAGATATGAAGGTTGCAAATATTACCTTTTTAAAACTAAGCAAAGAGTGAAAATGAAACTAATGAAAATAATTCATACATTATTTTAAACGCATTATGACCTCCATTCATACTAATTGCTCTTACTCCAAATAAATAGTATTATGTTCGTAGCGTACATTACATCTCCAATACAATTACATTATAAATACTCTGTTGTTTTGGTTTGGAGATACATTTGTCATTGACTAGTGCTACTGTTTTCTCTTGAGGACATTTATAGGTTATTATCAATTCAGCAGGTCAAGTATTCAGCAGAACTGACACACATATCTAAACATCTCAAAAAGATGTGTGCGTGATAGTGTGTGGCCAGAGCCAAATGCTCTTTATTAGCAATTGAGATTCTGTCATTGCTCGCAATCATAAGTGCTGAATGTTGCCTCTGGCACTTGTTCTTGCTTTTTAGTCCAGGCGGCCCATCTAATCTATTTTCTGATACATGCAGACACAATTTTAGTGATAAAAATACAAGCATCACCACATAACAGAAGTTTTCCGAATGCGGCAAGATGAACATCCCATTAAAAAAAATTAAAATAAAATTGTTAAAGCCTAAATTAGAATAATTATTTTGGGTGTCAAAGAAAACGTTAAGGGTAATTGGACTTTCATCCAGCTTAAAAGCCTTTTGGAAAGCATCACTTTAATTATGTTTCATTATAGAAGATTTTACAGCTCTGTGGGTGTCACTGGGATTGTAAATTCACAATTAGTATGAATTTTCCACGTTGGTCACACAACTAAGAAATTAAAAACACCATGAGTATAATATCATGGCTTGTTTATATCATATTCTTTTTGAAAAAGGCATTGTGCACAAGTTTGTGCAAGGGAGAGTCCTGGTTAAATATTGGGACTGATTAATTAACAGCAATAACGCTTGGAGTTCTGTTTCATCCAAAAAGCTGTCAAGCTTTTCCCCTTCTTGCAGCCAGCTCAAGGTGGTGTTGGCAGAAGTCTTGTCGTGCCAAAAAAACAAAAAAAAACAAAAAATCATGCTGACTCAAAGCGGGCAGAAATTCTTCTGAAGCTGAACGTTTGTAGAACTCTACAAAAAGACCATTCCCTTCGACTGAAACTGTAGCAAATAAAAGGTTAAAACTAAAAATGTTAAGTAATTTTAAAAAGTAAAAATAGTCCAGTAATATTTATATGCTTTAAGTAATTTACATGAAATAGTAAACAAACATATAGAAATATATAGTACATAAAATGTATATGTATTTAACAAAATAACATATGTCCCTTTATAGTACAACAGCTTTAAAGTACACTTTCAGAAATAAGGGTACAAAAGCTGTCTCTGGGGCGGTATCTTTTCAAAAGGGACATGTTTGTGACTAAAGGGTCCATTTAAGTAGTTATTATTGTATATGTTTGAACCTACCTTTTGAAAAGGTACCGCCTCAGGAACAGCTTTTGTACCTTTTTTCAGAGAATGTACTTTATTTGCTAATATAAATAAATAATTTTACACTTTTGTGATGCATTAGGTTTGACTATTTTATTTAAAATTGCTACTGTATATTACAGGTCATTTTTGTGATCAGGGTGTTTTATTTAAATAGCAGTTTATTTTATTGCAGTATGTTTGTGGTCTTGGTGTTTCTGTTTAACTGAATGGCTAATTTGGATGATAACTTTATACAGTATCACCATTCTGTTTGACATTTTTTCTTTTTTTTAAGAAATTGAAATTGACATGTCTGAAACGTCAACGTACATACATCCCATCCAAAAAAATGCTTGCTGTCCTGCATCTATTTTGATAATTCCTTCCAATCTTATGTGTAATAAAGTACTTTGTAAACAGATGAAAGCATGCGCTGTAATAACAAATTCTAATCGGAATGCAAATGTTGCAGGTAAAGATATGGTTCCAGAACAAACGTTCCAAGTACAAAAAGATCATGAAGCATGGCTCAAGTGGAGCAGAAGGAGAACACCTTCAAGCAGCTTCTGCAACACCGTGTTCACCAGGAATGCCACCCCTGTGGGACGTATCCATGTCAACCAAAGGTGCCCCCATCCACTCCGGAGGATATGTGAACTCTTTTGGACACTGGTACCCTGGTCATCATCAAGACCCAATGGCCAGAACTCAGATGATGTGATGGGATGTTTGGGACAATCTACAGTGTATCAGCATAGCCTCTACTGATTCGACCAGTTCGCTCTGTTTCAGATCACATCAGCCCTTATTAGCACTGTTTACTCACAGACAAACTTTCTTCAAGTTCCAGTATTTTCTTCATGAAGATTTACAATGCTGACATTTTTGCTTGCAGGTTTTTTTTTGTTTTTTTTTTGTGGTGGATTTTTTTTTAAAAGACTGAATAAGCAACCTAACCTAAATGTGGATTTTGTAAACTCTTGTAAATTTGAATAAATTGCCATTGTCTGATTGCCATGTACGTCTATCCTGTATTTCAAAGCCTGCAGTCATTCATCTTGAATATTATTTATCAGTCCGTTGCAAATTTTTTCTTTACAACAGCAGTCTTAAAATCTTGCTTTGGTTTCCAAACTTCTCAGTCTAACCCTCTGACCCTTTTATTAATATAATGTGCGCATTATTATTTTATGATTAGTACAAGAGTAATGTCCCCACAATTTTTAAAACCACAATTATTCTGTGTGCACTCTTAATTTGACACAATAAAAATCCAAAATAAACAGAAGGAATAAACACAATAAATGAAATTTTAAAAAAATATAGCATGTCATGACATGTAAACATGCCAAATGGATTTCATCCAAAAAGTCTAAAAATATCATCTTTTTCAAAGCTAAGCTATATTTGTGTTCAGTATGTTGACTGTCTGATGCCACCTAGTGGTTTGAAACACACAAAGAGGGTATCCGCTTCCAGCATTTGGCTGTAGTTAAGTCTCTCTAGGCCTAACGAACAAAAACAACTAACAGATGAATGTGAACCGCTTTAGAAACAAGTAGAGTTGAATACTGACCAGTGGACTAAAACTCTAGACCATTATTGATTACTCTAAAAGGGGACACAATGAAGATGGAACTGGATTACCCAAAATCCCATCAGAACTGAGGCCTGAGGAACGGCATTTTCTACTTGAAAGGCAATTTATCTTGAGCTGAACATGACAGACTTTGAAGTGTCTGTTCAGCAGCTCAATGATCTGTTGACAGATGAAAACGGAGACTTCTGTATGCCCTCCAAACATTTTAATGAAGTCTGCTCGGGGATACTCCTAGGAAATGAGTAAGTCCTTACACAGCCTCCAGATATGTAGTGGGTGGATCATTTTCTTTTTCATACCTTTAATTATAAGTATTATAGCAGCAGTGCTCAGCAAACATTTAGGTTTGGCCTCTCTTATCTGATAAGTTGAGATTCAAAACATGTTCGCGTCTCCTGTTGCAAATTCTCAAGGGTAGGCCTTTAAATAAACATGGCCTATTTTCCATGTGTGAAGGACGCCCTCTTATGCTTGATGCTTTCACACACTGACTGTGAGAGTGGAAAAAGAGCACTTAAATTGATGTAGCTGTTATATTACAGGTCTGTAGCTACAAATGTAACATGTTTGCATCAGCTGGGAGTGACGCACATCCTCAACGCTGCAGAAGGCCAGTCGGACATGCATGTAAACACGGATGCGGAGTACTACGCTGACACAGGGATCATCTATCATGGGATACCAGCCTTTGACACTGACCATTTTGACCTCAGCGTATATTTTGAAGACGCTTCTAATTTCATTGCAAGTGCTTTGGCAATGCAAGGTCTGTAGGGTCTTGGTAAAAAGAAGTACTTAATATCAAGCTCTTTTTCTCATCCCTCGTTCAGTGGGAGTGGTATTGCATTTGGTCCTTCGGAGCAAGGTGCTCAAAAATAAAGCATACTGTTAAATGGATAGTTCCCAAAAATTTTTATTCTGTCAGTATTTACTCTACCTCATGTCGTTTCATACCTGCTTGACCTTATTTCTTTTGCAGAATGGGGGCAGTCGTGGCCTAATGGATAGAGAGTTGGACTTGTAACCCAAAGGTCACGGGTTTGAGTCCCAGGGCCGGCAGGGATTGTTGGTGGGGGGCGTTAAAAACCAGTGCTCTCTTTACCTTCAATAGAATGACTGAGGCACCTTCTATAATGACCCAAAAAATCAGATTGTTTGCGACCCACAGAAAGAAAGTCAGACAGGTTTGGAATGACATTAGGGTTAGTAAATTATGACAGTATTGCTTGCTGCCCGCTCTCACTGATAACTTGGATCATTTGCTTCCTCAACATCAATTCGTAAGAAGGGTTTTAACTAGCTACAGCAACCGACAATATAATGTGAGCTATAAACATATGCGACATCACACTAGCAAGACTGCATAAGAGGAAAAACATGATTGTTAGCATAAACAATACGTTCTTGAGCAACTTAGATTTTAGATGCAGGAACATTAGCCTAGCTGTTATGTATTTTTGTCTGCCAGTTGAAGCCACAAACAGGTGGCTACTCAGAAAGAGTTTCGTGCTTGAACGAAGCAGTGTTTTCAAATAAATGTGCCTCGCTCATGAAGAAACATCTTGCCACCTACTTGGTCAATATGTAACCTGCAGAACAGATTTTGACCGAAAAAAAACCCTACCGCTAAAATCCAGAAGCACAGAGGGACCTGCGCGTGTGATACAGTTCAGTGGCCTATCAACCAATCCAATTCGAGGACCACAAAGGCCTAATGTCAGATTAGAATAGCCTAGAAATCAAAATTCTCTTTGATTTATTGTTTGTTTTTTCTTAAAACATAGTTGCAGTTTTAGTATTATTTGGGGGTTTTGGTGGATACACGTTTTCGTAGAATCTGTTTGAAAGGTAAAGTTTCTAAAGAAAATCTGACCTTTTAATAGCATACACATCAATTATACACATTACAGTTTTTCTCAGTCGCTTTGGTGCATTTCTCACAACATTATTTAAATTTGCACAAAGGTTAATGTATTTCTCAAAACTATTAGTGCAAACTGCAAAACCTAGTTGATAACCTGCAAAAGCTTGTCACTTGCTCAAAATGGATAGTTCATTGCTCAAAAGCAAGTATTCATGTCAATGAAAGTGTCAGTGTCGTCAAAA
>JAUCMU010000063.1:9424469-9444660 GCA_032275025.1 Enteromius treurensis
TATGTACATGTACTGAACTGTTATTATTCAACCATGCCAAAGTAAATTCAGTTTTTCATTCTATGGCACCTTTAAAGTATGTATATTTAAAATGATCATTATAGATTATAGTTTTTTTTTCTGATTCGTCCAGTGCCTATAGGTCTAAATCACCGGTAAAATGTCAGAAATGCTCACGGAAAAGCTACTGAAAGATCATCAGAAACAAAACGTTCTCACAATTTTCTTCTGGTACACTCATTTTTTTAGTAAAATACCCACCACTCACTGCTATGTCCAGGTCATGCTCAAAATCTCCATTCACTCCCCAGTTTATAACGCAACTCATGCCACAGGAAAGCAACTGCAAGGAAATACTGCATCTTGGTAATGTGTAATATATATTTTTACAAAAGAAACATTTATATTTAGCTGTATTTGTGAAGAGTGCTTCAGCGGTGACGTCAAAACCTGGAAGAATATTCAAATACTTCTGGATACCTCACATTTTTTATTTACTAGTAAAATAAAGTCTGCGGTAAACATCAAATGATGTTTTGTATATGCGAAAAGGCAAATTTTGATGCAGTTTTTAAAAGGTCTGTTTAAGGGTGTGAGTGTGCACGGTTCACGTCAAGTAGAACAAAATGCTTAAAGTTTACCACTTGCTTTAATTTATTTACTCGTGAACTAAAAAAAAAACCCATAGGAAAATCTAAGGGAAACCAGCAATGAATTTGTCTTATTAATGAATTAGCAAGTTTTTGACGTCACGACTGCAGCACTCTGTGCCAGTACAAACGGATATATGGATATGCGTCACTTGAACCTTTTTTCAAATACCCCTTTCAGTCCACACTACAAAGTGAAAACTGCTTTAAAGTGTGCCTATTATGGATTCGTGAAAATGGGTAACACAGCTATATATAGCTATATATAAATATGTGTGTGTGTGTGTGTTTGCTCAAATCACTATCAGACAAGTTTTTTCTTTGTCTCTGTGGAGCTCAAGGTGTGGCACCATCAGAAGTGTGGCAGTACATAATTATGTTGCCAACTTAACAGACACATGTCACACTATTGCAGAAAGACAAACACATAGCTACGAGGGAAAACTGGGAGGTGAGGGCACAACAAACCTGACAAACACATAAATCATGCTGCTGGAATATATATATACACACACACACATGCTCTATTCCTCTTTCACATATCCATGCAAACTCGCACAAGATCAACAATCTGCACGAGGTGAAAGAGGGGGCAGACGGAGGCCAGTGAAACACGATCCTCTTCACTCTTCTGGTTACAGTGCTGTTGCTGTACTGCGAAATGGCTTTTTGGGGAAACTCAGGGGTCACGGTCCGACCCTGGGGACATTTTCACTGCACCTGTGCCGTGCTTACAATCACTGACACTTCATACAGTTATGGCACACAGTATCGCATGTGCATTTAATGTACCGAAGCAATCTTGGTAGGCCTTTCTAGGAAAAGAGGGCTGTATGTATTTCTGTCGATTGCATGCAGCAATTATGAAATTAACCGAATGTATACTGTGCGAGGAAATATGAATTAAACAAGTACAATTAGGTCATCGGCTGGCAGGCTGACAGAGCTGATTGATACTGATATTCTGACACCATCTGTATGCAATGCAGTCAAGAAATATGATATTTTTCTCTGTACAACAGGCGTATGTTCTGATCATGCCTTCTGAGAGGCTTTACTAGCCAAAGGGGATAAAAGAAAGGAGAAGAGTGATTTGAGAGCTCAGATGTGACTCACAGCAAATAACCGATTTATGGATGCATATCATCTGTTAATAGCGAATGTTTAACATTAGTCACACTAATAACACATTGCGTGAATCAGTGAAACAAAACTTTGGTTTTATTGTACAGCCGTATGATGTGATTTGGGGGAACTGTGAAAATGTTATAGTATGGTGAAAATGTATCGTTTTTGAAAGAAGCCTGCTTTTTGTTCACCAGGGCTGCATTAACTTGACCACAAATACAGTAATACTGTGAAATATTATTACAATTGTTTATGTTAATATATTTTAAAATGCAATTTATTACTGTGTTGGCAGAGCTGAATTTTCAGATGCAGTGTTAAAGTTACACAGTCCTTCAGAAACCATCGATTATCGAGCTGCCTTATATTCTCGAGGAATATGAATATGTTTTTAGGATTCGTTCTTGAACAGAAAGAACAAACTTTATTTGAAATAATAATCTATAAATGTCTTTACTATCACCTAAACATTGTGCCCTTGAGAAGAATCTTTTGTGTAATCCATCACACGGTCTGCTCACACTTCTTACATCTGGAAAATGTTTAGGAGCCATTCATGCCAAAACACTTTACATCACTAAACTGTTTCTTCAAGCAAGCTGCCAGACTACATCCTGTCTGGATTCCCCAGTCCCTCTTACCTCCAGCGGTTTAATATGAAATACAACAGAACGAGACTTTACACTTACAACAGACCCTCATCTAGGGATGATGCACCAGATGCACAAGCCACTCATGACATGCACTCTTAAAGAGACAGTGCTCTTCAAACTCTGCCATAATATGCTATCGTCCCTTTAAATTAATTAGTATTATATGATCTATTAAAGAAATAAATGAATAAATATGAAATAACCAGAAACGGCCAAGAATGATAGCGTGCATCCACAGTCCACACTTGGGATCGTTTTTAATGATCAGTGTTTCATATTAGATTTCATATTGTAGGCCTGAGAATAGCACTTCAGTGTCTCTTTCGTTCCTGTTTTTTTATTAGTTGCACTCATACAAGGCTTAGGGGGAAATGAGAAGTTACTTTTTATATTTGCTCATTATGCCCACAAGTCCAAACATATTTAAATAATCCAACTGCAAGACAATAAGTACATTATGTAGATGCAATATTTGCACATGGCATATATTAGTAACATGATTAATGAGCAGGCATGAGTGGAAGCAACTAACGAAGATCAATGTGAAACACCTGATGTGCAAAGAAGCACAAACAAAGAAGCACAAATATCTGCTGATTTTGTGCTACTTGAACTCAAAATTCTCTCTGCGACCACTTTCTTCCTCCAGTGACAGTCAAGCGGGCTTCTGCTGTACCAACACTAATGCCAACTGTTGACAAGTGAGTGCGAGATCAAATAAACCTTCATCTTACATGAAAAGAAGATTGCAAAATTCAATCTGTAACCTTTTAAAGTGAATTGACGAGCATGATCCCACATATTTTTGACCTACTGTATAAAGAGAAGTAAAGTTTCAGGAACAGGGTAAAACCTCAGGATGTCTTTCTGTTACAAACATTACATCTGGTAAAGAAATGCATTCTTCGTAAGAAATCCTTCTGAAACATATTTATTCGAATTTAAAATTCAAATATAGCTTCTTTTTTTTTTATATTGTCCTGGATATGGTCTATCAGGGTTCTGTTACTTCATTTTACTTCACCACTATAGTGATATCCCATAAAACACTGCAGCCTCACGTCTTTGATGTTTGATAGTAACACAATAACGTCTCATGAGTCATAGAGTTTACAGTGCACTTATCCCCACCACATTAACAACTACCTTCATCACGTTTGCATCAGGTTTGCGATCACGTCTTATTAGCATGCTTTCTTACCTTGAAGCTGTTGAACGTGTTGGGCTGCTTATTGTACAGTACTTGTGCTCTTACTGTTATAAAATGTGAAGATATTATATATAAATCAAATCAAATATTCGTATATAAAAACACTTTATTTGTTACATGATGCAAATTGAACTTTTTAGCTTAATGTTTTTTTTAAAGGACTTTAGTGCAACAGTCTGAATTACAGTAGCTACTGTAGTGCCATAAAAACAAGTTATAATGTTATTCAGTAAGAATGCATTAAATTGATCAAAATTGACAGTGAGGATATTTACAATGTTACTTTTGAACTATTCATTAAAGAAACATGAAAGAAAAAGCTGCTAAAACTGTAGCTTTGCCATCACAGGAATAAATCACATTTTAATATATATTTAAATGAAAACAGTTAACTTAAATGTTAATAATCTAATAATTCGTTTTTCTGTACTTCTGATCAAATATATACAGCTTTGCTGAGTAGGAGAGACTAAATTTTAAAAATGTTACCCACCCCAAACATTTGAACATATAATGTGTGTTCATATAGAAATAAATTCTAATTAAATCAAAGTCATCCAATTATACTATTGTATGTGCCACTTGTCAAATTATGTCTAGAACAGATCCTTGTAGTGACCACAAGCATGTTAAAATGATCATTAAGATTTGCTGAGATTACTAATTACTAATGACAGCTGCTCATTAAGTCTTGTCTCGAGGCCCGACCTCTGTGTTTTAGGAGGAGACACTCAGTGGACATTAGTGGCCATATACAGTACTTTGACTTGGTTTAAAAAGTCTAATCTGCAGTAACACTGGTGTCTTGTTTGGTAGGCATAAATTACTCAGCAACGATCAATAGGTTTTATTTATTTAGTTCAGAAATATGTATGGATGTGCATAATACATTTCTTTACAGCAATGGATCCTATAAAGGATCTAGGAGAAAATGTGTCTATATCACATAGATACTAATTACAGCCTCACTCACAGATATCAACTAATCCATGCAATGATTGCAGAAGCTCATTTTCTAGCTAATAGTGTGAAAATTGCTAACAGAGAAGAAGAGAATAATAGATTAAAAGGATTAAACAGCCACGCAGATGCAGCTCTATACTTTTCAAAGGCAAACGTTTTAGCATTGCACAATGGCTTTTATCAAAACAAAAGCTTTTTTAATGAGCAAAAATTTAACTCTTCAAAAATATACATTTTCAACCTTTTGTAATTCAATAGAATATGTGAAAAAAAAAGAATATCTGAGATGTCCGAGCATGCAATACAGTAGGCCTAAAATTAAATGCGAAACTGCAGTCTAATAATTAGGCTACACTGAGGTAACCCAACACGGAAGTGAAATTTGTCTAAATAAATTCCCTTCACTGTCTTCAACAGAAGACAGGCTAGAACCTGGGAATTCCAACAGCAGCGTTTTACATTCAAACTTTACTCACAGGAAAAATCAAGGCGTCTTCCAAGATAAACACTGCGTATTCTCTAAATGTAGAAACCAGTGAAGACTTTCTGAAGAAATGTTATAACTTTTCACATGTGAGAATGTGTTTGTTTGTGTTTATATGTATTAATTCAACATTACAGGTTTACAAACTATACTGTTAGCTAACAGTCATATATATATATATATATATATATATATATATATATATATATACTGTACAAAAGCATAAGCATCAACACTCTTGAGTGTTCATGGACCAGCTTTGACCCAATAGAAACAGCAGATTTTGAGGCACCTATGCATATTTCTATGTTCCTGAAAACAGCTGTATTATTTATTATATTATATTATAATTATTTCAAACATTTGAAAAAAAAACACTGACTTCAGGACAGTGGAACCAGAAGTGCTAAAATGTTACTACAAAAATATGTCAACTCACCCAGTCAATAATAATAATAATAAAAAATATATATATCCACTTTTTCTTCCAGCTTAAATAAATGGTCTTATTAGAAGATTCTTCAAAATATCTTCTTTTAAATAGGCCTACAAAACATAAAGTCTAGCACATAAAATTGTGCATAACTGCACTATGTATTATGATATTTGTTGACATTATTTTTCCAGACCACTACAACCCCTGAGTTCCAGGCATTATCTGTCTATTACTAGCTAATTCATGTTCGACATGCTTCAGGCGCGTGAAGACATGGCTGATCCATAAACGATCACGAAGCTAAATCGGTTCACACAGAAAAACTCGCTCCAGGAAGATCACTAAAAATAAAGCACTGTAAATAGAACACAAGCAGGGCACCATTTTGTATGGTAAGCGCCTACGACTGTTTAAAATACGGCACAGAAACCCTGCACATGGGCGCATAACTCCCCTGTACATTCTGTTCAGACAGCAGCAGCTCCCTCATATGACCCGCCGCCTGACGTCAACATATAATGAATGCATATCGGGACGTCAGCGCTGTTATGCAACTGAACTATTTAACTTTCCCGATAAGAGCACATTGGCGATTCACCCCTAAATGCAGGACACGGCGTCTTGGGTCGCATCGGCCCTAGAGTCGCACTGAAGTGTGCTTCCGTGTTCGTAAATAGTGTCCTCGCTGTCTGAAGCTGAAACCTGAGGAAGACTGGAGCTGGCGGGCTATTTATCGCATATGTTCCACAGTCCAGGTTCTTTAAGGACGCGCGTTCCCATCGTGCTCTGAATTATTTAGCCCCTCACAACCAAGATCAGCTCGTGTGCTGATTCAATCCTGTGTTGCATCCGCCGAGGCTGCCCCGATTATGACATTTAGGCTGATGATTCAATTGTCACAGACCATTTCGATTGGTGGTTTAATAATATCCCTTTTAGTCTACCATTGGCATACACAAGAAGTCGTCGTCATTTATTCACATTACACTGGAAATCCCACAATTAAATATGCTTGGCTTTATGAGATCCTGCAACGTTTTGTAAACAAATATTTTACAGGGTAGAGTGATAAATAATAAACATATAAAAACAAATGTTTCAATCGCTCATTTCTGTTCTGGGTCCACTTAAATCCACTTTGCATTCACACTGACTACTGAAGCAGCGTGATTTATATAAATTGTTATTATTTGTCCAATTTGTTGTTAGTATGCGATAGCCATATATTTGTAAAATATGCATTTTTAGCTTTCACTGCCTGAGCTAAAAAAGTTGATTTTGACCAAATCAACCATGTAGGCTATATGCTTCCTTGTTCGTGTTTTGAGCTTGTAATCACAAATGTCATAACTGAACCTTCAAGTGAAAGTGAAAATGCAACTTTTCATTTACAATGCTTAGATGATCTTTTTAATACATTTGTACAGTCACACTGACAGCAAACTGTAGCAAAAAAAGCAACCTAGCATCAGTCATTTTCAGTGTCATGTTATCTGGGTCGCAACACAAGGCATCAAATAGCAATGGTAGAGGAGACAGTGTGGCCCACACACTGATGCAGTTAGATACCGTGGCACAGCAGGAACATCTACTGGAAACCAAAAGCAAAGCATTTTAATCACTGTTAAGCTTTTAATGACAGCGATTAAATCACTGGAGGTCACAGGTGGTTTACTGCTGGTTTCACACTGTACCAGGGCAGATCCCTCAACTTTTGGTGATTCTGAAGCTGGTGCTGCCAAAAATCAATCACTCTCATTGAAAGTAAATAACATCTTGACACCTCTTCAGTGTGAACGGGCCTTGATTGTGGAGCTAATCACTGCATAACTTCCTTGTGTATGTTTATGTACGAGTTTGGTTCAGGTTTGGTCACATATATGCTCGACTGCACTGGCAAAAGAAACAATATTTCATATTTATTTTCTCTTCAATTCGCTTACAGATTCCTTCTAGTATATTGCAATGAATGAAAACAACTGGAATCACAATTAGATTAAACAACAGATCGTCAGCCGATTGTATCAACTGCAACCGAGCTGTTGAAACTTAAAGCAGCAATACCCTGCAAATTAGTCTTTTATCAGACTTTGTGGCAACATCTGTAGATTTATAACTGAGGTTCTTTTATATTTTTGCCCATTAAACAGACAGGTGTCTTCAAAGGGGCCTATAAATTTAAGTCTTACAAAACCGCCTTGATAAATGATGAACCTGTATCAAGGTTGAAATGATTGACTGATTCCTTGCCAACCACAAACAGGCCGCTAAAACCCATAATAGTGCAAAAAGCACCACCTTCAAATAACATTAAATCCCAAGGACAAGCCATTCAGCATGCACCTTAAGCATACTGATCTTTGTGGAATACTTGATTCTGATTGGTTAATCGCTTCAGGGTCAAATATTTCTGAAAAAAATTTGTTTCTCAGGGCAACATTGTATAATTGCCCACACAGTGTTTCCCACACAGTTGCTCCTTCTTTACAAGTAACTTAATAAAACTAATCAAATCAATATTTTATGTAATAAATAGATATATAGATAAATAGATAGATTCTATGTGCATACTGTATATACGCACACACACCCTTTGGAGTGAAACAAACGCAAAACTCTAAGTGACAATCCTATATTATCTCTTAACAAATGACGTAGTATTTGTTTCTACGTGACAGCAGGGTGGTAAACAACTCTCCAGCGCCATCCATCTGTGGTGCAATTAACAGTACACTTTGCAATGGTATGCGCTTTTTACGCTAGCCGCAAGAGCAGGAGCTAAGTTAACTAGTCTTTGGCAGTGTAGGCTAACCCAGAACTTGGTAAGTAGCTCTCACTGATGTCCTCGTATGCCGCATGCAAAGTGCAGAGCCTCAAACCATGCGCAGCGGCGCGGTGACGCCGCAGATGTGTTACAGCTCTGCGCCTTTGCGCGCACCATAAGTGGACACCTCTGAAGTGAGAAGCTCAACACGACAGCTGACCGTGGGACAATTACTCACCCGCTTCCTTAAGAAGAAAGACAAACTGCTTCCAAACACCGAGATGGTCCACCGAAGTCCGCCCGGTCTTCTTAACGCGCGGTCTTCGTCGCGAATAGCCTTTCGGCGGGTTGCGATACCCTTTCGAACCGCTGAGAACTATTTAAAATAATACCCTGTTTTCGGAATATATCCACTTAAAGGCAGTTATTACATATTTTGTTTGTCTATGTGTGAAAACGATTATGTTTCGGCTGCCACAACAGGAAAATACACGAGCTTTACTATAATCGCTCCACCCCCTTTACGGTAAGGACGAGCTGATGGTATAGAAGTATGTGATTATATCAAATGCTGCTCTCTACAGGTTCACAGCAGCTTAAACCTTTTAACCCTGTGTGAGATGGATGACCCTGTGCGTGAAAGCACTTCCTGACAGCTGTGTGGTTGCCACATCTATACATCTCGTCCTTGAAGTGTTGTGAAATGTTAATTCAAACACCCTTTACTGTAGGAAATGCTATACAATGGGATTATTTAGCTTATTACAAACAAGGCTTATATTTCCCTCTTTGGTGATCAAAAGATAATCATTAAAATTGAACATATGTATTCTGTAGGTCAATGACATGCAGCTTTTTAAATTCAAATTTATGTGGTTGTTCAAAAATGCAATTTTTAACGTTTGAATTGTTACGTTTGGATTCATGTTATAATGTCAAAAAAGTAAAAAAAAAAAATAAAAATTGTATTTAATATATTTATATATCATTTCTCTCCACACATATAGTTTATGACATAATTTTAATTCAAACGCACTAAATCCCAGTCTCAACCCATTCAGAAATACCAGTACTTACACTGAAACCTATACATGGTACCCAGAAAGAAATGATAATTTTAAAGAAATGTGTCAGACGTACTTAGAGGCTTGTATATATGTATATTTATTTATTTATAATGTATTAAAAGTTGCAGCTTATTGGTTAAAAATACTGAGAAAATGAAATATGAATTATATAAAATTAGGCCAAAGTTCTTATTTAGGCTTTTCTTTAAAAACAATTAAATATATTAAGTACAGTCAGTGTCAGAGTGGTATAAAAACAGGTCTGAAGCTATTTTTATTATGTGTCAAGAAACAAAACAAAACAATAAAAAAACACATAGTACATTGCTTTATATGATGTCAAATATTAGTAGTACATACCTATAATAATGCATTATACTATACATAAAGCCTTTAAGTAAAGACTTTTTCATTATAATGCCTTGCTGGCATAACCAAAATTTTTCCACTTTTAGAAAGGCTTTTTGATATTCAGTTAGTCAAATATACTCCATTTTGTATTATTTGCAACTTTGAAAAATCCTTTTTTTTTTTTTTTCTGTGTCAGTGTTCTTGTCATGTGACAAGAAAATTATACAGCTGAGAGAATTAGCAGTGCAAGCCTTTACACTGTGATGAGTCATTTGTATATAGACAATGTAGCACAATCATCGCATGAATGATAATCAATAGCAGAATAAACAACAATAAACATCTGTCTCACTCTTTCCCTCCTAATTGTCACATAATTAGTCTTGCTTTTGTGAGTAGCAGTCGCAGTGGATTTGCCACTGCATGGATTTTATTTTAAACCCATAGCTTTAATGAATCTTTGGGGACATCGTCTTTCATGGCTGATTTACTCGCCATCAACTCTCTAGTTGACCATTCTCTTCTCTGTCAGTCCCTCTTTTAAGAAACCCTTCTCACTGTGTGCCAGTGTAGAGGAACGGCACAGAGTTCTTAGTGAATGGGGCTGTGGGGTATTGGTTTGTACATTAATTCCCAGCACGAATAAGACCACCGCTGTTAAGCAGTGCCTTCTTTCAATCAGAACTTGTTTTCCCTGCTGCTCTTGAAATTGCAATATCTGATTCCATTATAACTCCATTATGCTGAAAAGTCTTCAGTAGTCAGACGTCTACGATTTGTCTCAATGCAGTCATGGTATAAAGACAATCTAATTGGGTCAGTGATGCATTGTTTTATTTAAACTGATGATTGCTCTTCATTTGAAGGTCAGTCTGATGTCAAATTAGTCAATCAAAACTGTATAAAACAATCTGAAGTGCTGCTGCCCTTCAAGTGTTTAATGCCTAGTATATAATGACTCATTATTATAAATTATTCAAATGTCTGGGTTTGTATAGGCATGTCTGTGCGTCTCTTTTTGAACCCCAATAAATGAAGGCTAAAAGTTGCACAATGTGCGTGTATGTGTTCATTCATTTCTAAGTGTTTATGAATTGAAATAACACATAAAGTGAAAGCATTTATTAAACAAGCACTTCAGGGAGCTATGATGTGTGTCTGAAATCCTCGGGATTGAGTAAATGAGACAGGTGCTCAGCTGTCTGAAGTTCACAGTACACAGGTTCAACACACACCATTTTCACCTGTTCTGCGAAACAACGTGCGGAAATAAGGGAACATGAGATTTATAAATAATATTGCCGTCAAGCCTCATTAGTAGACACAACCTAAAAAAAGGCTTAATAATAGCATTAGCATTATAGCATAAACTGTTATTTGGGCCTACTGCATTGGACCCTAAAGTCAAGTCTTTAATAAATCTGCAAAAATAGTAGATAGTCCACTTAATTTCTAAAACTTCGTTTAGATTAATTAGCTGCAACACTTTCAGAAAAAAAGAAACAAAACTGTCACTGGGAAGGTACCCTTTCAAAAGGTGCTAATTATGTACACTTTCTTCCGGTTTTATAGACAAGGCTTAAGGCTAGTCCCACACTAAAATGCACGTTTGAGCTGTCTCATGACAAATATGTCTATGCTATTGTACTGGCTCAAAATGTACACCTTCTGGTGTTTCTATTAATGCAGCCTAAATATTTTAACTTAACTAAGGCTAGTCCTGGCTTAAACTAAGCCCCATTTGTGAAACCAGACGTGTAGGTACTAAAATGTACCATTTAGGAATAAATAATTGACAAAAATGTACCTTTTTGATTTTGTATAGGCTACTGCTAGCTTTTTTTTTTTTTTTACCAAAGAGTGTTTTTGATGTAAATAACTAGAAGAATAGCAACGTGCAGTAAACGGTAAAATATGATATTATATTAAATGATGATATTAAAATAAATTATATTTTAACAAATAACATGGTAACCTGAAGTTTGCAATATCAAGCAGCATAAAGTACTATTTCTACAGATCAAATAACTGGAACTGGATGACACAGGAAACCTCGTACGAAAATAAGCTGGATAGATTTATCTGATATCTGACTGCACGGACAAACATAAGGTGAGCAACTGGAATTACAATGAAGATCACAAATCTGATCTGACTCGGCTGGTGAACTGGGTGCTGAAGACAACATTCCCCATGTTTCTCTGGGCCTCCCACCAGCAAGGAAATGAAGACTGAAGTAGAACATGTGGGGATTATGCAAAGGAAGAGGAGTGGAGTGCGGATCAGAGAGATGGGGAGGTCTCTGTCATAATAACCATGAGAAATCCTATTCCCACTGATCCCATAAAAGCACATATCAAAGTCATCACCGCAGGGCAAGGGCACAAGCACATGAAAGTGTTAGATGCTTTTCTGAAGAGGACTGCTTTTGTGTGTGTGTGTGTGTGTGTGTGTGTGTGTGTGTGTGTATGTGTCATTCTAACTTGTTAACATAGCCATCTCCATTTCTTCATGCAAAACGTTATGATTTTTATTAAAACATTAATAACTGATTATGGTGGCACTCCTTATACAATTATACGAATACTTCTTTATTTATCCAATACAATTTTGAGTTCTAATGATGTCACCTAATAGATTTAGAATTTATTTAAAGCATTTTTTAAAACTTCATATAATTATTCCTAAATTATCTTGCAACAAGATGAATAAGTCACTGCAACAAAATTACAGCAAAAAGATAGCTTGCTCAAATCCTCAGGTCATTTACACATTATAATCGATAAACTCCCTGCTGAAAAAAACTGGTCAGGCTGGTTTTAGCTGGTCGTTTCAGCTGATCAAACCAGCTAAGACCAGCCTGGCAAGGTGGAAATGAGGCCAAATGTTGACCAGCTTAAACCAGCAGAGACCAGGGTGGTCTCCCAGCTAAAACCAGCCAACCAGACTGTTTTTTTTTTCAGCAGGGATAATATGGTATTGGTTACATTTAATAAAACAAGGCAGCATGGTGCGATGAGAGAAACATTGTACTTTGTTAATGCTAAAATAAAGTAATAAGCTCCAAGACGTTTAGTGCCTAAACCCCCTTAGCTGTTTTTAATTTATTGTAAACCATGGCTTCACAGGGCTTTTTGCTTTTATAAAACGTTATTCTGTAGGCTATACATAGTTTTTTAAAAATAAAACAGAGTAAATAAAGTGTATTGGTATAAATGAGAACATTCTTCTACCCCACAATATAGTCCCTCAGAAATGGTTGGTGTTTGGAACCATAGACAAATGCAGGCCTATAAAGGGGTGGCCAACACACAGACATAAAAATGGAGTATGTTTGTAGAGTATTTCCACCCGGCTCAACCAATCAGAATGGAGGACCGGGAAGGAATCTGTTTGATAAACTATATTAATATATCTGCTCGCCGAATGTTGTAATCGACCAATCCATATCAAGCATCCGCAACACAGTCTCACGACCAATTCGTACATATTCCTACGAGGAGCCAAATTTGTGCCAATTCGTACGATTTGTCTAAAACCACGTGACGGGTAGGTTTATGGGCGGGGTTACGTTTAGGTCATTCGTACAAATTCATACGAATTAGCCACCTCGTATAATATGGTGAATCAGGTTGGCATTCTGGAGAACTACTGAAAATGTCACGATCAGTTCTACCCACATTTGTACCTGACGTGAAAAAAGAATCGTCAAGGACAGCCTTTCAGCACTCTTTCTTCACTTCTGTTGAAAGATGAATTCCTTGAACATGGATAGCTGCAAATGTTACACCCACTTAGTAACTCTAGAAACGCTTGTTATTATGCTGCTGAAAGATGCTGCTGTCTTCCTGTTGTACCTCATGTTCTATTTATTATTTCTCAAGCTTAAAAAGAAATTTCACACCAATAACAATGAGCACACTTTCATCGCATTCACTGTGAAACTCTGACAAAGGTTAAAATACCTTCTAACACAGGGGATAAGATAAGATCGGGAGCGCGGTGATTCACTTGATGTGAGCGTGCACGTGCCTTCGGTCTTGTTCTCACATGCTCAGTGCTTCTTAATCTCAGCCTTGGTCTTTAATTATGCAAGAATTACAAGTGGTTAAAACACTAAAGAATATTCACAATTTTGTTCTGTAGTATGTCAGACAACAGAAGCCTGAAATAATGACACGAACTGTTAGCTCATCCCTGCTTTACGGTAACGTGCCGTTTTTCTAACTTGGTTTTAGAAGAGCTCATTTGGAAGAAAAGAGTTAGCTGGGGGGAAAAAGGGGCAAAAAAAAAGCAAATCTGCGTTAACTTGATTTGTATAGCAAAATCATTATTATGCAGTAACATGGTTTATGAAAATCAATCCAAGACTTTATTTCCATTTCTGAGTCAAAATGCCATTAATGCCCAGGTGTATTTTTTTGGGAGATGGATAAACGCTATTAATAATTTAGAAGAGCATCTCAGAAGAGAAGCTCTGAAAGAAGCTATTCATCTACTATTACACCAGTATATGTTGCAATTATTCAGATTAAATTAGAGTTTACTATCTGACACAACACAACAGATATAAACAAGTACAAACAAGAAGTTAATATGGTACTGTTTATGAACGAAACGGTTTTTTTTTTTAAGTAAATTTGTTTCATTGCCTAATGAATCAGTTGATTAAAAAAGTTCCTGAATGACGTAAACACTATCATTTCATTGAAGAGATACGTTAGCAATAATTCATTAATTGAATTTATATTTTTAAATGCATTATTAAAACAGTAATAGCACTAGAAGATCTTTTGAGGTGGCTTCACAGCACAGCAATGGAACAAATATTCAACAACATGAAAATGATTGAAATCTTACTGAGATTTTTTTATGTTTTTTTTATTGCAGTAACACAGTCTTGCCGTGCATCTCCAATAGTCATAACAGATCATAGAGCTCTGGACATTGAACACTGGTCACAGAAAACATATGAATGAATGGGCGGGCAAAAAAAATAAAGAAATACATAAAACAACGTAGACTTGAATATTCATTTTAAAAAACAATATCTACCCACGTTACACTTACACAGATACATACAGCCACACAAATAAGTTCACTCGAAAGCTGATCTGTAGCCTTTAGTTGACACGCACACACACACACACACATACACTCATGTAGTGACAACAACAGATTATCAATCCACTGTTTTAGTGATTATGGTTGTTCTCAAAGGGCTGGCTCCTGCAACACAAGTTTACATAGATTTACTATATATTACCAGCTCTGTAAACTAAATCTACATAAAACTGAAACAAACCAAACAAATCCAGCTGTCATATTCTGAACCTATGTACAATATCAAATAACACTGTGATCTATATGTTGTTTTCTTGTGTTACCACAACACAGTCACAAAGGAAGGGTTTAGCGTATGCACACTACGAACAGCACAGCTCATCTTCACTACAGTATATACACACAACTACAGCTTTCTTATAGAGATTCACATGTTGCATGTTATAGATTGGCTATATATGTTCTGCACTCAGCATATATACATATTTTTTTAATCCGATTTTTTTTTACATCTTAATGGCTTCGAGTTGATCGAAACAGATATTCGTGTAAACAAACAGCGTACAGAAATATTACACAAAGCACAAGACGATATTGGATATTGGTTTGATATGAGGGACAGCTGTGTGATCTCCGATCTCTGCTATTGTGAGGGTGTTGTTTGGGTGGAGTTTGCTCCCAGTTGCATGCAGTTGGGAGGAGCAGCGTGGGCGTCCCTCTCTGCTGTCTTCTGTTACTCGTAGAAACCGCGATCTCTGTGGAGAGAAGGATGGAGCGTGAAGAGTTTACTCAGTGGGAGTACTGTATGTGGGCCGGTTTTGGGTTTCACCTCAGCTCAGTTTGGGTCCAGTCCAAAATAACAGACAAGCTCTGGCACACAGACTCTGTGACTTTGATGGCTTCCATCTGAAAGTCAATCATTACCAATATTGGCTGTTTTTCAAAAAGAAGCCAGCTTTCTTTCTTGCACGTTTCCAGTTTTATTGCGCATGACTGATGCACACTGGCCTAAATAAAAACATTGTTATATTCTTTTCATCCCTAATCCTTCTTATCTTTTTCAATTCTTCCCTTGGCATGAAACGAATAGCTTTTTTTGCAAATGCACGTTAATAAATGTGTATTTCTTTTTCAATGGAAAACTTGTTCTGGTTGCAAGTTTTAACAGTCCACTGTGGTAACTTCAACTGTCCGCTATCCAGAGTTAAATTGTAGTGTTTTTTGATTATTTCTGTTTATAATAAGATATCATTTTATCTTTTTAATGAGTTTAAGTAAATGTTGATTTTCAAATAACAGGTTTTGTATAATAATTTAAGCATATACTAACACCTAGTGAAAGCACCAAGTGAAAACTGTCATTGTTGTGAAAACCTGGATGTGATAATTTTTGTCCTTTTTTTTTTCATTCCTTTTTCCTGCATATTTAGTGTCACGTGAAAATAAGTCCGATTCTAGACGTGAAATGGGTTGAAAACAGCATGGTGAGTGTTACTAGACTGAATCACTGGTAAATGTAATCAGTGGTGATTCACAGTGGGAAAGTCTGACCTTTGCAGGCCATGTGCAGGAAAATCCATTTGATATTTTATTTGACTAAATATTTAAATGTGTGGTAGCCTATAACATATCTAATAAGCACACCATTAAATCATCTTTTATGTGGTAATATTCATAGGTTTGGGGTCAATACGTTTTTTTAATGTTTTTCTAATGTTTTATTTATTCACTAAAGTACAGTAAAAACAGTAATATTCAGAAATATTAGTACAATTTAATATGAAAACAGTTGTGCTGCTTAAAATTTTTATTGCAAATCTTAGTTTTTTTTCAGGATTCCCCTGTGAATAAAAAACAATTTTTTTTTACAGCATTTATTTTAAATACATATATTTTTTAACATTAGAAATGTCTTTACTGTGGCTTTTTGATCAATAGAATGCATACTTGCTGAAATTAAAACAAAAATCTAATCCAAGAATTTTCAAAGCAGCTATTTAAGCACAAGAAGAGGTCAGGTTGCTACAGGACACTAGTTTTGGGGTTCTGTATTGTTAATAAGGTAAAAGCTAAGGATCAAGACATATCAAAGCAACTGCTCTAATGGCTCTAAATACAGCACGCATAGTTACCATGACACCCTTACCATCAGTTTTCACCAACAGAGTTAAATTCGAATGTGATTGTTTTCATCCAGCCTGCCAATTAACAAAATCAAATATAAAACATGCTTAAATGTGAATTTAACTCCCCATCAGGTTTTTGAACCAATGAGTCTGTGGCAATAACTCTTTTAAAAGACATTGTTGTGCCAAATATGCAGCATACGATGAATATAGTGGTATACTCACGCTCCCTCTTCTTTGAGTAGAGAGAGGAACTTGCTGACTCTGTACTCCTGATCCATCTAGAGAGCAGAGTAAACACAACATGCTATAAATAAACTTTGATTTTCACGTACACGGTTCTCTGCATGCGACTCTGTGACAAGATAAAGTGAGTTCATTAAATTGCTAGACAGCACTTGAGATGTAGAGTCAGATTCTTCTGTGCATAAAACAGCCATAAAAAGCACTGAATAGAAACTAAATTATTTAGCCCACATTTCAAAAAGCATGTTAGAAAACCGCTTGAGCTCATTAAAGTTTTAGTCCGCATGAATTAGAGAATGAGATAAATACAGAAATAAATACAAAGATGTAATGGGTTTGAGAGACTCTTAATGCGTCAAAAAAAGTATATTTACAGACTAAGGCTTACCTGCAGAGACATCTCGATAAGCATGAGAAGCTTTTTAATGCCAATCCACACTCTTTTTCCCTTCACATGCTGGGCGATGGTGGTTCTCTCAGCATCTGTGAAGCTGCCCAGATGCTTGAAATGAACAGAAAAAAAGGTAAGTATGATAGTAACATTTTGTGAATGTGAATGAAGTGACAGAAAGGGTGGTACCGCCCTCTACTGGCTGAACATGAAACAACATTAAATAGATAAACTAGAATCCTGGAATAAAACTGATTGTATCTCTAGATAAAAAAGATAGATTTTTCATTTGATCTCACCTCTAGAGCTTCGACCAGATGTTCACCACTGGAGATATTCTGCACATGGATGGTGGTGCTGAACGCATCCAGCATCTCCATCTCCTGGAGCACGTCTTTACGGCTGGTGGTGCCGATGATCAGCAGCTTACGGCCCTTATGGTTAAGAAAAGAGTAACAGACATTTCATGTCCACAAATACAAAATGCAGTGAAAAAAGATTAAAACACTGTCCCATTTGGACATATATGACCCATATGTAGAAGCATCAGAATTTACATGAGGTGGAGTCTTCTTCAGCAAAACCAGCAGGGCCTGAAGAACCAGGTTGGAGAATCGTGGACCAATCGGCACGTAATCTGTTTCACCACACATAATTATTAGAAAACCAATGTTAGTGTAATATACTGTGGCATCTTTAAAAAAAACATTTTAATGCAGGAGGGTCAATGAAAAATTAGCTTATTGACTATGATAAATATACTAAAAATGTATTTGAAATACATTTAAATATACTAACCATGCGTTTACATATTTATGTGCTTACTAAAAATACCCTGAAATCATCGTACTTCTGGTATACTAAACTGATACAGCTGAAATCTGCAACACTGAAACAATTCATTTGTCACGTTCTATGTCTGTTTAGTTCTGTTTAAGTCTGTGTTTTTTGTATTCTTGGTTTAGTTTCATTTTCTTGTCTTCCTGTTTTGGTTTTAGTTTCGTTTTCATGTCTTCCTTCCTGTTTGTCCTTATTTGGTAGTTCCTGTGATTATGAGTTGATTTGTCTCCACCTGTGTCTCCCCAGCTGCCCTCACTTATGTCATTTGTATTTGTGTATAAATCCCCTGTCTTTTGAGTTTGTGTTTGTCAGTCAATGTGGATGTTACGTCTTGATGTTAGTATCTTTGTGTTTGAGTTCATCTTTATTAAAGTGACTTTGAGTTTAAATCCAGCTCTTGCCTCCGACGTTCTTCTCGCCACTCGGACAACACCAGGCGTGACATCATTTTGTACTTAATGGATTTGAATTGTGCTGAAGTCCAACTAAAGATATAATGAAGTATATTTGATAGTACCAAAGTGGAATCCCTGACAGATATTATTCAAAGATCATTCAAACCACATTAATAGTGGTTTGAAAACGCATTAAAGCTTAACGTACAGAAATGTGCACTGTGCACAAGTAGTACTGCAAATAAATTGTAATTCTCATTTTTATATGAATACGTCTCAACCAATATGTCAGTAAATATGTTAATAGATTTAAACTACTTAGTATAGTATAAATGCATTTTAAATACACTACATGAACTTCTAATGATCCTGTTAAAACCTATAATGATATTCTTGGTATTTGGCGGTGAGTTTTTTGGCTTAAGGTTTTTATTCAAAGCCACACCAGAGTTGTTCAGCTGGAATCAGGGCTTGTCTTCCTGCAAAGCAGTTAAGTTCTTTCACTGACTGAATCAATACTTTCTTTTTGAGCCTTGCCTTATACTCAGAGGCACAGACAAGAGTCCTGCTGTAAAATCAGATGCACACAGAATATCATTATGTGCTTAAACATTGAGATTTGTATTTTATAGTAGTCAGTAGTAGTAGTCAGAACTGTTTATTAGAATGAGGTGTCCAATACTTTTGTCCATATAGCTTAAATAACTTTCTTACATTCAACCTGTACTTTTTTTGTACAAAACTTCTTTCATTGGTTAAAATCAAACATTTATTGTCAGTTTCCCTGTTGAAGACCCCTTTAAAAAGATTGAAATGATAAAACAGTCTAACCTAACAGACGCTCAATGTCATCCACCACAACACAGCTGAGCTGAGACTTGTAAGCATCGTCAAAGATCTGAGAAGAAATAAGGTTTTTAATAATAGTTGTGCAATACAATAACTTTGGTTTTGAAAATGTAAAAAATTTAAATACGTCTAAAAATTTCAATTGAAATGATATTCGCATTTATGAGCATACAGTACGTTACCACTAACCTTCTTGATTGCCTGGCATTTGGAGATCTCTGAGAAGCCAATCATCTTGTCTGGAGAGCAGATCTTAATGAAGGGGAACTGCGAGTCCTCTGAGATTTTGGCAGCCAGGGCTGTCTTTCCACTGTGAGGAGGTCCTGAGGAAAAAACATGATGTATCAGGACTGAAAAATTGCCTACATCGGGCTGCAGCACAGAGATTATCCTGCCTAACAGGGTAGGGGACTCTCACTAACATTTTGTAAAGGTTATATAAATGTTAAAACCCAACATTCTCAAAAGCGTCTGCATCCTTGTGATGTTATACGTACTGTGGCAGGAAGCCCCGTAACTCATCAGCGTCGCCCTGGAAATCATCGGGAACACCTGGGAACAATCACCGCGGGCC
>JAUCMU010000063.1:9449972-9461659 GCA_032275025.1 Enteromius treurensis
GACTTGACTCGAGACTTGATGGTAAAGACTTGGGACTTGCTTGTACTTGACCATATGTGACTTGTCCCCATCTCTGGACAGGGGTCATCAGGGTCGTCAGCTTCAAACACAGCAAACTGGAGGCACTGTGTGTTCTGTCACCGTTCTATCATGGTCAGTACGTTTTTGTACAGTTTGAGCTACAATAGTTTTGTGGTGTTATTGGACTACAGTTTGTTACACACAAGCAACACTGAGCCTTGGGCATCCATGACCCAGACGCCGGTTCATCTGTTGTCTTTCCCTGCAACATTTTAGTAGGTACTGACTACTTCAAACTGGGAACACCCTATAAGACATGCTGTTTTTTAGAGGCTCAGACCCAGTCATCTAGCCATCAGTATTTGGCCCTTGTCAAAGTCACTCAGACCCGTTTTTTTCTGTATCAAATGTATAAAATTCAAGAACTGGCTGTCCACTTGCTGCCTAACATATATCAAAGCTTATTACACGGCTCTCTGGAATGATTAATTCTGACTGGTCAGTTGAGACACTTGCAGGTTCGTTAATAATAACCGCTCCAAATAATAAGCCGCATAGCCGGAATAACTTGTCTGTTTAAAATCCCTCCGCGCCAACAAAGATTGCCGTTTGGCGCCATCTTGCGACAAACACTGGAATAACAAATAAATGACTAACTAACGTGATAGTGTTGTCATCATCTGTTATTTTACATTCATATGTAGATGTTATAAATTGTCTTACTAAGGTTTGAATGTTAGTCACGTGGTACTATATCGTTTCGCGGAGGGATGAACATTTTTAATTTAAAACAAATATGTTAATAAAATGTTTCAAATTCATATTCATGTCCAGTTTTTTTCCTTATGTAACAAGTAGCCATGTTAACAAGCGGGATAATATACAGGCAGCTGGTAGTTATCGCAGAAATAAGCCCCGACAGTGTGATCAGGACCCGACGCGAAGCGGAGGCTGCCTGTCCATTATCCCTTACACGTACTGCCCATCGTATCATTTGATTGGCTTTGGTGTGTAACTGTGACGAATGTATTGAGTCTGTGTGAATACTCACTGTCCAGACTGCAGGTCTTTCTCACTCACTACTGCACAGTTCGTCAGTGACAGATCATCTGTCGGGCATCGAGCCGCCTGCATCATCTGCAAAAAGACAGATAATAATGAAGAGACAGAGTAAGATGGCGAGAGGCAGAAGAAAGGATTTGTCTTATATGACAACGAGATGTCTGACCACTGATCTTGAAGCTTAAAGCTGATATGTGTAATTTATGTTTTGTTAAATAAGCCAGTCAGCAGCTAATTTCTCTGTTACAGTGCTCTTAGTTTTGAAATATCCTCACATTTATTTGAGCAGCTTAACAGAAAAACAGTGCCTCAACCAATGGCGTGGTTTGGGGGCGGGGCTATATGATTGACTGGCCAATGGCGGTTAGGGGAGTATTCAGGGAAACCTGTTTGACAACTATAACTGTTGCAGTTTCACTTGGTGGCGCCAGTGGCACAGAAATTACACACTTCAGCTTTAATATTTGCATCTTGCTATTTTAGCTCACTGGGTGTCTTATGAAAAGATCTTTCTCCTTATGAAATATTTATAGTAAACCACACCATATGAAGTATTTCCCATGATTGCCTGCAGATTGTAAAAAATAGAAAATCCCATGGTGCAAAATAGCAAGATGAAAAGCTGTTTCTACTGTGCAAGCTGAAAACTTGTCCAACATTCGAAGCACTGCGATTGCCGTTTTAAAGACCTCATCTAATCGTCCCTTTTCAGGATCGCATGCATCATGTTTTATTGCAATAGAGATCCTACAAACCCCAAACCAATAAAACCAGGGGTTTGATATGAACGGTGTTAAATAACAACAACAGAGGTGATAAACAAAAAGGCAAGGGAACAGTAGCAAAAACATAATCATAAATCTGTCTACAAGAGAGCACCAGTGCATTTAACACAGGTAAATGAGACACAGAAAGTAAAAAAAAAAAAAAAATATTTCTTAAGCAAAGACTGAAGGTGAAGGTTAATGGGTGTCCTAGCTTTATTTGTTCCTTCTTTGGGTGATGCAACCAGCCAAAGAACCAGAAATAACACAGACTACAAAAGAAGAAAAAGAAAAAAGGAGAGCTAATTGAAAAGCAGGGCTGCATACTGTTCCCATCTGGGTATACAAAAAGAAACAGCAAGAAAGATGATAAATGACTCAACAAGAAAAAAAAAACAAAGCTTCAGTGAAAACAATTAGTGGTTAAGAGAACAAAAACTAGACAGCTCAGAGTTAAAGCTATAGCTTCCTTTAATCAAAATCTTTTTCTTAATCAGAGTTACTTTCTATAATTTTTTTTGTTCAAAACGCTGAATATGCTAACATAGATTTACACTGTCAAGTACTTAAAACAATAAGCAATCTCAATCTTTGGCAAAACAAAAAACAGGCTGATCTTTACTGAAAACAACTTTAGGTTTTTACAAAAAGCTGGAAAAAACGAAATGGAACAAATTATGGCCAGAAAGTACAGACAAAGAAAATTAGATTTAGCATCCTAAAGATCTAGTATTGATTATCTTGAATATTCTGGCAATAAAAATTAAAGATGACAATGATTTAACAGTGAATGAAATACATGCTATTGCTTTTTTAATGAACTATTTTTATTCATTTTTTTTTAAATGATCAGTGAGAGCAGAACGAATGTGTCACAAAAAAATTAAACGGTCGGTGTAAAGATACATTTTCATGGTTTTATGCCGCCTCTGCTGTATAAAGATGCCTTAGAGGTATACTTTTAGAGGTTTTGTTTTAGAGGAGTGACAAGCTGTTGTATTCCTAAAGGTGCACAGTGTTTCTTTCTGTCAGTGGTATATAAAATCACAATGAAAGTTGTTATGGTCTTTTCTTCCATAATGTGACATATATCTATATCATATATCTTCTCAGATGAGTACAAACCAGACTTGATTTGGTCCACCTGAAATTCATATGCTTATTGAATCTTGTTTGTGAATTGCAAACAGTGATTGACAGAAGAAGTTGATGTAATTAATTAAACAATTAATGAAATAAAAGCAAAACAAAACACAACATAAATGTCAGTTTAGACCTGGGTGTGGATGTTAACTCAACAGGCTGGCATAATCCGGTTAACAAAGAGCGGTCCAGCAATTAGACCTACTTTAGTTGCAGGTCAGAACAGCAATAATCCATGGCTCCCTGTCAGCACGTATAACAAACTCGCCACAGGCCCTCGCACCATTCAGTCATTACAGCTAGCCCTTTAGTGCTCAACCTTAAATCAACCTTTATTTGTCCTGAGAGTGAGAACAGGCAGATGATCTGGCTGGTGTGTGTCTATGGCATTGTGACGCACTGTACCGCTGTAGTGCTCCCTCGAGTTGTTGCTACTGATAAGAGTCATAGCAACAGGGGTTACAGCCTGTGAGCTTTCAGGACACTAAGGGCGATGCAGAAAGCTAGTGCAAGTGAAGCATACATCTCAATCTGGCAAGGGAGACAAGCAGAGGTAGAGGGCATTCGGAAAGCATACATACCTTGAAAAATATTACAACCTTGGGGGCCAATGAATGCACGCAAGCAAGAGGGAGGGCAGAAGGACATAAGACAAACAGTTGAGACAGCCAGCACCACATCGAGCTGAAGACAGCGTGTGGTTGAGAAACAACTGAGTGTGCAGCATGAGGCAGCATGCAGAGCAGAGTTAGGATCAACGGCAAGTGTGCTTGAAGGAGGAGCAAAGGCAAACCAAGCCCTCACGTGTTTGTACTTTCGCCAGTCATATGAAATATGCAAAGTTGCATTAATAAGGTTTAATGCACATGCTGAAAAAAATCTTGTGTGGACACACTTTATGATGTCAGTAGAGAGATTAGAGCAACAACAACAAAATCTTTAGTGAAAACTGAAATCTAATAATCTCAATTGTCAAAGTCAGCCATGAATTTTTATTTTAATAGCATTACTTGCATTAAAACATTTATAATATAGTAATATGTATATATAGCATATTTCAAATGTTTTGGATCAGTAAGATTTTGCTTAAAAATACACTTTTATTCAGCAAGGATGCATTAATTTAGTCAAAAGTGATAGCAAAGAAAATTACAATGTTACAAAAGACTTGTGATTAATGAATGTTTAATGGTTTCTATTAAAGTATGAAGCAGCACAACCTTTTCAACACTGACAATAACAAGAAATATGTCTTGAGCAGCAAATTTGCATATTAGCATATAACATATTAGCATTATTTTTGAAGGATCATGTGAAACTGAAGACTGGAGTAACGATGCTAACAGTTACTATCACAGGAATAAATGACATTTTAAATACATGAATTGTAATATTTCACAGTATTGCAGTTTTACTGAGCAAAAATGAAGCTCTGAAAGAAAGAAAACCGCAGTTTAATTCAGCACAGAGTAAAAGTCTATTTCAAGCAGCACTAGTCTCCACGTTTAATGAGGCTGGGCCTCTGGAGAGATATTCAAGGAGGAATGAGAAGAGGCCTGATCAATACTGTCCAGAAGAAACTCCTGACTGCACAGAGGACATCCTGTCACAGGACTGAACACAACTGATGACTATATCTACCCTGTATGACTAAGTGTTATTAACTTACGTGGCCATTTCATAAGCGGCACATATCACAGAGTTAAGATTGACAGACAAACAAAGGGTCGACCTATGCAGAGATTTCATACACTTCAAATGGCTAGACTACTGGATTACAGCGGGACACAGCGGAGGCTTGTTTTACTTTTGGTTTATTGATTGTACCTCTGATATAGCACACTTAATGTGAGATGATCCTTATATCATATAGCATGCAAAAGATGAAGATTAATATGGGACAAGTATCAAAGAGAAAACCTCTCATCAGAACCCTCCAAATCATGGAAATGATGCAGCTCACCAAGCTTAGTGATTGATCAGTTACTAAAAGCTAAAGGCCGTTTAGATCAAGGATGATGCAGTGAACTATAACAATAAAAACAAAGGGGAGCGATATCGTTGGAATCGCCAGCTGCTAATCAGAATCCGCCAGAGCTTGAGCATTTAAAGTAGATGATAAAACAGAACCACATGTTTATAATAAACAGAACAAAACTATGTGTTGGTATAAACAGTAATATAATTATGATTAGAGTTATTATTATAGTTTGTGGTGTGAACATGCTTTAACTGAAGATCATTCTGAGAAAAACAAGTCAGAGCAGGTAGAAAAAAAATACATTGTAGTAAAAGAAACTTCAAAAAGGACAAATAAAAAAGATACATTAAATGAGCCGTGACTTGCAATTCCTGGAACACATTTCAAGCTTTTCTAATTCATCATTTACTTTCAAGTACCCCAAAGGGAGATCTTAGTTGAAATCATTTCCTGGGCAAAGAGAAAACTTTTAATCACTTATGGTCAGGGTTTTTCTTTCCTTTTGAATTTGAATGCATTTAGCCCTTTGATTGAAACAACTGCATGATGAAGATTGCTGCTTGGGAGTTAATTGATGTGAGAAGCCATTAATGTCCGCAAAGACTGGTTTTATAGGGTAAAAATGTAGACTTAAGAAAGAAATCAATGCAAAAATGCTGCTTTAAATGCATAGATGATTAGAAACCTCATATGATGTTAATAAGCTGTGTGGCATTCACAATAATAAAAAATTGCTTTCATGCAGGGACTTTGATTAGAGCTACAACTGATGGGGAGGATTTCTCAGCAATCTCAATTATTCATTCAGTTTTAATATACTTTAGACCATGGTGGTTATTCTAGTGCCCATTCCACACACACAGAAGTCAATACATTAACACAAAAAGCTTTATCTAGTAGTCATTTTTGATTAAATAAAGAGATGTATATCAGTGCTACAGAAGCAGGGGAAATCAAAGCAGAGGAAATGGGAATTAAAGAGGAAATACTCTTAAGAGACAACCAGTACTCATGGGAGCCAATCACAAAGGAAAACCACATATTCCTTTGGTTCATGGCTCACAGTATCTGACATATATCTATAGAGAGCATTATGACAGACACAACCAGACTGTGGATCATTCACACATACACTCAGTGAAAGTATTAAGTAATTTAACACTGGGCTGAACTCTGTGGGTAAAGGATGCCCACACATAGTTAGTCTGGCTTGTCTAGTTTGCCGAGAGATATCTCACAAAAACCAAAAGAGTAAATAAATTGTTCTGCTAACAATGGCATCTCAGCAAAAACAACCTGAATAACAGAATTTTCAATCTCCTCTTGAGTAGAATCTCAACAGGGAACATTATGTGGATGTGTGACAGGCATTCCTACATTTATGAACAGATTTCACCTGCTTCTTTCACTAGCACGTTGTCTCCTACATTAAGCATGATGAAGCCAATAAATACATTGACAGAGTAAACTGTGACTGCATAATGTGCAATCTTTTATGCAATCTACATATATCACTACATACATAATATGTATGTATATAGTGATATACATAATCATGGTATATGCAGATTGCATTAAAGATATATTTATAATATATGATTTAACAGTTGCACTTTGACTGTGCCTAATTGTGCCATTACATCCCAAAAACATACAGTGGTTTATTAATGTCCAGATAATATTTGGCTTGATGCAACATAATTAAAATCCATCCCTATATTGCAGTGTATTTGGAGATAAGGCATGAATTACATGATCTCCCATTTTATTTTAATGATAATTTAAAAAACAAAACAAAAATGTATATACATATATGGTGTACATTAGCCAAAACAGGTAACTCCTAGCAAACGTCATGTTTTTTTCATTGTGCGTTCCAATTAATCTTAATCAAACAGTTGGGTTATTTTGATTAAGTAAAATGAACAGGAATAAAGTACAGATACAGCATAATAAAAAAAAGAAATGATTATTAAAACAAACAAAAAAACATTTAAATAATATATTCTTGATATTGAATGTAAGAATGAATGAACGAGTGGATAATTAGCCTAAATAAAGCACCTAAATATAATCTGAGTTTAAAGCTAAGATAATAATGATGCCATTTTGAAAGCGTTTTTCACAATGACGGGCAAAGCTGTCTTTGAGCTCCACGGCGCTTCATCCTGCAGCACGGAGAGGGAGTGCTGTAGCTTTCCGCACAAAACACAGCAATTCGCATCGTAGGAGCACTGTGTTACTGTGGACATTTTGAAGCGAAGCGTGATTTTGTACGGGAAATCGCAGGTTATACCTCGCGAGCTCTCGACGCAGGAACAGCGTTGTTTGATGAGCTTATGTGAGCATTACGCGAGCCACGTCAAGGTTAAATCCACTGAACGAGCACAGTCCTGTTATTTCACTCTTCATGACAGCGTTCAGCAGCACCAAATGCGCTACATGGCTACTGTACACATAGGCCTACACATTAACACGCATCTTAAAAGATTAATGAAACAACCGCCTGCTGGTTCGTGCTTTACCGAATCGATGCATATGGACCGTAACCTCGGTTCTATTTTAGGCTTGTGCCTGTTTACCGATAGGCCCAGACTAGAAACACGTATCAACACGATTTCACCATTCACACAAACGCAGGAAAATGCATTCATGTGCCACCATCGAGATTCAAGTATTTATAGGGGCTTATTATAATCAGGCTACTATTCAAAGCTTCCCGCGTACCCTTGCGCGGTAGCCATATATTAGCTTGCCACGAATAATAATATAAACCAAACACCAGCAATATCGATGCAGATCTGCACTGGTGCTCACAGGTGACCGTATCGCCACCTGCTAGTGTCTGTGGGCTGGTTATATTGTGGAAAGATGCCAGTGGCTGGCTGGCAACAAACTGGAAAGGATTTCTTTTTGAGAACGAGACACTAAAGCTGTTCTCCATAGCGATTGTTGTGAGATAACAGTGAAATCAAGCGCTAATTCTTACTGTCGCGTACGCTAAATCGTTAAATAATTTAAATGAAAGTACAGCTTACCCGGGTCGCCATATTTGCGTTAGGTGATGCTGCTCGGAAGAGCTCCACACAGCAGTACTAGAACAGCACCACAGCAGCGGACAGCGACACAGGCGAGAGCTGCGCATGCGCAAGGACGCTCCGCTCTGATGACAGCAGCGACTCGTTTCTGTGAATCGAATCTTTCGATCACTTTGTGTCAGAGAACCGTTCCAAACAACGAGTCAGTTGTTCTTTACGCAGTCATGATGTCATCAACCGGCGAAGTGCTCTAGAAACGTTCTAATGAGGTCATATTTAGAACATACTGCAGTTTGTTAGGTGCTTACAGTTTCACGGTCCTAGTTTGGTTTGTTGCAGCCATGATTTAGTTTACAAAACAAATCTAGAATCTATATTAATCTTTGTTGTTACCTACGTACCTATATTATTTACATAAATTAGTTTGCTTCAAAAAACTTTTTGACCTTTTACAACCTTTTGCGTCTAAATAGTCAGTGCTAAATAATAGTCAGTTCTACAAAACATATTGGAATTAATCATTTGTTTGGTTCTCTCTGCTCATTGCGAATAGGACATGGATGAAAGAAAATGATAAAATCCAAACCAAGAACAAAGCATTTTGTTTTGTGAACTAGTTAACAGTTCACACACGTAACTCTAGCACTCTATTTTATTTTATCAATTGCATTTTCATTCTAACTGCTAGTTTTTCCTTGAAAAACTAACACTAGCTTTCTTTTTATTCTTTCTACTTGTTTCTTTAAAAAAACAAAACACCAGGTTCCTATTTTTTTCTATATTCTGTCGACTTGTTTTCTTGGTTTTAATTGCTTCTGTTGTCCTCATTTGTAAGTCAATTTGCAATAAAAGCATCTGCTAAATGACTAAAATGTAAATGCAAATGTAAATATTATACATGTGTGTATATGCATGTATGAATGTGTCTGTCTGTGAATGTAAATTATTAGCATTAGTTCCAAAACTGGTTCACCTGGTTGTGAAAGGGTAACAGACCTCATGACCAAAATGCTCTACCAAACAGAGGCTTTCACACTTTTTAGTTAAATCAACAAGCAATCTTACTGAATATTAAACTGAGAAAAAAGTATCCCTTCATCACTTTTATACAAGCGGGGAAAAAAAAATAATAATAATAAATAAACACCCAAAAGATTCCAATCAGGTGCTCTGCATTCAAGAATCTCATACAGAAGCACTCAGAGCCTTGTTCTCTTGGTGACTTTATTATATTTTTTAGCGTTATAAAAAAAAGGAGAACAGCATGACAGGCCAGACAGAGGCGCTTGGCAACGGTATGTACAAAGAGGAAGGAGGAGGAAGGGAATGGACCAGGGGATGGCAACAGCTCACGACCCCGTCCTGATGACGGCATCTTATCAGAATTTTTTCGCCCAACATAAAAAGTCCAAAAATGCTGTCCACACGAGACATAGGCCTGGAGCTTCCTTAGGAGACCAGAGCTGGGGCTTAAACCGTTCGTTTGGTGATGCAGGGAATCTTGTCAACAGCTCAACACAAAGGCCCCTGGGATTGGCAAGGGAAACGAATCATTCTCATATCAGCTTTGCTCTATGAGAGATCTATGTATATACATTTCAAATAGAGTTATAATGCAAGTGAGTTTTTATTTCTTTGAAGATTCCCTGATGGCCCATTAGGCACAGCCAAGATACAAAGAAATGCATTACCAGCAAAAAAACAAACAAAAAAAAGTGATCCCATAGTAGTAGAAGTAGTTTGTCCATTAGGGAAGGTGGTAAAAAATGTCCAAGTGAAAGCCAGAGAGGACAAAAGCAGGAGTCAGACCATTTTTGGGGTGTTAGACCTTTTTTTGACATGATGTCTGCATCACATCCCCCTCCCCTTCCCTCAGAGTCCCCCACACTGGCCATGCTCTCAGCTGCAGGGTCCAATGCTCAACCTGCACAAAAGACAGAGCAGAGTCATTTTTTAATGTAATGCCATGTCACTCTGAGACGCATCATCAATATTACGCACGAAGCACAGGATGCATTTACCTATGTCAGTTTCTTGGCTTTGTTGTAGAGCGAGTCCACTACTTTGCTCATGTTCTGAATTGTTTCGAGGGCCACTTCATATGTTTTGTCTACTGGAGGTTCGTCAAATACAATCAGCACACCTTCCCCTTGGTCAAGGATTCCTAAACGCATTGAAAAAGAAACATTATAACTCCAGTAAAATCTACTTTTTCGAGCAAGTTTAAAGAATTTCAGATCATTTGAATCAGTCTGAACACTGCTCTATAAACTGTAAAATAGTCACATTTATTCAATTGTGTTATTTCTCTTGATTACAAAGTTGATTGCACTTTAAGTTTCACTTTAACTACTCATAAATATTCATATTCGGAATTGATTATATAAATCTGCATTTGCACACAGTCCTGTGTTTGACAGCGCACTTAAAAAAAAAAGCGTGATGCCATACCATGGAATTTCTGATCTAAAATCATCTGTGACAGTTTCCTTTCAACATCCCCCTGAAGACATAATAGAAAAGAAGGGATGAGAATTGCTAAGAACAAAACTGCACACAAGAAAAAGAGAGTTTGCTTGTCATTTAAGAAGTTAGGACTACATACAAGAATACAGATTGTTGATTTGCAAATGAGGAGGGACGAGTCCTTACCTTGGAGAGTTTTATTAGCTCAGAAATGTGTGCGATCTGTTGGAATAGAAGAATAATTTTAGTGCACAAGTAGGCCTAAGTGTTTTAAGCATGCACCACCTCACACTGACATAGATCATGTCATTACCTGCACTCTGGAGAAGGGCTCGATGACCCTTATGAGGTTTTGTTCCAGCAGATTGTCGTAGAGTTTGGCCAGGTGGGTGCTGATGATGGGATCCTCCCGCAGCTCAGCTTTGTACTCTGTTAAAGCCTGAATGCAGATCAGAGAGAAGGGCATTGACTATAAAAAAAAAAAAAACGAAGGCGGAGAACGAGGTAATGTTTGAAGTCAGAGCATTTGACCCACCTTCTCAAAGTCTGCAAGTGACCTGTTCTTGCTGGCTTGGGCCACACATTTAAGTGCATCTGTCTACAGAAAGAGAGAGACAGGACAAGTTAATCCACATAATCCTCTGCCAACAGACACAACAGAAAAACGTCACCTTGTCACGCAGCACACAGAGTCGGGTGCTGTGACTGAGTGCATATTAGAGGGCGCTGCAGGGTCATATAAAAGTGGAAATGGATGAATACTATGAAATGTGTGCTGCAGTCTGGGATGGTGTTTTTAATGTCAGACTAAGTAGAGAGTTAACAGGCTTTCTCAGAAACATGTTCCACACCAAACTGTCATTAAAGGAAATGGAAAACGCAAAGCTTAAACATCAGTAGGTTCAATTTATCATTTAAAGTAAAGACCATGCATGAACCTAAATTTGCTAGGGGTTAAGTAAAACTACGGATGGGTATCATTAAGGTTTTAATGGTATTACTACTTTTATCGGTCCCACTTATCGATCCGGTACTTTAACTGTACTCTTTGTTTTTAATAAAAAAAACAATTATAATAATAAAAAAACTAATTGAGAACAGAATTAGCAACACTTTTTTTTTTTAAATGTAAAATAATAATCTGTAGCCTAACAAACACCAATGTTTGAGCAAATATTACAAACAAAACAAATGATTGTAAACCAAATAGAT
>JAUCMU010000063.1:9470357-9484298 GCA_032275025.1 Enteromius treurensis
CAGACAGACAGATAGATAGATAGATAGATAGATAGATAGATAGATAGATAGATAGATAGATAGATAGATAGATAGAAGATAGATCTTAGCTTATACCTTTAATCTGAAGTCCTGTTTCATCAATGACTTAGGGATGGGATACGCTTAAAGAATATTAACATATAAGGGTGTAAAACACTCAGATGGGTCGCCTTTTAAGGAAACTATTGCTTACTATTTTAAAGTGAGAGCAGGATGATTGGATAAGCATGAGAGATGGAAAGAGTGTGTGGGTGGGTGGGTGTGAGAGAGAGATCAGAGGGGGATGGGGTTGCCCATTCATGTCACTGCGCCACTGAGGTCTACAACGCCTCGGCGACATTACTGCACATCAGGAGTTAAATTAATCTGCCTCGAGCGTTGTGTGTGAGACTTTCCTCACTCTCTGTGTGTTGATTAAAGACTGTAATCTGTCAACAGCTGGTCCGTCATGCCAAAACAGGGCGTCTAAAGTTAAACATTCTACCTTTCATGTTGACGCTCAGGAAGCGCTATAACAGCTGCTGGTGCTGTGGACAGCGCACACATGGAGCATGGATAGATAACCAGAGGGAGCCCAGCCACCCATCTGAGATTCAGCATCTCCACGAGAGCGCAACAATGACCTCCTCTCTCGAAAAATAGCGGTCAATGAACGCAATTAATCGACATCACTTACGAATTAGTCTGACACGGACCTTTATTTTTATGTTTCCAGTTATATTCAAGCCTAGCGTGTAATTCCTCCGCCTGCACAGCTCAACAGCAAGATCACAGACGGGCAGATGTGAAACAGACACGAGGTTGATTCTGATAAACGAGAAACAACAAAATTGGCGTGTATCGAGGGTTTATGTGGGAAGACGAGGCGTGCATTTGGGAAGTAACCTTAGCAACCGGAGAATCCCGAACCCTGCATAGATGCTTTACGTAGAAGCGTTATTTCATCGCTGACGTTCCATTTTCAGAACCTTGGACAACGACGAGCACGTTCCACAGTGCGACACGCTGAGCAAAAGAGGGCATTATCGACGAATGTTTCTATATTTAACCGGTTCTTCTTTTCCTATATCTACGTTTATCACCTCGAGGAAGACGTATTGATTAGTAAGTAACCAACATTTTATCTATATAACCTATTTATGCTGGTTTTTGAATCAAATGATGTTCATTTCAAAAACGCTTTTCGCTCTAAAATAGTTGGCAAAATGTGACAAACTCAGGAGTACCCTGCACGAGCCCGTCGTTATAAAGATGCTATCTTGATTTACGACTGCTCGTTTTGTCTGAAGCGTGATGTTCTCATTAGTACCTCGTGTTGACCCACTAAACATTTTAAAGAGCTCGATAAACTATCATTTTCAAAACGCGCTAAAGCTTAAATGTAATAATTTGTAAGTCAGCTAACAATTTCCAGTCTGCGCCGAAAGGGATTTTTCTTACAAATGGATATGAATTGGGAATGAACGTGTTTACATTCTCGCCTTCCATTTTGAAGCTAAGATGGATGCTTTCGCATATTCTTCTGAATCTCCCGGTGAATGGCATACCAGCGGTACAGTTCAGTAAAATAAAAACCGAAATCTACCTGTATATGTATCAAAAAAATAATTGTAAGATTTTTACATTTGGTTTTCTATCCATACCATACAATATATATATATAGATATCCATACATGTTTTGCACTTGTCTGTATGTACTGTATAAGTGGTTATGGTTTCATCAAAACTACATTTTAATTTAAACAGTATTGTGTTTCTAAATATTCATATTTGTTTCTTTCATGGGCAGATTCTGCATCTAAAGACCCCGTAATAATCAAGGCAACATGGGAACTGTACTCTCAGTCTCCCCGAGCTACCGAAAGGCAGGCCTGTTTGATGAAATGCCACCCCCTCTGGCACATTATACAGCTGTGCAGAACAGTAAAAATGCCAAGGACAAGGGCTTGAAGCGCCAGTCGATCATCAATGTCCTGCCATGGAAGCGCATCGTGGCAGCTTCGGCCAAGAGAAAAGGTTCTAAGAAGCTGGCCTCTGGGGACAGTCAAGATGAAGGGAGCGTGGGCAATCTAAACAGCCAAAACATGAAGAAGTCCCAATCCTGTGCCAACCTCTCCGGTTTCACCCAGGAGCCGGCCGTGAGCTCCATTCCCACCTCCAAAACCACTGCCAATGTGGCCTCCACTGCCAAGAGGACCTCCATCACCGGATCAGTGGGCCAAGCAACCAACGCGGGCACACCCAAACGGGTGATCGTGCAGGCCTCCACCAGCGAGCTCCTGAGGAGCCTGGGCGAGTTCCTGTGCCGCCGCTGTTACCGGCTGAAGCGCCTCTCCCCTGCCGACCCTGTCCTGTGGCTGCGCAGCGTGGATCGCTCTCTTCTGCTGCAGGGCTGGCAGGACCAGGGCTTCATCACCCCGGCAAACGTGGTCTTCCTCTACATGCTCTGCCGTGAGGTCATTTCAGCCGAGGTGTCCAGTGAGCGCGAGCTGCAGGCCGAGCTGCTCACTTGCCTCTACCTGTCCTACTCCTACATGGGAAACGAGATTTCATACCCGCTCAAGCCCTTCCTGGTGGAGACGGATAAGGATGCCTTCTGGAATCGCAGTCTGGCGATCATCAGCCGCATGAGTAGCAAAATGCTCCAGCTTAACTCTGACCCGCACTACTTCACGCAGGTTTTCGCTGACCTGAAAAACGAAAGTCAAAAGGAGGAGGAGAGCCGGCTGCTTATAGGCCTGGATCGATAAATAAGGTGCTGGTGCATAAACAGAAAAAGAACGTGCATAAAAATGTATGCACTTTTTTTTTTTTTTTACAAAAACACTTTAGTGTCATTAGTATTAAGCAACAGAGCATAGTTTTGAAGCTTATTTGTAGCAATGAATGCGACTAGATTCTAAGGAATAGTTCACCTACAAATAAAAATGTGTTGCATTTTAATCCTCAGGCCACCCAAGATGAGTTCAGTTTGTCTCACTTGCTCGCTTATGGTCCATCTGCAGTGAATGAGTGCCGTCATAACTTTTTTATTTTATTTATCCTTTTGTTATCCAGGAAGGTCCCATTGAGATTAAAAGAAATCTCTTCTTTCAGGGATTCCTGGCCAAAACGACCATACAAAAAAATTGCATTTTGAAAGCAACATATACCAAAAAAACTAATTATAAATAAACAAAGCAAGACAATAATTCTAAATCAACTTCTACTTCATTAAAAAAGGAAAGAGAAATATTCATTGGAATATTTTTTTGAAATACTTCTAGTGAAGCATTAATCAAAAAAATCATTCCTCAAGCAAGGAGCATACAGAAAGAAAAATCTGATTTTCCAAGTTCACAATACACCCCAGGTACTTCTAATTGAATCCCAATTGAAGATCTGGTTACGTACTTATTTCTACGCAAACTTAAAAGATAGAAGTAATTTCCAAAGACGTCACAGTAATTCACAAGACTACATCTTGGATGGTCTGAGCGTGGGTAAATGTTCAAGAAATTCTTATTTTTGAGTGAACTATTGCTTTAAGATCTTACCAAGACGCAGGACGACAGACACCTTGCCAGCCAACAAGATGTTCATTGCCAGGTCGTGCGGTGTTCCTGAGGTCAACGAATCAACCGCAGGATATACCGACCATACAGCATGTTGACCTTTCCAAGTGATTCCATCCATTCACAAACATGAGCAGCAGTCTTTATGACTCCTAATAAAAAAGTGCTTCTTGACTCACGAAAAAGACTGAACGGCATATATAGAAAAACTCAGCCTGTGCTGTATCCTTACAGCTTGTTGTGCTCACAGCAGACTGAGCAGTTCGTAAATGAGAGCCAAGTTAGCAACAAAATTATACAAGCCAAAGACTCTAGTTTGACCTTCTGCGATTTCTACATTCACATAAATCCTACACATTGGTGAAGTGATATATAAGAGGACCATGAACTGCTGCTCTTGCATGGCATCACGTTTTCAACATGTTAGGTTTGTTTAGCATATCTTCGTGGCCTTTAAAGAAGGTCTGGGTCTTAAACTGCTGCAGGTTCGAGGTGGTCTGTCCAAACATACATCAGTTGTTGTTGTTAATGACATTCTATATTAAGGAAATTTATTATGCTTTACAACTAAGATGATTCATAATTTGTGATGAAGAAAACTTTCACCTTGAGAAGGAGACTTGTTTTCCAAGTTGCGCTATTTATTGTCATTGTGAATAGAACTGAAATGTCTAATAGGGAACAAACAATATTTTATGTATTTTCAACAGCAAGTACTGTATGTTCTTATACGGGTGTTAACGCATGCTTCTTTGACCGACCACACACCTTTTAAAGGATCTTTGTTTATGATTTGATGGTCACAATTTTTGTGTGATATTCTTTTGGACGGTGTTCCCGAAAAATAATGTGCCATAAAGACATAAGAGTCAGCTAGAAGTACACTAAGTTTTTGTAGCCTTCTCATAAGGAAAGGGATATTTTTGAAGGACCAAAGGAGAAGGGGCATTATAGAAAGGCTTGAGCAGGAGACATACAATGTAAAAAATATTTTATTAAAGAAGAAAGGGAAAAAAATGCTTGTATTGTTGAAAATCGCAATTGTTTTCAGTCCATTATAGGTCCAGAATACTATTTTCATAATTGTGCATACATAAAAACGAAACCCTGTGGTTATTTTAAATACACTTAAGCCCTATATCAGACACAAGGAATTCAAAGGGTCACATGCTAAATAAATAACCATTGTTATTTAGGTTAGAAAGGGGTTATTTTACATTTTTAAGTCATCCTGTTAAAAGAAAGCACTTACTAAAATTATAAATGGTTATTTTACGCAAGACACTCCTTTTTAGTCATCTTTTTTTTCCCCTGCAATTTTATGCACTTTCACAAATGTGAGAGTGAGTATTAACAAATTTGAGAGCACAGTTGATTTGATTTGACTTCCTTAATTTGACAGACATTGCAAACCGGTGTTAATAGTGGATTGGTTGCTGATGAAATGTAACCAGTGATGTAATCAGTAATCATCCTGAGAACGGGGTGCAGTCGTTCCTCTGAATGAGAGATTTTTATCAGCATTTTCTCGATACATTGTTCTCTCACTTTTCAAGCTTATGTGACTCGAGGATAAGCGCAGTTTTTGTTAAAGGTGATAAAGGAGCACTTTAAAGAAGTTCACAGGTAGAATATTAACATTTGCAAAGATGTTTGAGTCTTAAGAGGCTTTTATAGAAGTACAGCAGCATTTCAATATGCAAAGGATAAGATACTGATGAAATGTAAGATACTAAGATGAATTACCTGTAGCACACAAAAGCCGATCAAATCAACTTAAATGGCAGGTCATCTGTGACCTGATTGCACTACATTTAGCAATATGCATATTTGAAGTTTTAAAGATCAATGACAAACTAAAGCTAACAGACCATAGTCTTTCAACCCATTTTTGTCTTTTGTAAGGTTTTTTTGTTTTTTCAGTTGATGTATGGGATCTTTTAAACATGTGCTGATAATGCATTTACATTTATCCCCAATATTTTGTGTCGGGACTCATTTTGATGGTGCTATTAATGCAGATATCACATTTTACCCATGACAAGACCTTTTCTCATTAGTTAGCTGAATGTAGTTAAGTTTTGTACATAGGGCAAAAAGACTGTACGTGCATTGATACTACAACAACAATGGCTCCAGTGTTAGAATGGCATACAGGAGGTGATGATAACGGACCATAACCGATTTGGGTGGAGAAAGGCCATTACTTACAGCAACTCTGTTCTTGTCATAGATAATGAAAGAGGCAAAATTGTGTTATGTTTTATACAATTTTTGTGGTTGATGTTACATTCTTCAACAGAAAAAAAAAACTGTATAGCAACAAAAGACTAAAAATATGATTTTCTCTTTTCTTTATGTTTCACGTGTGAACTTTGTTGATCAAAATGAAACAACAATGAGATGTAAGTAACATATTTAAAGAAGCAATCTGTTACAGTATATGGGTGTGTATGAAAGTGAGTTTGTGCAATGACTTTGGTCAACTCTTCTATCTACTTTATATAAAAATGTGCATTTGCAAGCAAAAACATTGATTTTGTGTCTTGTTTTTTTATTCTATGTTGGATACATATTGCTTTTTAATATATAGTTCTGCATATATATATATGCTAGAAAAAGTATCTGAAGTATGGATAAGTGCTTGTTAGCGACTGAAAAAAACTGTAAGATATGTTACTTAAAGCTGAACTTACTTTTTTTTTGTGGAAGGCTGCTGATGGCATTCTGTTGGTACATCTTTCTTTGCACACACTTTACCAAAACACTGGAAATCTGACTCAAAATAAAATTGTTCTGTCAAAGAATAACATAATTATATATAGTTTTTTCCCCTTTGTTTTTTCTTCTCAATCTTTGCGCACTCCTCATTGAGTGACCATACATTAAACATATGAGACATAAGCACGGGCACCTCATTGACTAATAATGAGGGGCATCTGCAGTATTACATAACTCAATAGAATTCACATCAAAATGAGGTACACTGCCATCTGCTGGAGAACATTTCCTAGATTGAATGAAGAAGCTTGGACTTTCATTTCAGCAGGCTGTGTATTTATGTGTATGGGTATGGCAAGCCCTTTTAACATTTCATCTACAAACCGCACTAGTATCTATTTTCATGTTACTAGTACTTCTTTTTGGGATACTAGTATCTTTTCCATTAAGTAGGAGTGCTTATTCTTTAGCTACTAGTGCTTATTCTACTAGTGCTTATTCTTTAGGTACTAGTGTTTTTAGTTAAGTGACTGGTACTTAGTCAGATACTAGCACTTAATTTTTAGATACTAGTGCTTATTTATTAGGTACTTTTGGGATACTAAAAACTTGCCATTGACTTCTATGGAAAGCTGTCATTGAGATATTGAGTTATTTATTAGGTAGGACTAAATAGTTTTTAGATACTAGTACTTATTCATTAGGTACTAGTGCTTATTTATTAGAAACCAGTGCTTATTCAATAGATACTAGTACTTAGGGTTGGGCGATTTAATCGTTGATTTATTCATGCGTATTTCGTCAATACAGCTGGATCTTTGATTAGTGGGAAATTTCAATCAGCTGTTTTTAAAATGCAATTCGTTTCCAGGATTTTGCGTAGCTCGCCAGTGATCTATGGCTCTCTGTATCAATTGCCTTAATGGCCTAATGGATAGGGAATTGGACTTGTAACCCAAAGGTCATGGATTCAAGACCCATGTCCGGCAGGGATTGTTGGTGGGGTTAGTGAATAACCAGTTCTCTATCCACCTTCAATACCACGACTGAGGTGAGACTCTTAAACAAGGCACCGTTCCCCCAACTGCTCCCAGGCTGCCCACTTTTCCGGGTGTGTTCACTTCTCACTGCATATTGGGTGAAAACCACATGAAATGTATGATTGGTAAGTCCACAAAAGGCTTAGAGTTTAGAAAAAGTATGGGTAAGCCATTGTTAGTGACTAAAAAAACCTGTAGGTAATTCTAAATATTCAAGTTGAATTCACTGCATGCTGGTTTTGTCATTCCTTCTTTGCCTCTACTTTAATTGTTGCTTGATAAATAAAAAATGCTTACATTTCTTACTGTTGTGTTTTTTTTTTTTTTTTTGGTGGTCTAGAATAGGACATCAATGTGTGGATGTCAAATTGATCCTATCTCAGCCGTTTTTATTAGAGGAAAGATGAGGTGGAGCTGCTTGAGAACAGAGAGAGTGTAACAGAGACAAGCAGTAGCTAGTCCCTTAGTGTGTTTGTGGTTGTTTATACATTTTCAGGTACAGTAGTTAGTTTGAAATAAAAATGTACTTAACCGTGTAAAGAAAGTGCCAAATTATATAATTTTTTTAATTATTCTCTGAAATCTTGGTGATTGAAGTAGTAGCCTATTTTTTTTTTTTTTCAGATTTAATCATTATAGTTAACTTTTCCATCACTAAAGTCCCTAAACATAAAAAATATTTGCCATGTAAATGCAGGAAATGGGATTCAAATTGGATCCCCCCACTTCTCAAACCAAAGTAACACAATCTTGTGTACAGCAACCTTGAATACTGTCTTATTTGCAAGGTTCGTAGAGTGCCCTGTGGCTTACCTGTAAACGCTTCTGACACACAGTGAGGAGGAGTTAATGGTGCAAGCACAAATTTATTAGGCCTACTGTTTACAACCAGGTTTCCAGAGGGAAGAAAGTTTCCCTGGCTGTCATTGGTCTGGAAACAGATAGCCACGCCGCACATTGTTGCAGTGTTTTTAGTGTTAACTAAAATTTAAATATACAGCTAAATGAAAATATAAATTCTATATATGAAAACTTAAAACCTAAATGAAAAGTAGAAATGAAATGAAATGAAATAAGGTAATGATGAAGTACTAAAATTACTTGAACTAAAAGTAATATAGTAAAATTACTTAGTAATTACACTGGCTAGATGTTAGATGTTAGTTATCTTTTCAAATTCAGTTATATACTAAATTTGTCTCGAGGTTGTGTTATCTGTTCTGTCCGATTGGCCACTTTTTACACATTCACAGCCAAAGGAGAAATGTTAATTTCATATTCCTTTATTGAAATCATTGTTCTTATACCAATGTGTCAGCTATCACTGTCAAGCTGCATTAAGAAATACTTAGTGTAGCTTGCATGCTTTTACACACACTTTATGACAGGTTGACCAAGTCTCTAAGCAGAATGGCCATTTAAAATCTAAAAGCATGGACGCTGTAAGACAGCTGTTAAAACAACCAGCTGTTCCTGAATATTCCTACCATGTGCGCTCTGCAGAACACAGATGGAACTGCAGCCACATCAAAGAGACGCACAACAGACTGTCATAGAGCAATAACTGTCACAGCACAGCCACTACACCGGACGTCTGGCAGACTCACTCCCTTGAAAGAAGAAAAAAAGCATGCGTTTGCATGAGGTAACTGCATTTTATTAGGTAATAAAAAGCATGTATAATTACATAATATGGATGCATTATATTGTATGTATTTTAATACAAATAGGTACCTTGCTGACCCGTTTCTGCATAGCGCATTGAGCGGCCAGCAGATGGCACTCAAGGTGTGGCCTCAAATGGATGACTTCATATAAATCTGCAGTGTTTTCCTCACGCTTACAGACTCGATACGCCTAAAATAATCGGAAATGACTTAGTATATCTATGCTAGGCTATAATATTGCTGTATAATAACATATAATGAACCTTCATTGTCAAATCTGACTCGGTCTAACATTTGATGACACTGCTTTACATTTAAACTGTGTCAAATACAAATACAATCTCTGAAAAGATTAAAGTCTGTTCATGTGTTGCATGTAGGGGTGCTTATGGAGAGATTGATGGAAAAGCAGAGCCCTGATAATGAAAGAATATTACTAGTTACTCAGTGCAGTGCTATTGTCACTTTTGAATTACTGAACCGATAAATTACTGGCGAAAAATGTGTGTTGCAGAAGACTTTAGGGCTCAGTAATATTGTCTGCAATTAACATTTTCTAATTATTCTGTCCCGATTATTCTGTTAATATATCAAAAGCAGCTACGTTTATTAAAATAAACATGCTAGCGCTTGGTATAACTGTTCTTTTTCAGCCATGACTTTTAAACACCCCCCAAACAAAATTAGGAATTCACCAGCCGTCCAACACAATTATCCAACAGCACTGGATTAGAATCTGAATAAAATCTAAAAATGGCATTTTTTGGAGTTCATGAATTTTTTAAATGTTAGAACATTTGCAGTTTTTCAACTTTCAACTACAAACCATCAAAATGAAAGAAATGGTTTTGAATGCTGTTTATAAATTGAATTTTATTAAACATATTACAAATATCAATGAAAAATAAAGCTAATACAATGTTGAACCTTTTTTTCATCATATTTCATTTTGAAACATTATTTTAAAAGGCATACAAAATAAATGATCTGAAAATATAACCCATTTATTAAAATAAAATGAACCCATAATTTTAATAAAAAAACAACCAGGTTTTGGGTAGAAAACAACCCATTGGGTGAGATAAAATTAATAACCAAACTTCTTGGGTTAATTTAACCCCATATGGGTCATGTCCTATATTTACCCAGCCCTTGGGTTAAAAACTACCCAATTTGGCTTGTTTTTAACCCAGTGTTTTTGTAGAGGAAATAGATGAGGTGTAAAATAGATGAAAATGAGGAGGTCATTTCACAGTTCACCCCAATTCAGGCTGTGATTTGTTACTCTGAGTTCCCACGGTTGTTTATTCAACGTTGCCTGGCAGTAAGTTAGTGATAGATCGATATTAGAAAACCTTAGATGTGACACTCTCTGTCTGCGCTTTTACCTCAGACAAACAGCATCCTTTATCACTCTACTCAAGTTGTAACTTTTATTTTCTTCTTTTTCTGCCAGAGTGATGAAACGTTAAAACATCACCGAAAGTAGGCTACATTAAGCCATAGCAAAAGTTTAATTGTATTGTTATTTAAGAAATGACAAACTCAACTCATCAAACATTTATGAGAATGTCATATAAATCTTCAGCTTTTTTCTGATGCCGTTCCTTGGCACACTCTGAATGTGTCCTGTCTAAATCTGGTTTCATTTTTTTCTCTATTAATATATGATGTGTTTTCATACTATGGTTCACATTTCTATTGCCCACTGTTGCTGTCAGTTGTCTCTCCTTAAATCAACACTCACAAGACAAGCCATGAAAACAATCAAACACTAATAAACAAAGGCCAGATACTTGGGCAGCTAAAGTGCATTCTTTTAGTGTTCAAAGTTTTTCTCTTATAAAATAAAATAAGGTATAGGCTAATACAGTAGCAATTCTCTAACAAACTCAAATATTGTATTAGCATATATTCACACTAAATTAAGAATTCCTTGAGCTTTGAAGAAAGTGTTTCTTATGTTTTAGCTCAGCATTTATCTCTAACAACTAAACAGCTGAACTAAAGCAATTTGGAAAAGCACGTACAGAGTGATTTACACTCAAGACCAGACTCATCAGAAATATCAGAACATATCTGGCATGTACAAAAACATGTTGGCAACTGCAATCTTGCATGTCAGGACAAGTGAGTAAATCAAGCAGCCTTTACACAGCGTGTTCTGATTGTGTATCCTGAGAACAAGTAATATGAATGAAATGACATGGTGAGGTGTTACATTTTATTAAACAGATTTTCATGAGCACTTCATGTCGAGTGTTTAGAATTCTTAGAATTCTTTGTATCATTTTCTTTTAGTGTTTGCATTATACAGTTCTCTCTGTAATCATTGATTCTGACTGGTCAATTGTGACATTACGCAATCAGATATTTCCCCAAATTCACCATCATCTATCGTCTGCTGTGTATCCATCCTCTCATTTAAGTAGCTGACTCTGCTTTCATGTCTCTCGTATAACACACTGTGTTCCAGTCTGAGGTGCTCACTCATCCTGATGTCCTAATCACTTCGAAGGGTTTGCCCTCCAGACTGAGCGCTTTGAAGAGATGAAGGGTGCAGGGGACCAAGAAATGAAATGTTCCTTGGAATGCACTCCTGCTTCATCTTTCCAAGTAAGCAAGGAACGTCGTCACACAATTAAGGAGATAGTTCACCCAAAAAGGAAAATTCTGTCATTAATTACTCCCCCCTCATGTTGCTCCAAACTACTTCTTCATCTTCAGAATACAATTCAGAATATGTTTGATGAAATCTGAGTGCTTTCTGACCCTCCATAAACAGCAACACAACTGACACGTTTAAAGCCAGGTAGTAAGGATACTGATATAATAGTATGTGTGATATCAGTTGTGAAAAACACAAATACATGTCTTTATTTAACAATTCTTCTCTTCTGTGTCAGTCTTCACACACTCACAAGAGTAACACTTTCACGTAGTGCTGCATTTTGACGTATGCGCTGCACCTTTAAACTTCCCTGTCAATCATGACCAAACATATCATTGTGAAAGTTCACAGTGTTGTTATAAATAAAATATAATACAGATAGCATTAAATATTCTACTTTGTGTCTGTAGTTCCAATTAATTAGTGCAATGAAATATTTACAACGATTTCTAATTTAAAATATTATTCACGACAAATAGTATTCTGGATTAAATTATTATGGCTGAATTACTATTTTTGCTACTTATTCAAAATAAATGATTAGTTAAAGTTTTATAGCTTCATGAAGCAGTGGGCCATATATTTTGTCTATATATTTTGTCTTTTGCTTGGCATGCAGGAATACAAATAAAGGGCACGTGAGAAGCCACAAGCTATAACTGATTCTTCAAAATGTGCAAATGTCATAGATTCCCAGGACACTGGCTGCATTGGTCTTGTTAGGTCAGCAGCCTTGAGCATGCTAAAAAGAGTCAGCAAATGTGGAGGGCTGATAACTCAGAATGGCTTCATTAACAATGAGTGAAACCCACAAACCCATAGCTTCTTTCTGCCCCTTTTTGGACATCTGGGGACTCTCATAGGACAAAAAGATCTCTAAACAGCTGTTTATTTGCAGCATTAAAGGTTGTTTTACTGATTTATTGTCGTTTTATGTAACAATTACGATGGTTTCACATCTCCCACTAACTATTGTACAAGCTTTGACCTGTTGTCATATCAGTTCTACTATTTAAAACAGCGATAAATAATCATTTACTTCATAGAAGGAGCAACAGAAGCTGATTTAATCATGCTTAAAAATCCAGAAAACCGGTCCAAAAACCACCCTGACAGCCTTAAGCTGGTGGTTTGTTGCTGGTCCAAAATGGCTTACATTTACATTTATTCATTTAGCAGACCAAAACAACTTACAGGTTACAACCTAACCGCATTCTGTAACTATGTGGTGCAGATTTAAATGTGTATAATTTGAATTATACAAAAACATACACTTTTTAGAGGTCCGACCTCTAAGCCGTCAGTGGGGTGTAAGCAGATTGGTCAATTTTTGGAGATTAATAAGTTTTGTGTTTAGTATAATGAAAATACGAAAACAAAAAAAGCATGTGTCTTTCTTTTTTTTACAACAGGCCAATATAAAGTTTTTTTCACACAGCACAAATATGCGTTTGCTCCAAGAAAGCCTCCCTCATGCCACCACATAAGTTTGAAAATCCCTTTTCTAGATATAATAAGAGATGTGTGTGTGTGTGTGTGTGGGCTAGCATGTGTAAGTCCGTCCTCTATCAAGGTGCCCTCGCTCGCTCTCACTCTCTGTATTTCAATGCCCTCCAGGCAGGTTTTCACCGATGACTGGCGCGAATCCCGGAAGAAAGAATGACGAATATGAACAATCAGTTCACAGAGTCTGACAAATCCGCTCCTGTTCAGACCCTGGCGCACTCAGCTTCCTGCGCTCTCTGTTTCTGTCTCGCCTAACATAAGCAGTGAGGTGACTTTTAGAAAATGAATGCATTTCACCGGCAAACACTTGGTAAAACCGCGGTTGTATTAGTGCTTGTGTTGAGCGCCGCTCGCTGCTGTCAAGCGTTCAACTTGGATGTGAGGTCTCCAGTCGTCAAGGAGGGAAAAACCGCTGGCAGTTTCTTTGGACTTTCTGTTGCACTCCACGATCAGGTCGTAGGAGAGAAACGACACCTGTAAGTATATTTTGTTTGCATTATTATTACCCCATTTCCCAGGTGAAATGTCATGAGAAGGACAAGATCTTCTCACGTTTGTACACCTGTTGAGTTTTTTACCTTTTCCTGAACGATGGTTTATAACACACTTACTTTTTATACGTGTTAGTGATTTTTGTGAAAGAATAGCCTACGTCTCAAACGCTAGTTCATATATGAATGCATGATTTACTATGATGAGCACGTTTTCATCTTTCTGAACTCAAAGACACTTTGTACGATTTTTTAATTGAAGTTTAAAGT
>JAUCMU010000063.1:9510457-9524802 GCA_032275025.1 Enteromius treurensis
GCTACATACCTTCTATGTACATATCAGAGAACAATTTAAAATATTCTCTCAATGCATTCTATGGCACCTTTAAAGATTGATTCTTGAATGAATCAATACTGTATCAAATGTTAATATAACTGAACCGCTGAATCATTTAACTGTTCAAAAGAGCCAGTTAGCAGTAATGAATCAGCCTGATTAAATGTAAGCCTCTGAGATTTTATTATTACCCATTTTATCAAAAAAAAAGACAATCCGGCATGAAGCAATGCTCCCGCTGAGCTGAGTTGCACACAGTCAAACCATATAAGACATGTACGCTAGAGACAACTACATAGCACTGCAGGCTAGACACACACTCATATATTTACACAAACCACACACTTTCACATCAGAGCCCTGCTGAGATTCTCCTGGAACAGATGTTTACAAAGAACTCTTCGTGCTGCATGATCCATAATTCAGCACAGCTAATAAGCGCACACATATGAACATGTCAGAAATATACGTGCAATCATATGCGGATTAAATGATTATATACACACGAGCGGTGTAAAACACACAGCACATGAAGGCGTGTTTGTTTACAGATTCGAATAAATGGATATGTAATTCTCAAAGCAATAAGGTAAGCAGAGCTGAGACGTTTAGTTTAACAAGTAATTATAAAAATTATTCTTTGTGATTATACGCTTAATTTTGTATTCATATGCAAAGAAATTGTTTAAGTGTGTTTATTTTTTCATGTTGCTGTTTCTGGAATAACAGAAATAATTGAAAATATAATTTCCTGCTGTGGAAAAATAAGTGTTTGCTGTAAATGCTGTTGGAAATCTTTTTTCTATAGGTCGGTGTTATATAAAGGAGCATTAGCAGTAATGTCTACATCAACATTTCTATTCCAGAATGATTTTATCGTATGATGTCTGTGGGCTTTATGAGACCCTCTGCAGCATTTTTATGAGTATATGACTTGGTCATTTCATATAACTCAGTTTGCAGGTAATTTTCTCGCAAGGTCCATTTCTAGCTGTGCTTTGAAATTGCATGCGGCTCTACAGTGTTTCAAAACCTTTTGAACGACTGAGAGATTTTTGTTTGTTTGTTTTGTATTTTTTCAGCATGCTGCCTGAATCAGTTAAACTAGACATAATATTATTATATTATATGATATTATATTACATTAGTAAGTAAGTTAAGCTCCCGAAGTCTGCGTTTTAAATACAGAGAAATCTGTAAAATTACGGTGGCCCAGAGAGCTCAACGCGCTGAAAACTTAAGAGAACACATGCAAATAGAAAAGAAAAATATGCAAACAGTAGAAAACGCAAGCAAACAGAAAAAAACACATGCAAACTGCTAATTCTCACAATGCAAGCAAACACAGAGAGGCACTGCAAACACACGAACACGCTGCAAACACAGAAACGCTGCAAATAGCACAGACCACAACAGAAATGCTTCAGGGGGACCTCAAACAGTGACGAACCCATCTACCATAGCATTAAAATAAAGTTTCACAGTTAAGTGTGTAATTCGACAGATTAGTTTAATAATATTCCAAAAGACCGTGTGATCAGGTTGTTAAAAGAAAAACAAAAAAACTTACCGTTTAGTCCAGCGACAACATCTCTGCTCTGATCAAAATCCACGGAACAAAAAATCTGGACCCAGACGGGTTCCTCACTTTTTGAGGTCCCCCTGAAACATTTCTGTTGTGGTCCGTGCTGTTTGCACCGTTTCTGTGTTTGTAGTGTGTTTGTGTGTTTTCTACTGTTTGCATGTGTGTTTTTCTGTTTGCATGTGTTTTCTACTGTTTGCATGTGTTTTTTTCTGTTTGAATGTGTTTTCTACTGTTTGCATGTGTTTTTTTCTGTTTGCATGTGTTTTCTACTGTTTGCATGTGTTTTTTTCTGTTTGCATGTGTTTTCTACTGTTTGCATGTGTTTTTTTTCTGTTTGCATGTGTTTTTTTTCTGTTTGCATGTGTTTTCTACTGTTTGCATGTGTTTTTTTTTCTGTTTGAATGCTTTTTTTTCTGTTTGCATGTGTTTTCTTCCGTTTGCATGCATTTTTTTCTGTTTGCATGCGTTTTCTACTGTTTGCATGCGTTTTTTTCTGTTTGCATGTGTTCTCTTAAGTTTGCAGCGCGTTAAGCTCTATCGGCCACCGTACGACTGCCCCTTTTGCATCATGGTATTGTCGTGAAAACATGTTGAAGACCTTTCTGGGCCTTGAATGTATTTGTTTCATTGCTGTCTATGGAGTGTTAGTTAACTCTCAGGTTTCATCCAAAATATATTCATTTGTGTTCCAAAGATGAATGACGGACTTACCGGGAACTAATTAATGACAGAATTTGTTAAGTTTTTGGGTGAATTGTCCCTAAGTAGACGAGATATATGAGAATATGAATTTGCACAAACCAGGCACCATTTTGCTAAAATGTCAAATAATTTGGTCAGTCAATTGCGATGTGCCCTACATGTGTCACCTGTTCTTGTCCTAGCTGTGGTGTGATCAATAAGTTAGCAATTACTCAAAGTAGTTTTTTTATTTATTCTTTCGTTCACAGGTGTCTCTTTCTGGAAAACCTCTGGGAAATCTGGGGTATCTGGAAGTGACCTTTCAGTGGCCTTATGCTGTGGCTAATCAGAAGTGGCTGCTTTATCTGTCAGAGATTGAGATGACAGGAACCTCCAAACCATACTGTGTCCCTGAAAATAACGTCATAAACCCCCTGCATCTCACTGTAAGTGATTATATGTCCGACTGTCACTGATTGTTTTTCTGCAGTACGGTGTTCATGACAGAGCAGTTTAGCACAATCCAGGCTTTGAATCGTTGAGAGAAGCAGCAGAAGAAATCATGCTGGGACTGGAACCTCCTCCTTTCCCAGAACTGTATTACCCACAGCTCGCAGTGCAATCTCGCTCAATGTACAAAGCCGAGTGGGAATTATCTCAGAAAAAGTCCATCTTCTAATAAGAAGCAGAGGGCGGATCGGAGACTCTGTCCTGTAAATCAGTGCGACATGTGCTTTAGAGGTCTAGATGCTCTACAAATAAGAAATAACTGAGACAGAAACATCATACCAAGCAAGTCAATCAAAAATAATCTAATTCAAGGTAATTTATGCTTATTAATATGGCATAGAAACACATAATTTGGTGGAAAGTAATCTAGCAGAGCGCTTCAGGAATCACATATTTCTGTAGGCCAACTTGGAAGTTAGTATCTCCCTGGATCCCTCGACAAAATATTTCTTGGATTAGAAAATAAGCTCTGTGACCAACAAACATTTTGTTCATGGTAATAATCTTTGCAAATGAACAAAATCTTTATGATTTATGAAGCCAAAATGCAGCTGCCAGAGGTCTACGTTAAAAGTGTTAAGTTATATTAGCACAATTATAAACAAACCAAAATAATGAGTTTCTCTATTCAGTGTGATGATGCCCTACAACCTCTGTAATTTAGTTTAGCTATTTGTTAGTAGCCAAATATGTCAACATTAATAAAAGAGGGTATTACTGATGTATTTTATGTTGTAGAATAAAACATAATATCTTGACCTCAGTTCAGGCTTTTAACAAAAATTACTTCTGAAAGATACATTGACTTCAGAAACCAAGGAACTCTAGGTGCTAAATATGCTAACTCGTTTTCAGCTTTTTGAACAAAAAAACCCTCAAAAAACATCATCCCTTCAGCATTTTATTGGCATGCACTTAATAAAATGTGCTTGTTAATGTGATGGACGTGTTACCTCCTGTGGATTAGGTGTCAGAGCACAAGACAAGAAGGAGGAAAAGAGACGAGGACTCCTTGGAGTCTAAACAGACTGAACCGCAGGCCCTCCCGAACCAGCGGGCCAGCCAGAGGAAACCTCGTGCCAACCTGGTGAGTATATCCATCTCCTTCAACCATTGTTTTGTTGCTAGGCAACTGGATGAAACTAGCATGTCATGTCTCCTCTGATACTTTGCATGATGTAGTATGCAACAGAGACTAGACAAAGACAAAATGAAGAGTGTTTTGGCTGCCACTGCTCACTCTCTCTCAATGTCAGGACTGTGACACAGGGAGTGCCCTCTGTCAGACATTCACCTGCCCCTTGCTTGGCATGGACACCTCGGCCAATCTCACTGTCAGAGCACGCTTATGGAACAGCACGATGCTTGAGGTCAGAGCTCCACTTTTATTTTCACATCCTCATCTCATTACCGCAGGCTTGTTGCACGGCAGGCTCTCAAGGATAAATCCCACACTTGCTTTGTGACATTTTCTCAAGTTTATGAGGGTTTAAGTGTTTTATTTTGTTACATCAGGTGCAGCACTTCAAAATGCAATATACTAGCCCCAAAAAGGATTTGCACACTTAAAACTTGCATTAGAAGCAATGGGACATCTGCAAACAAATAATGCTAGACTTTTTCTCAGAACCACCTTAACTTTTAAACCATTACTTTTATTTAACTGGTCCCAACGTGGTTTTACTGGGTGTATGAAGTCATATTGCCTCAAATCCTTCACATTAACTATGAAAATGTTCCTCTAACACCGTGTACACACACACACACACATAAATATATATAATCTTAAACCTAACCTAATTTTGAATCGTTTTGTATGATGTATAATATATATATCATTTGATCATTTTTGATGATTTTGTGTTTATGAGATTTAGACATTTCTTACTGTGGAATATTGCAAATATTTCTTGGGGGCTTAACATTTAAAATGTATTTGTGATGTAATTTGTGAAATATATTATGAATGTTCAAATGCCTTATTTACATTTTTCTAGCAGCACTTTAATATCTGTCAGCATTTACTGCATAGGGCTTTGTTTCATCAAAGGAAACCATACGCCAAAAAACCACAAAAACTGTAGGGGCTTTCACACCGGAGGAACCTTTTCGTTGTTCCTAATTGTTGGTGGCACTTTTTGTGTGTTCACACCACAGGAACAACAGACAGTTTAGTTATAGGAACTCTGTATGGGGGACTAAATTAGCTTCTTCAGAGTAGAATCTAAAATAAGTTCTAGGAAATATTGCAAGTTCGCTGAATGGCCAAACGCACACACACCGGCTACCTGGCATTTTGAAAAACCCATGTAAAAATATTAACTCCACGAACAAGCACTGACAACGACATTTATCTACTGTCTGCAGCGCTGTGTTCTTTTCTCTGCCTCCATGATATGTAACACTGCACGTTGTCATAGGAGATTTAGTCAGATTTTCATGCTCTTTCACTCGAGTAAATTGTTCATCTGTGTTATCGCGAAACCCACGACACGTCAGCCTCCATTCACCAATAGTTGACGTTTGTAAACGCTGCGAATAAAGACATCCCCTGCTGCTGGCGCGAATGCAACTAAGAAAGTGTCCAAGGGAGAAATTGGTTCTTTAGGAACGAACCTGCTGGCTAGTTCCTAGAACTACACTGTGTGAAAGCCACTTATTAGTAACCCTGGTCTCTATGAGCTGTTTAGGTGCAGTATTTTTGAGAAGCATAGCCCTGTAGGAGTTCTCAGTCTGTTCCTATAGCCTCACCAGCACAGCACATTTCAGATGTCTCCCTTATTTAACCCAGCTGAATTAATTCATCAGCTGATTAGTAGAGTACTCCATGTCCTGAACTGAGCGTGTCCAATATAACGGATCATTTTACTGACGCTCTTGTTCAGCCAAATGAACTAATCTGTATTCAGGCTCTTTTGTTCATTTGAACAGAGCTTAAATTCCCCGTACACACTACATACACAGTCTTTTGTCATGTTGTGAACTAGGAAATCATTATAATGGAGTATAATTGCGAGAAACATCACCTCCCAAGTCTTTCGTTCCTTTGCCACATGACAGATGCAGTGAATAAATGGTTTACAAATGACCCATCACTAGTCCAAATATAAGAAACCCCCCAAATGTGCAGTCCTGTACATGATACTCACTTTGAAGTTTAGTAAATAACATATTTGCAGCTCTCTTTTTACAGGACTACAATGCTGCAGGAGTGCTTGTGTATGGTAGAGCCACGCTGAGTCTAAAAACAGACAAACCAAGCATCAAGATGAGCAATTACACCCGTGAGGTACAAACTCAACATCTCCGAGTTTCCTCTTCTATCTGGAACTCTCTCTTGCATACATTTAGCATAAGTGAGGGAAAATCAAATAATTATTAAAATGAGGCAATTTCCTGTATATGTTTTCTGGTGCATTAGAGATTAATGACAGTAAACATCCTTTCTGTGTTTAGTTTACAGTAGATATAGACCCCGCTGAGGCAGAAGAGCTTCAGTATGAAGTGCCTCTGTGGATAATCATCGTGTCCGCATTGGCAGGAGTGATTCTGCTGGGTCTGATTGTCATTTTTCTCTGGAAGGTGAGGATCCTTTTGTGCTTCAATGCTCCACGGTTTCCTTTTGTTCACACATCTGCGTGTTATTCTAGATGAAAGGACACAAACAACAACTTTATTTTATCCCATTATGCTTTGACACCTTAAACAAAGTGTGAAGTTTGTCTTTTTTTTAACCTCTACCTTGAGAGAAACGACAACACATGCTGCCACACATTTGAATCATCTTTTTCACTGATGCAACATTTCACATGTTCATAATGGCACTTTGGTGCCTGTAAACTTCAGATCAGAACCATATATTATGTTAACAGAGCAAATGTTGACAAAGGAGGCCACATAATGAATTCTAAGTAATTATTTAAGCTTTTACAATAGCAATTGAACGAGTTACACACACAAACCACCATCTAGGTAACACACATTGCAATAAAATTATGCTGTAAGCATAAATTGAAGAACAAAAATCATAACATAATCAAATGTGCTCTATCATGCACGGATTTCATAAATAAAAAAACTAAATAAAAATCACCAAAAAAATTTAAATAAAATAAATTAGAAAAATTAGAAATAAAATATATTTTTTGTTAATAAAATGTGAAATGAAAATAAAAAAAATGAATATTTTGTTAAACAGAAAGAATATAGTTTTTAAGCATAAATCTGTCATAAATAAGTCATTTACACTTTCTTTTTACTTCCCAAATCACATTTTTACTGTGATTTAGCAGTAAAATTACATGTATTATTTTGAGTTGAATGTTTTATGGTGTCAGTAGATGAATATATCACACATCTATCGAAACATTTGTACCAGAAGAAGAGCTGATTCCAGCCTAGATCAATTCCTCCAGCCATGTCTTGTGTTTTGTTTGATCGCTCATATCTGAATCCTGTTCCCAGTGCGGTTTCTTCAAGAGGGCCAACACCAGAGAGCTTTATGAGGCCAAGGCCCAGAAAGCAGAAATGAAAACACAGCCATCTGAAAATGACCGCCTTACAGAGGAAGACTGAGATTCGCTGGCCATTGTGGGCCTCTGACACACATAGCAAATTCGTAGGTGCCACAGCCAACAGCTCTCCAGCTAAAACGCTCGGCTTAATTAACAATAATGTATTCCATGCAAGCCCCGCTAATACTGCCTTTTCTCTTCCCTTTTGAGACACGATGCTTGCCTCGTCTGTTTTCGTCTGTCATCATTGCTCTCAAAAACACTAGAGGTTGTTTTTTTTTTCCTGAAACAAATTGATATGTGAGGCTCTTTGTTATGTCCTCAGGCTTGTGATGCTGTTCTTATCTTAAAGATAGAACGATGTTTTAAAACATCAACTGTATATTGCTTTAATCCAACTTCTGAACGCCTTTTCTTGCTTTGACAAGACTAATAACTTCCTCCTGCGTTGCCATGTTCTTTTTCTTTTTTTGCAGTTAGGGGCTTGCTTTCAACTGAGGCAACAAACTCCTTCTGATCACATCTTCTCTTACAGAGATAACAAGCTTTCTTTTCCCCCTCACAATCCACAGCTGAATTTTTAATACATTTTGATGCTTGCTCTATTTCTTAATAATTTGCTCTCCTCATAATTTGACTTGAGTTTAAAGAATGCTTTCTCTCAGTCGCTTTTTAATGTTAATCTTGCAATCTCAAACATTACTTCATTTGAAGCTCTGGGGTTTCTCAAAGCTTCTTTGAACACACGCTACTTACCTTGTCACTATAATAATCCTGGTAAAACAATGCGGTAGGATGCTTGCTCACTATGCTGTTTCTCATGTTTTCTCACAGAGTGGCTTTTTTAAGCGGGCTGCCTACTCTCGAGCTATGCCAAAATACCAAGGCGTGAAGATTGGTAAGAAGGAACAGTATCAGGTAAATCAGGGCTTTTTAATTGTGGACACCACAAAAAATAAGAAACACTGGATCACAAGCTGGACTGAAAAGACACAGTACTACTGATGAAAGCATCGTCTCTTTTAGACAGGGGAATGGACTTTACCTGAACCCTACCTGATTCGATTGAGACTTCTTTTGGATATCATTGAAACTGTCAAACATTCACGGACTATACAGATGACTCTGTGTGAGATTACATACTGTATTGATGTTTATTTTGGTTACAGTTGTATCTATTATGTATGCTGACGGGCTCAACAATAAGGATTTTTCCTGCTGGCTCGGTAGTTCGGATTTGTGCTTGGCCTGCCAACATTTTTTTACGGTCACCCACCACAAAGGAATGATGCATTTTTACATTTACACTCTTAAAAATTAAGGTTCTTCATTGGCCTCTGTGGTTCCACGAAGAACCTTTAACATCGATGGAATCTTTCCAATGCACAAATGATTCTTTTATAGTGGAAGAATGTTATTTTGAATTTGAAAATTCTGCTGAAAGGTTCTCTGGGGAGCCCAAATAGGTATTTTATGGAATCATAGCAACAACTATAGTACTATAGCTAAAGTAACCCTTATTTTTAAGAGAATAACAATGTGTTTTACTGTATATTTGCTAGAAATAATTTTTCATTAAATGTTACATATTATTGTTCTATTGAGTTAAATTCTTTTATTATAATCACAAGAATGCAGCCAATTATGTAGCTTAAAAAGTACTGTAACTCATTTTTTCTGCTGAAAAAACAATAGCTTGGATTGACAAAACAATCATACATGGTTTTGAAACAATTTTCACAATTGAGTACAAAGAAATTAAACATGAAATATATAGCAAGGTGTACTCCAGTAATCTTTTTTTCTTTTTCTTTTACAACTTATAAATATATTTTATATAGTGTACATTGCAAAACATGTAGTTTTCAACACATTTTGAATCTGTCATTTTGTTTTCAAATTTAACCAAACCGTGTATTTGTTAAGCATGTGGCTTTTTTATCTTGTTGGTTAAGTATGAAATCAATGATCGTGAATTTGAAGAAAATTGTCAACCAAAATTGTAAAATTGTCATCCGCTTTCATAGTGGGTCATCTTTGTTTTTGAGCTCTGTGTTTTGTTTGATTTTTATTGTATTCTTTCGCATTTTTCTGTGTGAGGACTTGTATGTTATGTGCGCTGTAACTGAAAATAGCACTGTATTCTCTCTTCGACTTTCCAATAGTGCTAAAATCTGATGCCCAGTCATGACTCACGATCCCTCTCATTGGCTTCTTGCTTTATATATTTTTATCTTGCATCAGGTCACGTTCATCTGGAGCACTGATGGATTTCAAAGAAAAAAAGACTCAACATATGAATCGAATTAGAACAGGACGGCAAACAGATATAAACACAAATACTCCTCGCCTATGCAAATGGGACAGTATCTGATTTCAAATTCAGCCTTTTTTAGCACCGCTCTGAGGTGCCCTGGTGTGTGACGTGAACATATGTGTGTGTTTCATGCCCTGATTGTTGTTCATATTACAGTCAAGTTTTAGACGTATCAGTTGTAAATGTGACTCTTAAAGTATCTGTCGTGATTTTGTGGATATGTTTCTGTTCCAGTGATTTATATTTGTATTTAAAATGTTTTATAAATTAAGTGGATGTTGTTTACATGTCTTAAAAACGTTCCTTTGGTAAAAATAAGTCCTGTGCTCACGTGTCAGCAGACCTGTGTGCATTAATTAGCTTCCAAAGCTGCCTTACTAAATAAATAAATAAAGTCATGGCTTAATGAAAGACAACGATTGCGTGTTTTTTTCCTAAATGCGCGCTCGTGTTACTAATTTTGTAAGTAATGAGCAGGAATGTGACGATTTCTAATCCTGTTAAGCCTCACACCAGCGGGAAAGTAATTGCATTAGAGTTTTAATAGATGTCAAAACTAACCGCATTCTCAAGCGTCACGGGAGCGCGAGCCCCGCCTGCAGGGGGATTAGCAAGCGCTGAACCTCACATCCGTGCGCACTCTGTCAGGTAACGCCGCAAACACCGTCCACGACTAACCTGAGCACAAACAAGGATAAATAAAGCCGTCGTTTTGGTCTACTTTGCTGTTTGCGATACCAGCCGACAGGGTGAACTGTCAAGTGGTTTTAGGTTTGGTACATTTCAGAGTAAATCTGCGCGGTGGGTCGCGTCTTTTGGAGAGGACGATGCTTTTTGTATTTGAGAGTGACGGGAGCGCGCGAGTCGGCGTCGCTCGCGGGGAATGACGCTTCAGACTTTGACCAAGTGTTATCAAGTTAATTACCTGATGGACTAAATGAAGAATGCCGCGGGTTTGGGAGTTCATTCTGATTCTCAACATTAATGTCATCTTTGTAGAAGGTAAAATGTGTTCACATATGAAAACTCTCTCTCTCTCAGGACGCTAAAGATGTTTGACTTCTGTTCGTATAGCGGCATTTTCATTATGCTGGCATAATGCATCCAAAAGCTTAACAGCTAAGTTATTCAATTGAATGTGTCATTTGAAAGCGATAGCATAATTCATGTTGTGCTCAGAAAACAATGCTGGATATTTACTGTCTGAAGTGATTGTATACTGACTGGCTAGTTTTATCTGGTTTACACAGGCTTTTTCTGTTAACATGGTTTCTCAGCCTAACCAAGATGGTCTACTGTTGGTTTAGCTGGTCTGATTCAAAACCAGTCTTTAAAAAAGTCCTCAAAACCAGTCCATTCGAGCAGGCTGTGAGACTAGATAGGACCAGCCAGCTAGTTGAGGGTGGGTTTAGCTCATGTTTTTTTTTCGCCCCTGCAGCAGAGTGGTCATCTCTAAAATACAAAGATTTTAAATATAACAGCAGGGATTTGGAGAGAAAAAAAAATGATTCCCATAAATTTAATTTCCTGCATAGCTGTGTTGTTTCCTTGTATTCCTTGCTAAAAAAAAAAAAAAAAAAAAAGCAGTTTTAAGATAAGAATAACCAGGGATTAGAAGAATATTGTCTTAAACCAGAGTAAGGACTTTATTGGGTTGAGATGATTTTCCAGCCTGGTCAAGTTTAAAGGAATAGTTCACCCAAAAATGAAAACGCTGTCGTCATTTACTCACCCTCGAGTAGTTCCAAACCTGTAGGAATTTATTATTAAATTATTTAAAGGAAGATATTTTGAAGAAAGTTTGTAACTAGGCTGTTTTGGGTCACCATTGACTTCCATAGTAGGAAAAAATAAAATAAAATGGGAGTCAATGGTCTTGTTGTGAACTTTCTTCAAAATGCCTTCTTTTGTGTTCAGCAGAACAAAGAAATGTATACAAATTGGGAACTACTCAAGGGTGAGTAGATGATGACCGAATTCTCATTTTTGCGTGAACGATTTCCTTAAAATCAGCCAACAGGTCTGAAACAGGGAGACCAGCAGCAAACTATCTTAGGCTGGTTTCAATTCCTTCCTCAGTTTTTTCTCTTCTCAGGTAATTGTTTTGCATTGAATTAATATAGTGGTATTAAACATCACAAGCAAATGCATTTTATTGCTAAGAAAGGTACATGGAAAAGGCAAAGAAAAACATACTTGATGAGAGTATTAAAAAAATCAATGGAAAGAGGTTGTCAGTGAGTCATCTAGAGTCTGTGAGGTTCCTCTGTTTTTTCTGCACTATTGAAGTACCCAGTGTGTTTTGGCAGTCCGGCGTTTGACGTCAGCCTTTCTCCCGGGGACGGGCATCTATAAAACACAAACACAAGTTAGATCTTCAAAGAGCTGGATATGTGCATGAAGGGTTTCTACAGAAAAGCTCGTAATATGTTTGAAAGGAAGTTGATGTGTGATCTGAGGTCAGGCTAGTACAAAAGGGATGATGGCTGTGAGGCGAGGGAGAGAAAAAAAAAGAAGCTATACCTGGTTTAAAGCGTGAGGTTTATTTTCCTCGTTCCAGCCAATAATATCAAAGGGATTCATGCGTGTCAAAAACGTGCGGTGTAAAATAATATACAAGCCCTTTTATGTTGAGCTCAGGAGGAGCGCACCGGGAGCCACACACAACAGACAGGATATATTGGTATAGCGGGGCTCCATTCAAGTGTCAGCATTTCGCCAATCTCCCGTTGTATGAATCTCAGCACCTGCACTTACAGCAAATCCGCGCCTCTCGATGCTTCTGGATACTGCAGACTCGTAGCCTCACAAATAGCGGCTTCCTACGATTCGCATAAGTGCAAGTGCACAAGCTTCTCATATCTCAGATACAGATGTCGATAAATTGGGGTGGAAGCAAATTGGGCTCCAATCTTCCGCCCCGTTCATGACGGGCACATCAAAGCGACCTGGCTTGAGAGTAGAGCCGTGGTGTGGTGTATTAAAGAGCAGCCCTGAGTGCTTGACTTGGCAGTGGATATGATGCAAGCCGCAGCCTGAAGCCGGAGGGAGAGAGGTGAGGGGAATAGTGATGTGAGATAACAGAGTGAATGCTGGAGTCTGCTGCCTCTGTGACCTACTTTCCTGCCGACAAGGCCCAGAGCAGAGAATCCAGGATGCATCTGTCGTCGTCATCACACAAATTTGCTTTTTTTGCTTGCAATTAAGCAGTGCTAGGCAAATATTGACTTTATAAATTTGCCTGCTGTTTTTTTTTTTTTTTTTTTTGTCAGATGTATGGAATTCTGCCTCAGAAAGACTTTTTAAAATGTGCCTTGAAGCAGGCAACTTCATCGTCTCATTTGACAGCAGAAACTTCTCTCCACGGGGAGCTGGGGTCTATTACAGGTGTGACTGTATTTTCAAAGAGCAGTGGGTGAGTGATGTGTGAATCTCTTCTTTTCCCACAGCACAGCCAGTGTCATCAAAGCTGCACGATGGTTGGTGGGCATACAAAGACGTTGTCCAGGGGAGCTTTATACCAGGTAAGCCTTTCAAAAAAGAAAAGAAAACAGTGTGAGAGTATGCAGGATGTGTCTTGTCAAGAGTCGTGCTGCTAAGACGCGCAATATATGCGCCGTTGGATGCTTTATTCGCAGAGGCTTTGCGTGTTGACATACAGCACATGAAGCTCCGGGGTTGCCATGAATATTTTATTCTGTTTGATTCACACGTTTAATGTATGTATGCGGTGCGAGGGAAATGATTTAACACAAATCGGGGCGAGAAGTTATTTAACGCTACTTGACGCATACTGCATCATAATTTAGAGCTTAAATGGGGAGTTTATAGTGCTAATATTTCAACACTAGATTAGTCAGCCTGATATGTTTAAGGTCGCTAAATGATGCAAGCAAGATTAAGGTTATTTTAAACGGGATCTGTAAAGCTTTTAAAGTCATTTTTTTGTGGCCGATAGATAGCATCACCAAACAGAAATGTGTACAGAAATATTGATTTCTTGAGACTTACTTTACCTTCAAGGGACAGTAAAACCTTTATAATGTTACGAAAACATTTATTTATTTTGAGGTTTTTATTCACCAAATATATATATATCAGTATCTACAACACATTTAGCAGCACAGTTTTCAACATTATTAATAATAAATGATTTTTTGTGCAGCAAATCAGCATATTAGAATGATTTCTAAAAGATCATGTGACTCTAAAGATTGGAGGGGTGATGCTAAAAATTCAGCTTTGCCATCACCGGAAAAAATATAATTTTTGAATATATTAAAATAAAAAAAACTTATTTTAAATTACAATAATATTTCACAATATAACTGTTTTTACTAAATTTTTTATTTAATTTATACATATAAATAAATACATATTTTGTAGGCATAGTAGACGTTTTACAGTATGTGTACTTACTGTACTTACCCAAGAAATTACTGGTACTATAAGGTAACTACATGGGGGACAGGGAAGGGTCAGGGTTAGTATGTAGTTATTATCTTGTTGTTGTATTTACTACAATAAGTTCATAGTGTGTACATGAGGAACGGGACTGTGAAATCTCAGAACAACAGGTTGTTCTACAAAATCGTCTTCGTCTGATACAGGCTCAAACATATAAGGGTGAATCCCTAATTCCTCCATCGTTCACGCTGGACAGTAGAAATCTGTTTGTGCGACTGAAATGAGCAACGCTGAGAAACAGCCAATCAGA
>JAUCMU010000063.1:9524902-9540520 GCA_032275025.1 Enteromius treurensis
AGCTACATACCTTCTATGTACATATCAGAGAACAATTTAAAATATTCTCTCAATGCATTCCATGGCACCTTTAAAAATCTTTCTGACCCTAAACCTTTAAATGATAATATGTCATGAGTGAGATTCTTATAGGATTTGCTGGTGTCAAACTTGAAAAACTAAGCAGAATAGCTTTAAAAACTGCAATCATAATCAAATTAGCTGAAATATTTAATAACTGAACATGCAAGAGCAGAACACTGAATGGTGGATGAATGAAGTCTTCCCATATCTTGTTCTGCGGGCGCAGATCCCGTGTGGGCCTGGTTATAGCTTAATCTATTTTTACAGCTTGTGGTCTCAACTGATTAATGCTTACTATTGCAGTAGAGGTCTGAGACACGTTATGAGTTTTATTCGAAGTACTTCATTATGTAGGCAGTCAGTGTAATGTATGTAGCCTGGAAATAAGCCCTTTGAACACTGACAAGGACTGTAATGGTAATTTCCTTTAGTATGCTTAAAAGCTTTTAATAAAGAAGATATCTATAGGGGACAGAACCATACAATTCCTACGTATTCATGAGGTAGGGACTTTATTTCCAAAAAAAAGTGATGCTTGATCTACTTACTTTACAAGGTCATCAATCTGAGTCGTAGGGGATATCAAGCAAGCCCTATAGCCGCTTATAAATATATGTATTGCACATAAATTTACCTCTTTATTAAGTGTTCAGCAACGGAGAAAAACGCTCTAGATTTATATTGCATAAATGTCCTTGAGACTTAAAAAGGACTGTGAAAGAAAGAAGATGAGAAAGCATTCAAATAGCAAACGTCATCCCTTTCGCAGAGTGTGTCTGGGTTCATTTCAAGACAGCCTTCACATGAAAAACACTCTTTTGCTTATCCAAATGGGTTGAGAACACTAAAGGCTATGGTTTAGTTGTAATCCTTTAAACATAAGTGTTTCCCTGAAGCGCTTGTGATGTATTTCCTTGTGGTAAAGAATATTTCGCTTACAGTTAAAGCTAAACTTATTGTAAAATATGAAGTGTGGAATTTCCGCTGCACCAAATGGAACAAAAAATTGAATTTTTTCTTTTGCTCTCTGACCCTGTCTGCTATTGGTCAAATAAAAAGATGGCCCCGCCCTCAAACAGATATCATGGGTTTAGTTTCTGTTGCTGTTGTGTTCTTGTGGTTGGATGCTTAAACAAATCAATGTTTTGAAAGCACACAATTTAGAGAATTAGCTTGACAAATTGGCTTCCTTATAGCTGTCTCTGCATATTAAGCTGCAATAAGAGGAAGTCTTTTACATTAGGAAAAAAAAATTATGCACAGCTTTAACTGTAAAGTGCTTTTAAGATTGATTCATCATACGTACAACAGGAAAAAATGTGACTCTCAGTCACTTTGATCATACCAGTCACACAAATTAGCTTTCATATCTTACAATAAAAACATTTAAGAGTCCAATTTAAGTTTAAGAGGAAGAACCCGTTTTCATTTTATAATTTTGTCTTATCAGTTGAATGTGATGCTCCAAAAAGTCTCATGATTGACATGCATTGGCTATTTTCAGTCATGGACTTCAGTTCACTCCAGTGAGAGGGAAAAACTTTTCTTTAATGCGTGCATATTCATGAATGATTATTTCAGTCCTGTTTTTGGCATGCGCTCATTATATACTTACATAGCTGTGGCAGGAAGTTTCTACATTGTTAATTGCAAGAGAACATCTCTTCTGTTCTCCTGAGGGTTTCGCCGAAGCTGCTACATGGCATGTTCTGCTTTTGAAATTCATGTTGATAACTTGTCTCGCTTGCACTAAAAACAACACGTTATGTCTCGCAAACAAAATCAGAGGGTGTTTTGGGGTCAGCAAGTTTGGTTCTGCATGGATGGATTGAATTAATCAAAAGTTGTTAGAAATTCTATTCATCAAAGAATCCTAATAAAAAAAGATAAATGGAGAGCCTCAAGAGTCTTCGTTCTAAACCTCAACTATGTAAAGTGTGGAGATTTCTTCTTGCTTTTAAAATTAAAAAAATAAGCCATAATTAAGTGCTGGTCTGACGTTTCAGGTGATTGCATTTATGTGCTACTGTTAGCAAAACCGAAGAAGCAATTCACCATTATACTGTGATTAAATGTATATGTTCAGCTATCTCCCATCAGTGCTTCAGGGGATGAACAAACATTGCGTAAGCAAAGCCGTGCAAACAAAACCACTCCTAATTCCTCTCTCTTCATCTGAAAAACTGCACAGTTTAATAAATTCTCAGATGCAGAAATTTGTAAAGCCAAGAGAATGTGTGAAATGTAAATATTTGTGGCATTAAAATGAATGTGCCGCCTCCCAAAATGAGACTTTATGCAACTTTCAGTATGATGTACCAGCAGCGTGGTACTGTACCCTGTTCAGTTGATGTCTTTGTACCCTGTCATACCTAAAAAGCACTTTGAGAGAGTTCTCATTATTGTATTGAACTCAAAGCCAAATCTGGCACAGATCCCTGAGGATGAGGGTGCCATCTGTCTACCACTCATCAATCGCTACAGCAAAATCACTATATCGCTCTGGATAGGACAGACTGGTAACATCAGAGCTCAAAATGCTCTGCGGACCTAGACAATGGATTCAGAATGAGTTTAGCTAAAAATACAAACAGACTCAGTGGGATCTCAAACATAAACTCAGGCTGCTGTCGAATTTTTATTTTTGGATGCGTGGCTTGTTATTTTGTTGTGTTTTTTGTCTGTCTTGTTTGCGTTCTGATGGTACAGTCAATGGCTTTTATTTCTTTCCTTTGCATTCTCCAGATGTCCTGTCTGGGAGTATGTAAGTTAGGTGAGATGAGCGAGTTAAACATTTTGATAAAGTGCATTTTGCTTTATGGCGGCAACAAATGCATGTGTACAGCTATCCACTGAAATTGCCACAGCGACATATTTGCAATTTTGAATTGCACTCACAACAACTCTTTACATACACATGATAACAACAAACAACTCTTTACATACACATGATAACGAGATGATGAGGGAGGAGGAGCTAATCAAAAACCATAGTGACAAACAAGACACAAGGGAACAGACAATTAAACATAAAAGTCCACAACTGACTAGACGGGAACACAAGCAGTCCGGGATGAAGTGTCCTCTGATGGAGCTCGAGGGCACTCCAGCTGGCCAACGTAACACACTTAATTGTAGGGTGCTTTGAAGTTGAAAATATTCACAAAACAACATACAGTTGATTTAAACCCAAAAGCATGATATATATTGGTACTGTTTTGTTATTGACCAGTATCAGATGTTTTTAAATCAGTTTTGGTTCATACTAGATATATAACAACCAATACTGGCTTGAATTTAAATTTCTTTTCAAAATGTTCTTTTTACATTTTTCTTTTGTTTAAATTACCTTTAATGCCATCTGACACTTGAATAACACTATTAAATGTAATCTTTTACAAATCTCAAAGTGCACACACATTTTTCAAATTGCAATGCTGTTAAATCTTAATCTTAAAAATGTAATAATATTTTCATGTTTTAATAATAGTTATAACTATAATTTTCTATTTATCAGCTTATAAAAATATGTATAAAAAATATGCTTCTATATTTAGCATTTACTTACAGTATAGCTCAGTGTATGGAAGTTATAAAATCAAATCTTGAGAAAGTGAAAATGTTTGCTGTTAACAGAAATACAACAAAATGGTGCTATAGCACAGTTTGTATGGGAGAATACTATACTGGAAGCACACTGAGATTTGAGCAGAAATACATAGGCAGTTGGCGTCCATTATCTGCTTATCAAATCACCCAGGATTTTAATATCAGTGCATCAGAGAGGGTGGAAAGATTTGAAAAAATTTTTTGGTACAAAAAAACACCCTGAAAAAGTGTCTGACAACTTTTTTGATATCTTGCATTTTGAATTATAGTCTGAGCCGAGCCTGCTTCTAAATAAGCACAGATGTCTCACTCGGTCCTCGCCTTATAAGCAGTTGCATATTCTGTCTGTCCTTGACATTTAAGAAAGCACCGAGAGAGACATTTGAAAAAGTGCAAAAATAAAAACCGACTGGGCCTAATGAGCTCAGTAGCTGTTAGGATGCCAGACAAAAGCAGGATTACACCTTTAGTTAGATCATGGGTTTGGAAACAATCATTTATTTAGGTCACTGTACAAAGAGATGCTGAACATAAATACAAATAGCTTTCGTGCATTCGAAGGAAAAGAGCTTGTGTTATTCCACAGCTGCCTCGTATAGCATAATCTTTGTATCTAATGTGTTTTCGCTCTTTCTAATTTAATACGGTAACACATCACGTAGCCCAGTCCGGTTTCACTCCCACAGAGCACGATGAGAGGAGAATCAGGCCAGGGGATCACTCATACATGCTGGATTAATCTGTTTATAATCTCAGCCTATGGGGACAAAAGGTGATAGTCTTTACATTGAAGCGCCCGAGCTCTTGGTGATCTAATGAGGATGGTGTGGAGGTGAGGGTCACAATATCATCTGCTCCCGCGCTCCTGTCACTCACGCTAGATGTTCCTGTTTAATTTTTCACCCGAAAAATCTGTATGTACTCAAACCTGCATGACTGATTCTTCTGTGGAAGATATTTTGAGAAATGTCTCCTGCTTGCTAAATCAGTGCTTCCCAAACCTGTCCTGGACATACAAAATGTGGTCCTCCAAGGACAGGTTTGGGAAGCACTGGTCTAAACAATTGAATCCAGTGGTCTCCAATGTTGTTTGCCGTCCAACATTTTGCACAACCTTTAGTGTCTCACAAAATAAAGAAATTTACACAGGTTTGGAACGACACGGGGGCGAGTAAATGATGACAAAGATCTCATTTTATCCACAGGTGTTGAGCTCTTCCCTTAGTCTGTAGTGTTGATTTTAAACGTGATAAATGAAGTTTGAGGTTCAATGCACACTAATATAAGTCATTCTAATCAGCAGTAAAGTTGTTTACTGTTTTAGAACTGTGAAAAATCTCTTGAGAATAAATTAATCATATAAGGTCAAGTGTGTCCTTTGGCTGTGTGGCTAATGTGACTAATTCCATCTGTGTTTCTTGTTTTTTTGTTTTTTTCTCGTGAGTTTGTTTTTGTGAAGCAAATCGCATTAACATGCAGTTCTTTCATTTGGATGCACGATAATAACCTCGCTTTCAAAAGAGAAGCGGTGCCGCGCCTGGTAATTAAGTGTTAAAATTGATTGCTAGTCAAAAGGTTGTCTCAAAGGATATCAACCACCAGATTCAAACTCAAAAATAACATCACACCATGGTTGGGGCTTACGGAGGAAATTTGGGATGAGCAATTTGAGATAATCCCAAACATATCCCTCTCCAATCAGATCATGACCCATTATAAAACGGCAAACGCTGCAGCCCACAGCTGAAAATTAAAGCTAATGCTCTGAACTTTGTGTTTCTGTTTTGCTAGTGCCATCTTTCTGGGGACTAGTGAACACTGCCTGGAACCTGTGCGCGATTGGGAAGAGACAGTCGCCAGTCAACATTGAAACAAGCCGCATGATTTTTGACCCCTTCCTCAATCCGCTACGGCTCAATGCAGGGCAACGTAAGGTAAGTACTAGAAAGGATAAAGCTCTTTCTTAAAATATCCCTGCATATGATCGACTGTTGCATCATAATCCTTTCTATAATATCTGTTTTAGCTCATAAAATAGCTATTTTTCATGTTTTTGGAACTGGTAGAAGACGGACAGTCGCACATAATTCACTTTAGCCCATTGTCCCATAATTCACTAGGATTTTGACAAGATCAGGTTACACGGCATAACCCCAGCTTAACGGTCCATTTGTCAAATCTAATCACATTCCGTATTTACTTCTGTGGTCGTTGTTTGGTTTGTTGCTGAGTCTTAATTGGTTGAATTACTTTCTTATACACCTCTGTTGGCCAATGAAGCAGCTCCTCAATTATTTTTGCCAAGCACAACATTGGGGTGTTCCAAATTAAGCCTTTGAAGATGGCTAATGCTCCACGACTGTTAGTTTGTTACAACGCTGCTGTAATGAGATCTCTAATTCTCTCTGGCGTGCAAAATTGCTTGCCATTTGCTTTCAGTAAGGTGCACCTGCAGTCAGTCGGCGGATTAGTGTGAACTCTTTTGCCAAACATCCAGTGTTTGGTTATCGATGGTTGGGGTGCATCAGATAGCGCTCTGACCTCTGAAGGGATTCGGGTGGCTGTTGTCATACAGATCTCGAGTGCTAAGGGGGATTTATTCCACAGAGCGGGAGGGAAAGGAAAGAGTTAATTCCTCATTTAACATCCTGTTTTATGATTAATGCTGCTGTGCATCTGCTGGGGGAGATTAGGCAGGCTTACCATCTGTGCTGACAGGGGCTGTCAGTGAAGAATACTCCAGTGAAGCTCCAAGAGGTTGTGGTTATGGATTATATAGCGTAGTTCATCTTCACTCAATAATACATTAGTACTACCCTAGACTTAGTCAGGAGGCTGAAATAAAAGTGTACTGCCGTTTTCCTCTGGAGGTTTTTCTGCTCTTATTTTTGGGAGACCCAATTGCATTTATGTATGCATTGCTCCTTTGAGCTTGCTATGACTGTGCTCTCGATGTGGGGAGTTGCATGTTATTCCTAGAGAAAATTCCATCGGAGACCTAAATGTTCTCTGTGAATTCAAGTCTGATTGTTTGGTTGGTGGCATTGCTTACCGGAGGGCTGTTAAATAATGGAATTTATGCATGGAAACTTGAGGCTGTAATGGAAAAGTTTATGGTCTCTTTTAGATGGACTATATATGTGGCTTGCAAGCGTTCATTTAAGCATTGAAGTATCGGATTTACTTGTTCTTGCTCGAGTTCAGGGCATGCGAGGTATGTAAGTGACATTGTGAGTTGAAGCTGTGAGTCACTGCCATGAGATACAGGGTTTTTATTGTTTTATTTGAAGTAATACAGAAATGACACTGTTGAGATACAAAGTTGTTGTTAGAGATAGAGAAAGAAATTTCAAAAATTAAGTCATAGGGCCTTTAAAGGGTATAACAGCTTGTCGTTGGGGCCTCGAAGGGACATCTTTCCACTTTCTTTACCCCTCAAGTTTACACAATACAGTAAGAGTACTACTTCAAGACACCAAAATGCACCTTTTAAAGGTAAAGATGTTACAAAGGCATCCCTTTGAGGGCACTTAAATTAGTGAGGGTACTAATTCTTCTAAATTTTTGCACTTTTTTATTCTTCTGACAATGCGTGTGAAATAAAATCACAGTCACAATTGGAAATAAGCTTCCATAGTACTTTGATTTGTACTTGGACAGTTGTGATTAACGCTGTGAATAATGAGTGTCACCCCTTGTACTGTAGTTCAGCTTAAGTTGCCATTTTATTCTGAATTATTTCAGGGCTACAGTTTAAAGTGATCTTAATTACCTCTTGCTAAGAATTTATCCAGATGAGACGTCAGGCTAAATGTATTGCTCATTCTCATGTTCCTGAGGGATCAGCAGTTCTTAAACTGTCTCCAGATCGCAAATGAGCCAACTATATTCAACTCATTTGAAATCACCCATTGGAATACATTCTTGAGCGCTCTCACAGCTGTTTACAAAGATGTTCTGATCGCTGGGGTGCCTTAACAAGACACGTTTTGGTCTCAGTTCGAAATCCTAAGGAGGAAAGTTATCATGAAGTAAAGACAAAGCATTCCAGGTCTTGTTTTCCATTTATAGGTTCCCGTTTTTCAGCTTCGATGCTTTTATTTCATAATTCCTACCTCAGCAGTTGCACCTGATAACAGGGTTTACCTTGAAACACCTCAGTCCATCAGAATCAAACAGTCTATTATATTCGTGCTTGTTTTTCCAGGAATTTCCTGTGCAAGAGGTACAACGTCCAACAGCGCGTATAATGCCTTTTAGCCTATCCATGTGAAAAGTGCTTCACCTTTGTCCTCCCAAATGTACTCACTGTGAATTTGATCAAGAAAGGTCAGAAATAGGAATAGCAGAAAATATCTGCCAATATCAGAAACTTTTTTCTTTTCTTGTAAAACATACTCCGATAATCTGTGTTATTTCCAGCTTGTTTACAGAGTTGGTTTGTTTTTCAGGTCAGTGGAACCATGTATAACACGGGCCGACATGTGTCCCTGCGTCCAGACAAGTCACACCTGGTGAATATCTCTGGCGGGCCGCTGAGCTACAGCTACCGGCTGGAAGAGATCCGGCTTCACTTTGGTGCCGAGGACAGTCGGGGCTCCGAGCACCTGCTCAACGGCCAGGCCTTCCCAGGAGAGGTGAGGCGTTTTCCCAGAGCCTGGGACTGCATCCCTTCTGTGGAATTCAATTAAATCTGTCTTCATTCAAAGGGCGACAAACCCTTGAAGTGCTGGCACTGAAGTTAATGAAATTCTGGAGTTAGTGCCTTTTATTGCACCAGAAATAAAAACAAATCTACTTCCCTAAAACCATTCTCGACAACATGCAACAGGGTTAGACAAAGACCACAATGAAATGTTATTTGAGGAGATCAGAGAGAAATATTCTAAAGCCAAGTCAACTGTTGCGATTTCCCCAAAAATGTGTGCATTGTACAGTGTCACTGAGTTTGCATTAATAAAGTCTTTTTTATTCAGGATTAAAGGCCAAAGTCAGGATTATGGAAATTCCTATCTTAAGACGTGATTGTGATTTAAGAAGGGACCAAATAAAACCGTAAAGCAATAGGTCATCTTCCAGATTGCACAGTCGGATATAAATTGGTCTTGTGCTGGAAATGTGCATTTTTAAAACCCGCATCTATAACACAGGTGCTTCTTAAAGCTTTCGTGGAGCCTAGTTTTTGACTCTCTTTGATTTTCTGAATCTATTCCACTATTAAAAATGATATAAAAAATGCAGTTCAGTGACGTGAATAACCGCTTGTATTATGTGCATGTCATTTCCTTTAAAAAAATGTTTTATTTTATTTATTTTTTGCAGTGACAGTCACAGATGTAAGGTTAACTATCCATGTTATATAATTTACACACACATTTTAGGTCAGTAGGATTTTAAAAAGATGATTCAAGTTGATCAAAACTGCCAAAAAATAAATCTTTAGAAAAAGTGACAGTAAAGACAATTATTTTGTTAAAGGGGTATAATTTTCCACAAAACTGTTAAGCAGCCAACAGCCTCTGAGAGCATAAGAGACTTCTTTAAAAGTGTAAAAGTATGTGTGTGTTTACACCAATGTTTTTGACAAAGAACTAAACCATTGAATCTACTGATTTATGTTTAAGACATCCCTTTTGTTGAGACTCTTGTTATTGACTCTCATACTGAAGCAGAGCAAGCCATTCCTAATGTACAAGAAGAGCCAGCCTGTCAAGACCACCAATCTGTGCCAGAAATTTTAAATAATTTGAATGAGTTTACACTTTACCTTATTGTGGCGCAAAGATGTGCAGCCCTCTCTGATCCTCACCTCACCTCTGATTTCACTGAAGTCAGCAGCTTCACTTCATTTTCCTAATCCAAATGAGGTTATATGGGTAGCAGCTTTCCAACAACTTCATTTTGAAGCTGACAAGCAAGCTCATTATAACTGATGACTGAAGCATATTTTCTAATGAGTTCCAATGCAATTTTGAGCCACTGAAAATTAAGCAGCAGCTTTCCTGGCTTCCATCTCTCTACTCTCATTGAGCTGCGCTGAAAGAACGATAAAGCAGGATGGAGGAGCATAAAGGAGCTTCGTAATGTTCCCATTAACAATTCATTAACAATTTATACACAACACACAGCAAAATATTTATACGGATTAATGTACTGACCCTCATTACTGCGTCGCACGAGATTACAAGCTGACACAATGGACGTTAATGGAGTTTTATACATAAAATGCATGGCCATGTTTTATGCATTGTGCTTCTCTGTTTTTTTTTTCAAAGTTTAGCTCTGCCAGACATACAATCACGATGTTTTCACACTTAGCAGGTGTTTGTTATCCAAGGTGGTTTTCTTTCTTTTCTTTTTTTTGTTTTTGTTTTATGGGAAGTCACAGTATTTTTTTTCTTTTCTTTTCACAGGTGCAGCTCATCCATTATAATCAGGACTTGTATTTAAATTACAGCGATGCCGTCCGGAGTCCTAATGGAATAGCAGTTGTTTCTATCTTCATGAAGGTTAGTAGTCTCAGCTGCTTCAAAGTTATACACTGGAGAGATGATAATTCAGTAATTAGCCTTAAATCGCACTAATCCTTAGCAAACATTATATAAACTAAAGAGATCAGAAGTTCGTGTCCAGTCGGATATGAGTGTGCATTAATTAACAGTTAATTAAAAGTGTTTGATTATACTAATGCTGGATATGTTAATGATTCATTTTCATTTTGCACACAAGACATCTAAAGCGGTCTTACAAACTGTAATTAAATACTCAAACCTAATATGTAATAATCTAATAGAATTGACTTCTATATTTATTCCATTCTAAAAGAATCTAGATATTTTAAAGATGAGTAATACAAGAAACAGAAAGACTGCAGTATTCTGCATCAGTTGTTTCATATCATCTGCATTCATTATGCATCAATGCTGCTCATGTTTCTTGAAGGAAACAAACAATTCCTTTTTAAGCAGTTCCACATAACATTTCAATTATTTATACTAATCTAAATGATTTAAAACAAAGTTTACTCAATGACAAACCAGAGTCATATTTTTGATGGGTACAAAACGAATAAAAGGCATTTCCGAGACGATTCTTTTGGGCAAAAATGTGAATTCCAGGCCAGAGCATTTTTGAATGACAGTCAGGATGCAATATAACCACAAAAAGATGTTTATTGTTTTATTCAAAGTCATATCTTCATTGTTAATCATCAATATTGCAATATCTCATTGTGTGTGTGTTGTGTGCTTGCAAGGTGCAGATTTGGACTTCTAGATTTGGAGAAAAAAAAAGACCTAAGATGTAGTTACTATTCCTATGTTAATTCTTTATATATATATATTCATTTGTACTTTAAAAAAACTATTTTTTGTGAGACATCTACTGGTGTCTTGAACTGTTTGGCTTCACTCACACATGATTGCAAAGGACAGTGTAAATAAAACTGGCAAATGGTCAAACCATATTAATTATTCATTCCCCAGTGCATGCTGGGAAAGGCGAGAATGGGATTGAATGAACCACTAATCCATTTTTTCAGAGCAGGCCTATTTGAGCTAAAAATAAAATGCAATGCTTATTGCTGCTCTGGAATTGCATGCATTCTCGAGAGTTCAGGACATTTAATATACTTCATTAGGTATATACATTTTTTTATATTTAAAATTTCAGTATGTATTAAAAAACGTTATTTTAAGGTGTCCTTGTTGCAGTGTATAATATTAATCAACTACATGTACTTACTATATGATTAGGATTAGAGTTTGCATGCACTTGTGTATAATTCATTGTTATTATACTAGTAAGTGCATGCAACATATGTAACAAAGACACCTTAAAAAAAAGAGTTATCGAAAATTGAGTAAATGGATTCATTTAAAACCTTTTTTTTTTTTTTACTTTTTTATTAACCACTAAAGTGAGATAATGGTGGAGATTCCTTGGCATTAAACCTCATCACACAGCATGACACGATCAGACTCGGATCGCAGCGCAAGTCGCCTCCCTGACTCTGTGAATCGTGACTACTGTGTAAATTGGGGCAGAACTGCCACAGTTCGGATGAAGGTGTTGCCATATTGCAGCCCCCTGTTCACTTTCATCCTGGATCGCAGTGATCGTGTTGACGGGGAATCTCCAGCATTCTGCTACTAATGAAGGCACATGGATGAAAGCCATTCATCTTCAATACATAAAAAAAAGACGTCCAGATGCCCCTAGAATAAATTCTACTAGACTATTATTGATTATACTTGTGATATGGTGAAGCCGTAATGAAATATCTCAGCAGTAAGTTAACGGTCATGTCATTTGTGATTAATGCTTGAAACAAAACCATGTTTTATGAAACTCTGCTTTTTCATCAGAAAAGCTGCAGATGTCAGGCTTTAAGTAATGTTTTCTTCAGATTTCAGAGCCCACAAATGTATTTCTAAACCGCATGCTGAACAGAGAGACCATTACGAGGATTACATATAAACATAAGTGTTTGCAAAATACCCATGTCTTTGCATGCACTTTCATTAACTTAAAAAAATTGCGGCATTAAATGAAATCCTTGTGGTTTTTAGGAACATTAAATTGAATCGATACTAATATTGTTAACATGAAATTACATTTGATTAAAAACCGCTCACATTTGTATTATTATGTCAAGTCTGAGAGTGAAATATTGCTTCTGCAAAGGCCTTCATAACTCTTAATTAAAAAACAGACAGGAAAAACAAACTTGGCTTTGTATTACCACCTGGTGGTCTTGGATAAGAAGTGATATTTTATTTCTCTCAGCTTTGCCATCAGAACAAAAAAGTAATACTGATATTGATATAACAATTTTATAATTGTACTCTAGGAATGTTGACAGCTTATAGTTATTAAAGCAGTTGAATATCTTATTTGTAAGTGTGCATGTGGGATTCATCTCGTGCCATTGACTGTTTCATATCTTTTCAGATGATGCCTACTTACTGATGGGGCTCGATATTGAGGAACTGTATCCCGAAACCTCCCGTTTTATCACATATGAAGGGTCAATAACTATTCCACCGTGCCTTGAGACAGCAACCTGGATTTTAATGAATAAGCCAGTTTACATCTCACAGATAGAGGTGAAGTGCTGAAAACTCTTTAAATCTTACTAAAACATTTTCTCCAAAATGATTACACTTTAAAATAACTTTTTCTTGTATTATTATATTCCTGTGATTGCAAAGCTGAATTTTCAGCAGTCATTACTCCAGCCTTCAGTGTCACATGATAAGTTTAATGCATCATTTTCAAATAAAAGTGAAAAATGTTTGTTTTTGAATTATACTATTATATGATATTTTCTGTTGATCTACTGGAAGCAGATGAGTCCTCTGCACAATCTGACTCTGATACAGCTGCTTTGACAAAATTTGCAAATATAAATAACAGTGACGACTTGATTTCAGATGCAGTCCCTTCGTCTCCTCAGCCAAAACCAGCCCTCTCAGATCTTCCTCAGTATGGGTGACAACATGCGGCCGACGCAGCCACTTCACCAGCGCTGCATCCGCACCAACATCAACTTCAGTCAGAGACGGGACTGTCCTAACAACCGTGTACTGAGGCCCCAGTACAGAGGTCTGTGTCACACGTCCCATTAATACATTTATGCAATCTTTGTGTCACAAACACACTGCGGGATGCATGCTGTGCCCAGCGCTCTAATTAGACACTTACGATAATTGCTCTTGAAAATTACACATTTGTCAAGTCTTGTACTTCACAAAGAAAGTTATCTGACAGCTCATTCTCTGCTTCTATTTTCAGTGAATGAATGGCTTCTGAAATAACAGCTTGACGCAGTTACTACAACAATCTGGGAGCAACTGAAGAATATGGCCAACAGAAAGAGGATACATACAATGAGATGAATGGACTCAACAGAGGACTCTTCAATAAAAAAAAAAGAAAAATACTTTTATACTTGTTTATATGTTTATAACAATATATAAATATAAATATATATATATCAAAGACATTGAAAGCAGTTGCTTAGACTATTCAATCAGACAGGACTGGTTCTCAGTGACTCTGGCTCTCATTCTTTGCATCTGAACAGCGGGTGCAATCAAGCCTTGTTGCAGCGAATGGAAAACTACCTTTGCTCTATGCACAGGGATTTAAACTTTACTTTGACACCAGGCAAACAAAAGGATTTCAAGCCTATATCTTGGACTATTCGGAGCATGTTGCCTTCTCTACGTGTTTACAGTGCTAAATGGATTGAGTGATATCTGCCCAATAAATCTTTGAAGTGGTCATGGTGAATGTTTCTCTTTACTTTTTTTATTTATGTTTTTGAATCATGGGTATCACGTAGACGTGGGTATCAAGTTGATGCCAGTGGTCTGTCAATAAAATTCATGAATAATTCAGTCTGCTGAATAATTTTTACTAAAAATGTTGATACAGTGCTCAAGCTTTCAGCTGGATTATGTAATGGATTTATGATATGAATATTTATAGGGTGGTGAATGTGTAATAGTGTGTGTTACAGAAAACAGACAAATCAAAAACAGCTGTAATTTGGTGGATCTACCAAAATAATAAGCATTAAAATATATTCTTACGCAGTATGCTAGACTTTCTAAATATTTTTTGCATAAAGATATTGTTATAAATAAAGAGAAATTTAAACAAGATATTTTCAGTAGTGACCAAAATGTTTTGGTCATACTACAGTACAAAAAAGAATCTCTGTAAAACAGTACTGTGAAGCATTATAACGGTTTACAATAATTTTTTTAATGCTTCACATTGTTATGCAAAAAATCACATTGTTTTTAATTGTGATTCAGTGATGGCAAAGCTTAATATTTAGCATGTATTAACACATTCTTGCTAAATAACTGTACGTATATCTGAACAGTAGCCTATCTATAAAGTTAGGCATTTTCTTTCTAAACCTACCTAAACTGGGCAGATTTCGTTGCTAAATTAGTTAGAATGTGGAAGTTTCCCTTACAAAAATGTCCTGTGGTAATCCTGTGGTATTTTAGCAGTACAACATTAATTTACCACACAACAAATGAGAAGAGCTAAATATGACAGGACTACCACAGCACTTTCTGTTGTACAGTATCACTAGAATTTACCATTAGATGTTGTGTGTGGTTTGTCTGTTGTTTTTGTGTGTGGTTATGCCAACACAAGCTAATATGACTGGACCACCACAGCACCTTCAGTTGTACAGTATCACAACAATTTACCATTAGATGTGTGTTTTTCTGTTGTTTTTTGTGTGCTACATTTTTAAGGTTACTAAATTAATATAAGATCTGAATTCATATATGAAGAAATATATATATATATATATATATATATATATATATGTGTGTATGTATATATATATATATATAAACAAATGTCTTATAATAATTGAAAATGTTATTAAATATTTAAACTACAAATTTCTAGCAGCATTCTCACAAAACTTTTCGTTTTATGATCTAAATTTATTTTAGTATTTTATATTGTAACTATAACAGCCATAATGTAATGACAACATCAGCATTTCTAAGATATAAAATAGTGTCCTATACAGTACGTATATATGTATTAGTCCACAATAGTAATAAATCATTTTAGAACACAATGGTAATAATACACATTAACATAATAATAAAAAAAAAATTCAGTTTGTGAAAAACAAACAATCACAAATTCCATCATGTACCATAACGATGATATTTAGCAAACAGGAAAAAAAAAAATATATATATATATATATAATGATATACAATATAATTAAATATATATATATATATATAATTACCATAATAACATTGATCATTCTGCTTGTTAAGTTTGACATCACGTGTCATCGGTTCCAGGTCCAACCGGGTCATCCGGTGCCACGTGCACTTTTACAAGCTGTTTGGACTGAATATGTGTGTTGGGAGTGTGAGTAAACAACCA
>JAUCMU010000063.1:9547079-9600028 GCA_032275025.1 Enteromius treurensis
AGACACCTCAGCCCGCATATATGCGGGAGCGGACTCCAGGGGGTTAAAAAGAAAATGCTACTGTAGAAATTCAGAGATACCAATTGTTACAGGTACTGCAGGAAGATGGATATTGCAAGAGACACAGAGTATCAAAATTGTTTTCTTTTATTAAGAATAAGCTCAGGAACATATCTTTCAACACAAGGAGTAACATTTAACGACCGACACTGGAGACTGGGAAAGTCCGGTGGGCCTTTAGAAGGGGTAAGCTCCAGTAGCGCGGGGTCTGGAGGGCGCTCTCGAAGCGCAAGCTCTGGAGGGGGCACTCTTGCAGCGGCTCTCCCTGCCAGAAGTCGAGAACATGATTTGCAAACTGCGAACTGGAATCCACAGGGAACTGGAACGCTCTTCTGGCCACGTGTCGTGAACCTGGTCAGGGGACGGCTCTCCTGGCCGTAATTGCAGAGTGGAATCCGCAGGGAATTGGATCATGTCTTGTAGCACAGTCTCTGATGGGCATTCTGGCAATGTGGCTCTCTGGTGGCGTTTAGCTGGCCTCGGATGGTGCTCTTGTAGCACAGAGATAATCGGGCAGCGTTCGGATGGCGCAAACATCGGACGGCAAACTGGCCATTGAGGCGGCAATTTGGATGGTCAGAGAAATATGATGGAGCTTTGGATGACTTGGCTAGCTGAGTTAGGAGGGAGAGCGGGCACCTTCGTGCAGTAAGTAGAGGAATCTGGCTCATGGTGAGCTAGAGTGTCTATCTGCTTTTGGATGGGATGAGGATTAAAATCCTCCACATCAACATAAACCTCGGAATGATTTAACGCAATAACTAGATTTATAAATTTGTCTCCTTGCTGGAGTTGGAGGAGGCACTCATCTGCCCGATCAATGTTGCTGTTTTGGTCAGTCGTTCTGTTACGGGTACTGCAGGGAGATGGAGATTGTAGGAGACACGGAGTATCAAAAATGGTTTTCTTTGAATAAGAATAAGCTCAAGAACATATCTTTCAAAACACAAGGAGTAACATATAACAACTGACACTGGAGACTGGGAAACACAGACACTAAATACAAAACCAAACACAAGCAGCACTCAACAGCTGGGATACACAGAAGGTAATTAATTAACTAATAATCACTTAATCACAGGAAATTTCAAATAAGGGCATTAGGGAAAAAAGAAACTGAAAGAGGAAGACATGGGAAAACTAAAATAAAAACAGACAGACTACATAATACCAATAAATCATTCACAACTTTTCATGCTATAATTTAGTACATTTATATCAGAACAATCATGGCGTAGGTCAGGATTCAACTCTGAATGTAAATTAAATGTGCAGTTAAAGTCAAGTCAAAGTTAGCCAAAAGACAAACAAACAAACAGCTCCATCCAGACGCAGTGTCTCTAGTGACAAATTGAAACCTCTGGTGACTAGAATTGGGTATTCAGCAACTTGAGAAATTAATGCCAAATGTAATGTATTCACCCGATGATCAGCTTTTGAGAGCAATAAAAAAAAAAGAAAACTGTGATCTCACATGATCCATCTTCAGTGACAAAAAAGGATTGGAAGGAAAAATGGAAGGATCCTTGTTGTTAGCATTTTTTTTTTTTATATGACAGGCCTCTGACCATGTACAGGGAAAAATGTCTAAGCTTATCTGAGATCATTAAATGCTTTTTCTTTTGGAAGACTTTTTTTTCTTGAAAAGCTAAGTAATTTTGGTCTTGAATTATTACAAACTAAATTTTCAAAACGTAGTTTTCTAAAAGCACACCCATTTCCCTGAACTATAAACACTATTCCCTGCTTTAAGGCATGAGTCAAATTTGATGAACTGTTACAGCAAAACTCTACACACAAATCCCTACATTTTTCAGTGCTTACACCATGCGGTCATTTAGAAAACAGTAGCTTTCAATAATGTTAATGTTAAGTTAATGTAAAGTGTTATTGATCATACACCAATCAGAACCTTTGATAAAAGGACCAAAGTCAGCTTACGTTTTTTCTCAGGGGCTTTGGTATATTTCTCAGATCACATTCTCAGAACTACTTGTTCAACCTCCACATCCTCTAGTCTCCTGTGCAGATCATAAAACATTTCTCATTCTTTTGAACAAATTGCCATGGCTCTGGTACAATCATGCAGCTGATTATGTAAATTTGATTTTGATCTGATTATGTACACAATGACATTGTAACGATCCAGCTGAAAGTGCCAGCTGGACTCTTATGCTGGCACTTCAGCCCTTCATGTTTTACTCTGCTCACCTGTCTCCCTTATGTTTCTGGACTCCTATTATGAACTGTTTCCCCACTCTGTGTTCAGGACTCATATTTTGAAGTGTCTTCAGTTTTTTATCCACCCCTTAGTCTGTCTCCATAGTAGTTTATCATTTCTCCGCCTACCTACCTCATCAGCACTAGTATTTGAGTTCCTGTTTGTGTTTGTCTCGTTGATGATCATTGTGTTAGGATTCCCTGCCTCTGTAAGCGTTTTTTGTGTTTCTCTGTCTTGTGTTCTCTCGTGCATCTGGATTATTGTTACGGACCCCGCCTGACTCTGATTACTCTTTCGCCTCGCCCCCTTGGACACTTATTGCTGTTGCATCGACCTCTCGCTATGGACACCGACCACTCTCTCGCCTATCCTCCGACATTGTTGTTTTGCTAATGTATGACCTGCCCGTTTCAACCCTGAGCTCGGATTATATTAAAGCTTTGCACATGGATCCGAATGTTTCCCGTTTCGTTCCTGACACACACCCATTCGTGACACAAACGCAGCGCCATCTTAAAGGCCAACTTGTACTTCGGCCGTCTGCATTACATCATTTTGGTCATCAGGAGAGCTCGCGGACACCCACGGACCCTGTCCGTGTACGGGCAATTTTTTAAAATCCGCGTACAACAGTGTATGCGCAAGAAGAATGCTAAAAGAGTACCACTCAAGTAGTTCTTGTGCCATGAGATCTCGTCACACCCCTAGTATATATATACACACACACATGTATATATTGTTGTCAAAAGTTTGAAAACATTACAATTTTTATCTTTTTGAATCTCAACAAGGCATTTATGCGCTCAAAATGTAAGTAAAACACTAACATCGTGGAAAAAGACCTAGCGGTACAATTTAACCTATTATTTCATTCTTTTTTCAGCAAATATGTATTACACTGATCAAGTATGACTTGTACATTACAGAATGGATATGTTTCTGACATGATGAGAGATGGGCACACATCCCTGTTACCCATGTGTGCCAGGTATTGTCACCTTGCTCCATGGCAAGCAGTGGCATCCAGATTTGAATAAAACCAATTTGTGCAGGACAATGAATATTTCAGTTTCTAACAGACAGTGTTAAATGAAAATCTGCATGGAAAGCTGATGGTCTCATGGCAATTTATACCAGCTTTCCCCTGCTTGCGCTCACCCCCCACTTACAACCCGCAGATTGGATCTGTGTGAACTGAATTGAGTTGGTCTGCTGAAATATGATGCATTACATTGCCTGTCTGCTCTGCTGTTGCCACGGCAACGGGCGTCACATTGGCTGGCCCAACTGCACACGCGTTCTGCGGTAATGAGCGCTTGGCAATATGCCAGGGCAACATCCAACCAACCTCGGTTCTGGTTGTTTCATTTTCCAGCGTTTACAGCTCATAATTCAAAGATTCGCTGTGCATTTTTCACCGTGAAAACACGCTCACATCAGAGTCCTCCAGCCCTCCAGAACCGAAGTTGCCCAGCCCTGAATTACCGTCACCTCGTGCCACCTATGGCTCACTTTAGGATCAGTCAGCAGGGAAACATACCTGACTTTATTTGGTATTTCTGCAGTCAAACCCAATTTTTGGACTCTTGGATTGTAAGACCTCAAATCAGTTTAGACCTTTTAACCATTAATTAAATTTCTTTCATCATCTCACTTTTAATAAAAATCAGGGTCTATAGTGCAATGTTGTTTTGGACCTCGCGGACTTCGAATGTATGGAAAATATTACATAATACACATTCTGCAAACTATTTCCTTTTGCCATTTCAAAATCATTACAGTTTGGAATTATTTCTTAATAAAGTATGCATACAGTATATGGTTTTATGTCTGTTTATTTGATAGAGAAAACATGCTTATCCACATACCTAAAATGAAAATCATGTTTGCTTTGGCAGCCTGATGGTTTGAATCAAGCTGCATCCAAGTGAATAGTTAACTGTACAGCTTTTTGGCTCCTCCTGGAATCCCAGTAATGTTAATGCTAATCAAGTCAATTAACATGTCAAGAGGTTCATCTGCTCCTCCTCCTTTACATGCTGGACAGTGTTTCTCGTGGAAGCCTGCCCTGTGGTGAAGAGTCTATTGTTATACTAAATAAAAACACATGGATGGTATTCAGGACCTGGGGCTGTGAGGAGATCTGTTTGCTACCTGACACCCTGCCAAGCTCTTGGCTCCAAATAATACACGCGCTCTACTGCACTGTTATTCAATAAAAGATTAATAGGAGGTAAAGCCAAACACATTAGTGAACATTCATACATTTTTAAAGTTGGAAGATGGGGGAATCTGTTCTCCTGTAGAACTAAAATAACCCCCTCTGACAATGGAGGTATTTTTATCTAGCTATAGAAACTTTTGAGACTGCAAACCTGTGCAGTAAAAATGCTTTTAAGTTTTACAGAAATAAAAACCTGTATAAATGCTTAAACAAAAACTTTATATTTACCATATAAAGTGAAAATTTAATAATGGTTTATCATCACATTATCTAATGTCCATTTTACTGTAAAATACTGATACATTTATAGTTTTTGAAAGTAAAAGTGATGAATTGGCGGATAAAATACACTACTTGTGTGATACATTTCCTGTAATTGCATTTTATGCAAATTATTTGGTTTCTTCTCATTGTTTTTTATGTGTGTTAACCATCTGTATTTGAGTACTGGCCACATTTTACAGACTGGCCAATTACAATTGGTATATTAATGTGGGCAGTCATGGCTTAATGGATAGGGAGTTGGACTTCTAACCCAAAGGTTGTGGGTTTGAGTCCCAGGTCTGGCAGGGATTGTAAATTTACAATTTACAGTTTCTTCACCAATTAGTACTATATATATATTACTTTTTATTTTCTTTTTTTGAACAACAATTTTATTTTTATTTTCGCCATTATAACAACATTATAACAACAGAGACCAAAAAAAACCACACACACAAAACAAATAATAAGAAAAGGAAATACAGCAATAACATACTTGTCTATATACTTTCAATGTCCATCAACTCCACAAAAGAATCACCGTCTAGACTCTCCAAAAAGTTATAGAACACTCTCCAGAATGCCCAAAATAAATAAAGTTTGTTAAGAAGTAATATTTTCTAAGGCATGAGGTCATACCTTTTACCCATTGAGACACACTAGGACTTTCTTCTTTTTTCCAAGAACATGCAATTACACGTTTAGCTTCCAACACACATAGAATAAACATTCATCTTTCATTTTTGGTTATTTTAAAATTCAGAGGACAAATATGTAATATGCACAACCTGGGATGAAGAGGAATTACTTTACCAATGATTTGACTTATAATATTTAGAATTTTGGCCCAAAAGCAGTTAACTTTAGTACAATCCCACATACAATGGAATAAAGTTCCCTTCTCTTGTTTACATTTGTAGCATGTATCAGAAATATTCTGGTTAAAGGGATGTAACTTAGCTGGAGCAATATATTGTCTGCTTAACCATTTATTCTGAAGCAGTCTCAAATGGGTACTCATTGTCTGAGTTTGGGCTTTTAGACATGTCATTTGCCATTCTTCCTCAGTTATATCAGCCTGCAGATCAGAATGCCATGCTTTAAGTCTTTCATTAAATGATTCTTTAGATTTAGCCATAAACTGTTTATACAACACAGATACCTGACCTCTATACCTCTCAAACAGTTAAGTGTAATTTTTTAGAAAGGGGAGGCTCTATCAAACTTTGGCCTTGTCTTGATAGAATGAAGCTACGTAACTGCAAATACTTAAAAAGTGATTTTGTGGAATTCCAAACCTTGTTCTAATTTCTTCAAAAGACATAAAATTTCCTTCATTGTAGAGATCAGACACTTTACTAATACCTAGAATTGACCAGATTTTAAAACCTGGGTCGGCTCTGCCAAGACGGACGTTTTCATTACCAAAAACTGGTGAAAATTGCGACAGTTTTGGTAGTTCATCTAAATGAGCAAGAGCCTCAAACCAAACTGTTATAGTATTTCTGGTGTATGGATTTTTAGTACTTTTAATTAACTTCTTAGGATCAGCTGAGTACAAATATAAATCTAACGGAATTGGAATAGAGTAGGCCTCTATAGATACCCAGGTCGGGGAGTTATCTTTCTCAAAAATAAAACACACATATATATATATATATATATATATACTACTTAAAGTGAACACTTTATATACTACTTTTTTTTTTTTTTACAGTTGTAAAATGCACATGCACTAATATACCATTTCCTGTTATTGTCACCATATTTTTTATGTAAAATTTCTGGCAACCACAGATGCTGTATTACTGCTACTTGCCTTCTGGCTGCTATTTGCGTTCACTGTTCAGATTCAGAAGGATTCAGGTGAAAGCATCCGTTTTCACTCTGTCTGTGAATTGGTCTATGTGTGAAGTGGCAAGATAAAGAAATGCTTTTAAAATGTCCAAGTCTCCTTCATGTGTGATTGGTGATGAGAGCAGACAGTTTTTTCCGCCGGAAAGTATGATAGATGGCAGTGGAAGATGAGCGGTCTGCTCATTAGAGCTGGCGTGAGGGCTGCAGACCACTATCTGGAGAGCCTTGGGAGAGCGAGGCATCATTAAGGCACCCAATGAGCTCCACTCATCTCTCCAGTACATCGGCCTAGTCAGTATTCCCCAGTTCTTATCTCTGAATTGGAGCTACCACAGTGGATCTAGTACGTCTCAAGCTGATGTTTGGCGATAAGTCATGAAAGTCAGGTAAGCAGATTCTGTTCAAAAATAATATGTGTTTTTTTTCAGTAAAATACTATGTTTAACTGATGCGTTTGGTTATCATGTACTTCCTGCTAAAAATTCCTACCATTTTTTTTTTTTTACTACATTTTATTCACTTTGGACCAGTATGAATTTTAAAGCTGGGTTGTGGTGGTGTCTGCTGGTTTTGAGCTTTCTGCACATTGTTGTTCATTCATTATCAACTATAATGGCTGCTGCTATAGGGGATAAAAAGTATTCATGGACAGGGGAGTAGGGCTATAGGGGAGCAGATCAAAGTTTCTATTTACTGTAGTGGATATGGTCATGGTGTGAGTTCATTTAAAGCCCTATTTTGTATCATTGGGAGAGCTGTTCTTTACCCCTGCTCACAGAAACACCCCCCAGTGAGATGGGACAATGTCGGCCACAGGGGTGTCCATCTATGTTATAGATATGATTTGACCCAAGCCAGATCAGATTAGCAAAACTACAATAGCAAAGAATTCATCTCAAGGCATGGAAATTGTTTCCATAAAAGATGTTTTTGTGAATGTGAAGGTTTTATTATTATGCTTCAGGGTTCCAGGCTTTACTTTTACTTGAAGTGACATGTTCTTTGAGGTACATGTGACATTTACTTTTAAAATGCATACACTTCTGTACTTTTCTCCATACAGAAGAGTGAAAGCACAGTGTGTCTCGTCTAGAAGACTTCACAAGTCTAAACTCAATGCATGCCTTGCAGATGAAACACATTACACAGATAGGTGTGAATTATTGAGGTGAGGGAGGGATGGGCACATGCAAATGAGTCTCATTTGGACCGGAGCAAAGTTTTTGACTGGAGCTGTAGCAGCTCTAGGTGAAAACGCTTCAATCTAAAATATATACTGCATGCATACATGAATGACAACAAGATTGCTCTTCCGAGCGTCATTTGCATCTTTATATTGCTTTTGCATGACTGGAGTGGCTCTGAAACAAGTCATGCTGTGAAGACAGAGATCATCAGAAATAAATGTGTGAAGGTTAAAGCATGGAGCTCCAAAAATATATTTTTGCACTGTAAATCAAATTAGTACCATTTTTTTTAGGTGTTACTATATATATGAGTTATTTTTCAGATATAACACTTTAAAGTGAAGTTCTAACTGTTTTGCATTACTGACAACACCATGTTATTAAAATCTGATTTCATTACTGTCCATTATTTTGTTGTAATAGATTTAATAATTCTAGATATGGAATTCTATATTCTATATATATTCTATATATGTTGTGGTATTTCTGCAATATACAATACAATACAATACATTTTTTTATACACATTGTCATTTAAAAGTTCGGGGGTTAATACGATTTTTTTTAAAGAAATTCTCAGAAAGGATTCATTAAATTGAAAAACTACTTAGACATATAATATTATGAAAGTTTTATGTTAATTTCTGTTCATCAAAAAAAAAAAAAAAAAGATATGACAATCCCACAAAAACATTAAGCAGCACAGCTGTTTTCAGTATGGATAATAATTAATAAGAAATGTTTCTTAAGCAGCATATTGTAATGATTTCTGAAGAATCATGTGACTCTGAAGATTGGAGTAATGATGCTGAAAATGTAGGAATAAATAAGTAAATAAATAACTAAATAAACATTAACACACAGAACATTGTATTAAATTGTAATAATATTTCATAATAATACTATTTTTACGGCATATTTATTCAGCAAATGCAGCCTTGGTGAACTTAAGACATTTCTGTCAAATAGCATTAAAACATCTTGCTGACCCAAAACTTTTGAATATATGATATCATTTATGTAACCCATGCTATATGACGCTGACTGTTTCCATAAACTAGCACAAAAGAGCAAAAATGGTCTCTTACTTTCAAGGGTTAACAGTTGATGAGGCAGTGCTGTGTATTAACATTTATAAATGACAGGGTGCATGGCTGTGTGAAAATGATAAATGCCTGGCAGAATAGTGGTCTGATAGATAACTGGAGCCTGGAAGCAGGCTGACCCGCAAACGGTTGGACAGGTAATTGGTTGGATGCAGAGTGTAATTCAGCTCCGCCAAATCCCTTTCACAGCTGGCACCCTGTCTGAGAGAGTGACTCTAGGGGGATGGGTGAGAGACAGATAGAGATGGGGTAGTGGAGGAATTGGGCGAGAGCAGATGAAAAATAGCGCCCTTGTTGGTGAGACTCTTGGTACATCTGGGGACCAGAGAATAATGAGGATTAGGGGGACAGAGGTAAAGGAGAAAGAGGGGAAGGCAAATAATGTTTTACTGATTAAACTGTTGTGGATATTTAGACCATTTTGAAATATTAAACCAGCGCACTAGTAAGTCATTTTGAAATATTAAACCAGCGCACTAGTAAGTCATTTTGGAAGCAGGTCTCTAAAAGCCAAAGCCAACCATGTATTTGTCATGCAAAGCTGTTCCCCTCCTCCTGCCCTGTCTGCCCGAGCACAATGCATCTGCCTGCGTTCCCAGGCTCCCCTTGCTCTCATCGGTCTGGGAGGGGGGAGAGCAGCCCACTGGCCTGACCAAACTGACCCTTGTCCTACTGCAGCTAACTCACTCACAAGCAGCTGGCTCCGGACCTCCACTGATCATCAATATTCATGCCTCATACAGAATTCATTCTCAATGCTGCAGACGTTGAGGCCCTAGCGGTCCCGAGTACTATGTGAAGTTACTTTCTTGTTTTAAGACATCTGTGATGAAACGGATAAATGATGACTCCGGTAATATCTGGAATGACAATGAAAGGATATCCTTGGTTTCAAAAGACATATTAAAGAGCTGCATAACTAGATAATGTAAAAGTGAATGAGTGAATTGTAAAGGGCTTATTCTCTTGTGGTTTCATACATGGGATTGTTGACATGGTTTTACAAAATATGCTAAATATCTGTGCATTGTACCTCTGAACTCAACGGAATGTGACTTTACCTGCTCACCTATTTTTAGTATCCTACTTTTGCACGGTGACATTCAAATTCAAATGTTATGTAAAAGGTTATAAAGTCTGGACCAGGTTTATAGATTTAAAACGGGTCGTTTTGTGTTTGAAAGTGGCTCAGATCGTGTGATTCCTGCCTAGCGAGGCAGAATGAGCGCTTCAAAAGGACAGTGCAGCCGAGCCGTTGTCAACTGTGTGCCACTGCTTTGTCTTCAAAGTGAAAACGCAGGCAAATTCCAGACTAAAGTCTGTGTCTATATTGTTGTAGATTTATTTTGTTGTTTCCTAGTTTGCACTTGGTTGGGGTTTTTCGCCTTGTACTGGAGAGTATTTCACAACGGTGGAGGTATTCACTGTAAACAAACAACTGAACAATGAGGAATCTGTTTGTCTAGGTAGTTTCCCTAAGTTTCAGCTCATAGTTTATTCACAGAAAAGTTCATATTCAGACACTAAGAATACAAAAATGCTTGTGTGCAAATGTATAATTTATAAATCGAAACACATTTTTAAAATAACTTATATTAAAACACGATATTGAAAAATGCAGTCTGATAAATATGTAGAAACAGGCTCTGTTTGATGTATAATGTGTATTATATTTTTTTAAAGCAGATGATATGTTGGCTATTTGACTTGCTTAAGCATAGCCTAGCTATATTGTTTATTTTTATTAAATATGGCATTATTTATCATGTCTGTCTGACTAAATGTTATATTAGCGTTCCCATCTGTTTGGATGGAATATTCCTTGGATTATTTGCCCATTTCTTAAATTAATTATCTTGGTCAATTTTTTTCATGTCTCATAATAGTTTTCTCATTACACTTTTCTTTCCAAACTTTTATTTTATATCGTTGTCAAAACACATCTAACATTAGTAAAATGGCAAAGCCACCATGACGAGTCTCGGTTAACCGTCAGCTCTGGCTGCGTCTCAAAACCTATTGAGCTGCCTACCTAGACAGCATTTTAGGGAGGGGGGGCTGTTAAATCCAGCTAAGCTCACGCGTCACTCGTCATAGCTGTTTTGCAATCCTACTTCTCATTCCCCCCAGAATTCCTTATGATGTCCAAACCTCACGTGTCCGCGAAGCACAAGAGTGCAATCTAGATAGACAGCTCAGGTTTTGAGACGCGGCCTCTCTGTGGCCACCATTTTGGAGGTGAGCGTGCAGAGTTGGAGGAAGTGCTCTGAGAGCAGCGTTTGAGCTCTTCCTGCAGTTACAGGGATGAATGCATGAATGCGAGAGAAGAAAATGGCGATCGAGCAGGACAAATGTTTCCCCTCCTAGACTCTGCAAATGTGTTGAATTTCTAAAGCCTTATTATTTGCTTTCATTTCATCTCTACTGCACTTTAAACTACAAGAGGTGAGTCTCGCGGTTTGTTCGTCTGTCGGTTTGTGGTTTTAAGCATGTATAAGCGGTATAAACGATCTAGCGGCGTAACATTATCTGCGATATCTGAGCTGAGCTCAGCACAGGAGACACGGGTGAATGTTTTACTGTGTTGTTTGCATGAGTTTAATTGTCTTAATGAATGGTGTCTTCTGTCTGTATTATGTCTAAAAAGCAAAATGCATCTCTGTGTGGCACATTTCGTGAACATTGATCTCCTGCGTTCACATAATGCCATGGAAGTGACATTGCAGAGGGTTTCTCTTATTAAGTGTGTCGTTACAAACGTGTTTACAAACATAAAAGTCGTTTATGAATGCGCAGTGTCTAAACACGAGGTTTCACGCGCTGTGGGGCCGTTTGATGCAGTGCGTTTGAAAATAACGTTACGTTGGTTTAATTTGAATCTTTAATTCGACGTCCTGCAACTTTTCTCAATGCCGACTTGCTACCAACAGCATTCGATCCGTAATATGTCTACGAAAAATGCATTTTGTGTCGCTGTCGGTTTATGTGGGCATAAATAAAGCCGTGTTTGGTTCGTAAAGCTGTTAAAAGACTGAGGCTTTAGTAGCCAGCTGGTTTGTTAGCACTCTTAGCTCAGCTGCTGAATTGCGCACATCAAGGAAAATGATGTTTAATCATTGGATAACCAGTTTGCTTTCATTTTAACCGCTTTAATAACTTCAAAGAGCGGTGAGCGTTACGTGCTATATGTTTATGTTTTGTGTTTAACGTTAGCTTCGTAAAGTAATACGCAGTCACGGCAGCTAACGCCGAGGGAAAATGCCCCTGAAAAAGCTTCTCCTAGATCAGAGAGAAGAAAATGGACGTGTCGAAGTCGCTCTTTGAGTGTAAAAGTTGTTTAGAAACAAGTTATGAGTGCGTTATTTTGTAATGTTTTGTAAGGGCAGGTCAAGGTTGCTGGTTTGCCCCGTTAGCAGCAGCAGCGGTGGGGGAGGAGGTGACGCTGCTCTCTGCCTTTAACCGGCTAAATAAAGTACACCTAACGTTACTTGTTTTATTTCTTAGAAGACGTCGTCTTTATTATATTAAGTGTTGTTTTAGTTAATTGTAAGGTTAGCTGATGCAGTCTGGTTGAATATCATAGACCGCTGCTCATACTCGGTTGCTCTGTGACTTATAATTAGAAGTGGGTCCGTCCATCTTTTCCTCATTCCTCACTATGTGAGTCTGGTAAGAGGCTTAGTGAGTTGATTTTGGTTTCATGTTGTGTTTGATGTGATAGGATTTTTGTGGTTGCTGCTGGACTGATCACCCGTGTGTGTGGCACTTGCATTACTTGCTGTTTCACCAGTAATGAAACTGAGAATATTTACAAAGGGAAATATTTATTATTTTCCTTGACTGTACTGTGCACAAAGGTTACACTGTCATTGCACCCATCAGTGTCATTCACGCAGTGCCATACGTCTAAAAATTAAAGTTACCCCTATTATGCCTTTTTAAAGGTGGCTAATATTGTTTTATGAGTGTCTTAAAACAGGTTTATGTGTGCAAGGTCAACTAAAAAACACTTTAGGTTTCTCCAAAAATAATTAAATTTTACCCCATTTCTAAATGATTCTTAAAAGACTGTCTGTCTAAACCCCGCCTCTCCGTGAGCTCTCACTGCTGTGATTGGTCAGATGGTGCAGTGCTTTATTATTGGTCTACCGCTGCAGCGGTCCACAGAGCTTGAACCAAAACTATATTTTCTGACATTACTAGAGGTGCTTTCTGAGAGAATGTCAACTAGTTAGCAAGGACTACCGTGTAAAGTGTTCGCAATTTGCTTTTGTAAGTGAACTATATGTTGTGAACTTCAACGTTGTATTATGCATAACACTGCGTTAAGCCATCGTTTATCATTACTTAAACTAATGATGAGACAGACAGACAGTCAAGCTGCATCAATCACAAAGTTTAGACTACATTAGTCCCACAGCTGAACAACAGAACTACAGAAACGCAAGCTTACCGGTGACCAAGACATCTGCAGGGTTGTTACACAACATCACGCACACCAATACGATCGCTAGAAAATACAATCATCAATTATTAATCTTACTTACAGGTAGAAGTTCAGAGGAGCAAGCCGGTACAAATAAACTTGGCTCTGATCCATCTTTTAAGAGCAAGCGTTTGGTGAATATCGCTTTGTACTCCAAGATTGGAAAAGCAGTCATCAGTAAAACGACGTGAACACAACAAGAGACTGTACTGCTGAGGTGTTGTTGAAAAAATGAATGTGAACCGCTCATTATTTGTAGATTCATCTTTCAGAAGGGCGTATAAAACAAATTAACTCTCACAGGATACAGCGTCTTCACATGATGTAATCCATGTGGAAATGGTAGTTTGTGGGCCGGGCAAGATGTTCGCGACATAGCACGTGAGCGGACATTATGTAAATATGTTACTTCGTGGCGTGGATCCATAACAGTAAAAGATTTGAATTGCTGACGACTCGTTTAGGCGAATGTGAGCCGACTCTTTTTTTTGATAGAATTTAACTTCATTTATCGTGCACTGTCAGCGTCACAACTTTTCAGATAGTTTATGCTACATGAAACACTGCATGAACGATCATGTTTGAAAGGGCATAATAGGGGCACTTTGAAGATATTACTCAAATACTTGCAGAGAATTTTCCTCCAGCATTTTCACATTCCATATTACCTAGCTTTTTTGTAAATTAGTTAAAATGGCAAGTGTTTTTTTTTTTTTTATTGCTCTTAGCGAATGCCAGGGGTTTAAATATAACAATTATTTTCAGATATAAAAATCCATTGTATGTAGTAAGACCATGTATGAATTAAACTACAAAGATTGTTCTCAGAGAAATAATTGCCATCTAAATTCTTTTTAGAGTTTCTAATGGTTTTACAAACCTCCTACCAAAAAGTAATTATCTGAATGGCAGTACATTTTAAAAGGAAGTTGCATTTGAGAGACACTCTGGTTGTGTTCTCTCTTGCTTATTTATTCTAATATGATCCGTCTCTGTAGACTATGATGATGGGTTCTCCATGAAGCATATAGCAGCAGCTCGTTTCCAGAGGAACCACCGGCTCATCAGTGACATCCTGAGCGAGGTTGTGGTGCCTGATGTTCGCTCCGTGGTGACCACCGCTCGCATGCAGGTCCTCAAACGCCAAGTCCAGTCCCTCATGGTGCACCAGGTATATGTTGACCATCTCAAACACACAACACCTAAAACTCAAGAGGCACACGTAAATCATCGGAACTTGTTTTCCAAACAGAGGAAGCTTGAAGCAGAGCTGCTTCAAATCGAGGACCGGCACCAGGACAAGAAGAGGAGATTCCTGGAGAGCACAGACTCTTTCAATAACGAGCTCAAACGGGTGTGAAATTCGGTTTGATCGCTGAACTAATAGCCTTTGCTGTTTAGCCTGTGCTCAAATGCCAAACGCGATGCCGGTGATTGATGTGCGGTTTGTGTTTTGTGTAGCTCTGCGGTCTGAAAGTGGAGGTGGACATGGAGAAGCTGGCAGCCGAAATGGCTGCTGCAGAGGAGGCGGCTCGCCGGAGGGCGGAGGAGAGGGAGCGGGAAGCAGCAGAGCAGGTGGAAAGAGCTGCTCAAGAAGAGCAGCAGCCTGCCGCAGGCGCCCAGGCCAATGCCAACCCTGAACAAACCTCTGCCAGCGAGGCCAAGGATGGAGAAGACAAGCCCACCCCTATGGAGACGGGTCAGGCCTGCAATGTTATGTACTCTAACTTTGAATATTCAACAAAAATGGAGTCAAAGATGTCTGACTTTGGTGTCTGTTCTGCAGAGTCTCTGGCTGAAGCTTCTGAAGGATCTCAGGAGGCCGAGCAAGGCGCCCCGGCTGCAGCAGGAGACAAACCTGCCCAACCTGAGCCTGCAGAGGGCGCTACAGATGAGGGCACCAGCGACAGCACTGCTCCGTCTGAGAGCAGCTCTGGACCCCCAGCAGAACCCCAGGCCTCAGACACCCCTAAGAGCGGCTGCCCACCCAGCCACAATAACCCCAGCCCCTAATCTTCATCTTCATTTATCAAGTCTCACTCGCTTTGTGTAAAGTCATGTGTCCATCAGGGTTTTTTAATCCGACGACAGTGAGTGAGAACATTGAAAAATTATTCCTTTTTTTTTTTTTTTGCCCTGAATGTTCATCCGTGAAATGTTTTGGAAGGTCGGCAAAACTTAATTGGTGTTCCACACACACTCAGTCTGGCACATGTTTACTTGATCTAACCCTGAAGTTACAAGCCCACTTGGATACTCTTAAGCTTTATGGCTGTTTTTTTTTTTTTTTATTGTAAAGAGGGCAAATGTTCAGTAATATGTAACTCTTCTATCCTGCAGTCCCCAGTTTTTATTTGATTTTTTTCGAAAAGCCGAAGTGCAAGGTTATTTACTGTCACCTATCAGGTTTTATCTACCTGTGGCATGATTATATTGAAGTATAGCTTTGTTTTTATCCTTTCACCGTTTAGTTGAATAGTCTGTGGGCTGTAGTTGTTTTTGTTTGTCTACTTTCTCATCCTAGTGGTGTTTATTTTTTATTTTTATTTTTTTTGTACTTTAAATAAAGCCATGCTAGCACTCATGCTTTTCCATTGCAACAAATTGACCACACAGAGCAGATATCTACACGGAATGGTATTACTTTAAGCCTCTGGATTGTGTTTTTGTATTGTTGGAAGGTATTCCCTCAATAAAGTGATTTCTATGTCTGTTTTAAACATCTGCCCTTTTTGTCTTTTGTCTAGTGGTTTATAGTTTTAGGTTTTTGTTTAAATTAAAAGTCATTTTTAAATTTCCTTTTTTTTTAAATTCCATTTCTTTTTTTTAACATTGATATGCTGTTCAGGTCTCTAGTTGGGTTGTCTGTATAATAACTCACCCTTCCATCTTGACCCCTTCTGTAGCAGAATCCATTTAAAATAGTAGTGCTTTGTTTCATTCAGTGGATAAGCACATATTCTTTCCAGAAATATTAGTTATGTATTGTCTGATTTATTTTTATTTTTTTTCTTTACTATTAGTTGCTTCTATATTACATTGCATTATGCTGGCCATAAAACAGTTTAACATTAGTGATTTGCAGAGAGTTGAGAAAATGAAGTTTTTAAAACAAGTACCACAATGAACGCACGTTGAATGCATAAACTCAAATTGCTTTGTCCTAATACAATTGTGCACATGATCTTCATCAGGCAGAACAGAGAAATCCCAAGAGTTGTAAAGGATGCGATCAACCTATATTTATCATTATGTAAAGGTGTCTCCATAGCAACCATAGGGAAAAAGAATCACATGCTGCTTATTATTCCATTTAACTCCAGAGCCTCAAAGAGATGCAAAACACATACTCTAGAAAAGATTACAAGACATTTAAGGACCAATAGGCCTATATCTCAAGAGTACTGAATGTATCAATGTGGATTATAACAAGTGAAGTAGCAACCAGTGTAGTAAACATCTAAAAAAAACAATCATTTAAAGTCAAGAACGCAATTCCAAACCTGTATGATTTAGTTTTTTCTGTGGAACGTATAGGAAGATATTTTCAAGAACAATTATGGAGACCATTGGCTTTTATTTTAGAAACAAAAACCAAACCCATTTCTTTAAATATCTTATTTTATGCTTTGCAATATAATTACTGAATATATATATACAGTATATTCAGAATTTCCATTTGTTTTATCTGAACCATCCCTAAGGACTGTGTGTTTAACACATACAATCCAACAGCAGGTGGCAGTGGTCATCTGGTTGAATTTTACTCTGCTGACAAAAAAAGGGAAAGATTTTTCAATGATGAATGTGTTTGAAAATATATACATTTTACAAAAAAAAAACCTACATCAATAGTAGTCTGAGGTTCCAGTCTTGAGGAACCTCTCACAAAATGTACAAACTCACAAAGAAGACTGCAAATCGCAGGATTTGAGTCCATGTACCGTAGGTAAGATGTGTGCGTGGGCGACCACCAGCAGCAAACGTAGTGGGCGCAGAGCAGGTAAGCTGCTCTGAATCCTGTTAGCTTGTGGGCATCACTACTCACAGGTGATCTCTGTGACCTTAATGCTGTAACTCCCGCTCCAGCACTAAACTACGCAGTTCTGGGTTGCATTTCTGTCCATCTCACATGCTGTTGTGCATTTAACAGCTTCCTCTGACTCCCTAACACAGGAAAAGACGGTGTCAACCAAGAGAATTTACCGAAGACTTCACAACACAAAACTTTACAACAGCCTTCGAAGCCAAAATGAGCCCTTTCATCTGCAGTAGAGATGAATTTTCCAACATATGGTGAAAGCTCATAAGATTAAGCTTGCAGGCGCATGTAAAGATGATCTTAAAGGAATAGTTTACTAAAAAATGAATGAAAATCCACATACACAAATTATCATGTCATTACAAAATTCACTTTCTTTCTTTCAAGAAACGTAAAATTAAATGTTTTGAAGAACGTTTACACTGTTCACTTCCATGCAGGGAATCTGAATTGGGACATTTTGCTATAATTATCTCCTTTTGTGCTCCACAGTTGAAAGTAAGTCATACAGGCTTCAAAAGACATGGTTAGTATCTGGGTGAACTATTTCTGTGGCGTAGTAAAAAGGAGCCATAACCCTCTGAAAGGTGTTTAGAAATGTTACAAGCACAGTGACCAATCTAATGTGTATGTTTCTGCATTGACAATGATACTAGCAATCGTTCGCTATACTTTATTTTCAACTCTGAATGAGCAGATGTGCACGTGTGTCTTTTAAAGTTTATTGGAAATGTTCGCAAACTCACAATACTCGATTCATCACTAAAATCGATCACTAATAATCGACTGCTGCATCCCTTTCGTGTAGCGCTTCAGCACCAAGCATGAATCACACGATATGATCAACAGGCATATGACAGCATCATCACAAGAAGTTCAAGCTCCCTGCTGAGGGTTACTCAGTCTCTCTGGGTAAGTGCATGGTGCCATTGTACTCTCAGCCGCTGGTCGTCCTTGCCTCCTACTTGTTAGTGCGTCACAGAACAGGAATGAAACAACTCCGCTGAAAAGAGTCAGCCGGGACACAACACAAAAATTTACGTAACAAAGATTAGACGTCAATTTATGTTAGCAGCCACCAAAATAACTTGCTCTATGTGCAGCTTCAGGCTTCGGGGAGATCGGAGAACCTGCTGCAGCCTGTTGCATTAAAACCCCTTAAGAAATTATTATCATTAATTGTGTTTCCTAACTTGAGGGTTTGTTCACAATATTGTACTTCATATGAAGTAATGACAGAGCCGGTGCTTTGTTCTTGCATGTAGTCAAATTTAACCACAGGATTCGGAATTCATTAGAATTGAAATCAACATATTGTCTGTGGTAGATCCTACCCTGCATAACGTAAATATTCTTTCGTATTTTACATTTTATCATATGATTTGTAATTAAATACAGGCTAATTAAATTTAGGAATGACTTCCTAATTATCTTGATATGGTCTAATCAGTTCTCAGGTATGAATATGCAGTTCTCAAGTTAATTAAATGTTGAAGGTTCACTCGGTAAGTTTCATTTTTACCTGGCTCGTATCATCCCAATTTAACCAGGATGTGAATTTTTACTAATTTTACTCATTTACAGCTTCACACAAAAATATTTATGTGTCTCTTTTTTGTTTGTTTCTCTCATTCTAATATTTAGCACGTGCATTCTATTTAGTCTAGAGTTTAGCTTTTTTTCTACAGTTGGTCATGTTATGTCAACATGTCAGCGCCCATGAAGGGGCGACCCGCTCCATGTAGAAAAAAATGGCTTTTACTACACGACTACAGGCTAGACTTTAACTCTTGTGGTTGTAAATGATTGCAATAAATTCTCTGAAGTCACTCCTTTTTGTATAAAAAGTATATAGACCGATATAAGAAACACTGAGTGCACCTTTAAGTTGTATCACTTAGAGTAGGTGTTGCACTTCCACAGTAGCCTGTCAACAAGGCAGTGACGAGCTATGTGATTGACACTTCTCTTGCCATATACATTTTCATGAGCCTCGCGTTTCATTATCTACTCGTAAATGTTTCCCATTGTCTCCTTTTCATTATGCTGTTGAGCTCTTTCATGTAATTGTGAGAGAGGTTTGACAGAATCTGTATCAATCAGCTCAGCTTGCCAAAGGTAAATGAGTGGGAGGGTGGGAGGAGTCTTGTAACAGCGCGTCAGTGTGTGTGTGTGCGCGTGTACCGGTGCGTAAGGAGGGCACTTAGGCGGAGAGGGACGCAAAGCATCGCGCCTGAGAGTTCATCGCAGTCTGAAGCTTTGCATTACATGTACGCACTCCGCACAACTCACTCCAGCGTACAGGCTCGCGCAAACTTTCCCCGCGTTGAGAATGGCAGAGCAATCGAACAGCGATGGAGAGGAGAGGAGCGCACCCATGAGGGGCTTTGCCCGACAAGGTGCTCTGAGACAGAAGAACGTTCACGAAGTTAAGGACCACAAGTTTATCGCTCGCTTCTTCAAGCAGCCTACTTTCTGCAGCCACTGCACGGACTTTATCTGGTAAGAGTTTGTGCGCTTCTTACTGAAGTGTATGGCAAGCTGCTTTAACATTCATTTATTGAAACCACGTAGTTTTGTGTTGCTCGTTCTTTTTTTTCAGGTAATACCAAGTAATCCATTAGTGACCAGTAGCCTTCAAATGTACATGCAACTGTTTATTAAAATACATGTGCATATTTGATACATACTGTTAGTACTCATTCATTAATTACTAGTTACAATTCTGACAACTGCTATACATTTTGAACACACACATATATGTATACATATATTTATGTAGATGTGTGTGTGTGTGTGTGAGAGTCTCTAGTAAATATCTTAAAATGTTTTCTTATGAACTGCACCTTTGCTGCAAATTTAAATATCTTATTAGGAAAGTTAGAAGTATTTCTAGTAAAAATGCACTGGAAAAGACCCTGTTGTCTAATAAATAAATAATAAATTAAAAAAGGTATTGTAACATAAAAAGAGATTTCGTTAATAAAAGGAATAATTGTCAAAATGGCTTTCCATATAGGTGAACCTGTTACTGTTGTAGCCCAGGTGTAACACTGTACTCTGTCTTAGGACCTATTGTGCTGTCTATCTAGAGTTTTGAGCCACAGCTTTATTGATTTTCCAAAATAAAGTGTGTAAAGTACAAAGTAAAATGAAATTGTAAAAATATGAATGAAAAAAACAAGACTTGATCGTTTTTGTATGACAATACAAGAGTATAAGATGAGAAACGAGTAATCCATGAGACAACTATCAAACCACAAAGGGATGTAGTGTAAGTGTAAATGTTTAAAAATGATGAACTCTTGCTTTTTTCTTTCAGGGGTTTTGGGAAACAAGGATTTCAGTGTCAAGGTAAGAATTTATTTATTACATATTCTGAAAGGTCTCAGAAAAGTGCATGTGGTGGTATTAGTAAATGTCTTGCAGCAAGTCAGCAACAGTTAATCCTTTCCGACGGCTTGGAGTATCGTATATTTAACAGTGTTTAGCGTCTTGCATGTTTTTAACTTACGTTTAAGGTCCATCTTGAGGTTTTCCAGAGGTTTCCACCAGTGTGATCTTGGAAATCTCAAAATGGTTCCTTATGTATATTTCACTTTTATAGAGTAGGTATTAAGATATTATACAAAGCATCTCAGCAGTAAAATGGAACCTAATTAACGGGATGTTTCATGAACTAGAAACATGCACACTGGTAAAATAGATGGTCCTGCAGATATTCTCATCAACGTCCGATATCTACAGATCTCATTTAAATCATTTTAACATCAGAAGTCTGATTCTGCCTTCATAAGTGTTCAGATTTGAAGCATCCGATGTCTTCACTGCAGATGTTCATGCCTCCCATTTGTCTCATGAGTCTAATTATCGTATTTCTGAGAGACGCCTATCACATTGGAGTATTAACAAGCATTTCTCACATTAAACCATGTTATGCAAAGAGACCATCCAGGGACAGTCTTGCCCAGGCAGTTTGACTTGGAAGTGGGATGTTTTGGCACGTTTTCTAACATTGTGATTTGTTCCCGAAGACCTGTGGATAGCTGCTTTCTTCACTGTATGAGTCTAAATTACCCTGGAAAAGTGATTTTAATTCCTGCTCCCCTCTCACGCACTAAAGGCACTGGATGTTCTTTAAGGCGACTGCAATTACCGGTCACGGCAGGTCAATGGCACCCTCTGCGGTGTGGCGCTTCTCCGTTTTTCCACCGCGGGCTTCAGCACTAGCTCTAATTACAGGTGCACAGTTGAGTGTGTGATGACTTTACCCACTGCTCGATCTTTCTCCTCTCTCCCTCTGTTGCTAGCTCTTTTTCTTTTAGTTACATTCTCAGATCTTCTCTAAACCTGTTGAAACCCTCCATTGATTATATCTGGAATATGGGACCCCATAGGAGCCGAGGGAGAAAGGGAATTCTTCTCCAAGGTCATGCTCAGACATGGTGAAACCTGGAGAGCAAAGCTGTTTGTATCTCCTGTAGATTATGCTTCTAGGGGTGAAGCTCTGTTAGAACAGTTTAGGATCTACGTACTACGTACTGTATACGTCTTGTTGGTTATTAATGTAGTTTGTGCAGTTTCTTCTTCACCTTTTGGTGTGTATTGTGAAGAGCTTGACATGCTTTTCCGTCAATGATTTTTAAAGAATATTGCACTGCATTTAAATTATTTTTTTTTTAATTAAATGGACACTGCTTTACTTTACCTGGCCATTGTATGGCTTGTTCCCTTTGTGATTTAAGGGTGAAAAGTGTGAGATGCGTAGGGATGAGTATAGATCTTCATGTCTGGTAGCTTTAACACCTAGCTTGTTTGGAGTGTTTCCAAAGCTGATGCCTGATGTTTTCTCCATATGTGAACGTGACAGTTGCACTTAGATCTGCACCAAATCAACCAGTCAGAGATTGCCCGAATGGTTCATTTGAATCGAGAAGACCTAATGAAACGTGCAACAGTGTAATGCAACTTTGTAAGTCCTTGTTTTGGAAGAAAGCAAGCTATCTACACTACACTTACACAGTACAGAATCAGCCTGTACAGTTAATGGAAGGTGACTGTGCTCGGAAAGTTATGTTCATTTAAAAAGAGAGGATTTTACATTGTAAACATCTAGTGCTTTCTGGAACATTCCAGAACATTGTGGGACTAGTCATTAAAGACAAAAATGATCCAACATAGCATATATTACAACATATACTTTTGGCAAAAAAGACGAAAAAAACTAAAGTAAAATGTGTAAGCCTCAGACTGAAGGAAGCTCTTCTGTACCTCAATCCTAAATTCTTTTAACAGGTGGAGAGGTTATTTTATTAATTACTTCAAATAAATAATCTGATTATGTAACTCACATTATTTGTAATGTGTTACATCCAGCACTGAATCTCCAGATTAAGGTGTGGACATAATATTAAAGCTTATTCATAATTATTCATAATCATTACTAGCTGATTAATTTAGGATTGTAGTGTCTAGAAAACACAGGTAAATTTGTTTGCCTTTAAGAACGTTTAATGTAACTGTTTATCCATCAGCCATTAAGCAGCAACGAGACTAAAGGGACAAACTCGAGGCTCACTGGCAATTTTTGTGTGCGTTCAAAGAAAAAAAGACAAAGACACTAAGAAAGGTTTACTAAGGAAGGTTATACTCCTTATAGAATACCATTACAGCTGTGATCTGCTTCTTCTTTAATCATCAGTGTGTGGAAAACAGTGAGTAAATAATAAAAGAGGATTTCCTCTTGCTGTCTGCTTGATTGTGAGCCAGCTGCTTAGGAGAGCCTCTTTTGCCTCCTCAGTCTTAATTGCAAAATTACGAGTTTGAAGAAGAGCTGGCAGAATGTGGTACATCTGGATAGAGACGGAGGAAAAGTGCGTGGAATGATGAGATGGGATAGCGATTAACAAGATGGTCAGAAGAAGAAATGAGATATCCAAAAATGTTAAAAGTTTCAATTGAATGACATAATATTTCAGAGTAATGTCATTAGTCAGTAAAAAAAACAAAACATATATATATATATATATTTGTGATAACCACTTGTTGTTTATTCATTTTATTTGCATATTATTGCAATATAACTGTTTGTAAATTTTGAAATTGATTCATTTTTAAATCATGTAGGGAAAAATGAGAATGCAGTGATTTGAGAAGATATTGTGGGAGATACACCAATCAGAATCACCCAGGCTTACAGAAAGTCTCTCTAACGGCATCTATCATTACACCTAACACCTTACAAAACCACCCTGATGATTTCACTTGTATATCTCCAACCACTCACCTTCTGCCTAAATGCCCTTAGAAATCGAAGCAGACTGTGATTGCATTTATATTTTTGTGATGCGGGGGGTGTCTCACACCTCGCTTTGTTCAGTGCAAAGGAAGAACATAACCACATATGAAGGTGTGGGCCGTTTAAAGCCTCTATAAATAGCATAAGTGTTCCATGAAGCAGTGCTTAAAGGGGGGGGGGGGGTATGTGTGGGCGTTCGGGGAGATCAGTAGTATATGAAACACATAGAAGAACCTCGATCATCAGTGAACATGGCATCAGTTCATATACGTCATCAGCCTGTTCTCGCAAGAATAATTCATGTGTTTGCTCCATTTTAGCAGCTTTGGAATGGCATGATCCAGACAGTAGCCTCATTTTGAGGGGAAAAATATAAATGATCCATGGCGACATAAGGCGAAGGAGTGGAGTGAAGCTGTGTGTATCAGTGCATCTAACAAGGACGTTTTTTCTTGCTGTGTGTTGAAATATCAAATTAGATGTTTCTCCTAAAAATAGAGGCAAATAAGACAATTGTTGACACTCAGTAAGCTGGAAAATCAATGCCGAAAGCATAGTTTGGAGAATGAGAAAATATGTTTGATTCCTTTTTGAAACTGTTGATCTTTGATCGCACATTTTGATATCGTAGCAATTCTGTGTACGATTTGAGACATTGATATCTTTTCTGAAACACTAGAGGAGGCACATTAGAGAATACTTTTTTCCCTCAGGAGAAAAATCTGAGAGGCAGAAGTTTCCTTTTGCCCTCTGTGTGATCTCATTAAGAATATTTACATGCACTTTAAAAGTTTGATTTCAGTCAGAATAGATTTCAGAGTAAAACAGTAATTCATCAGTGTAACCTAAATGCTTTAGTCCCAGTGAAATCACATCAGTCTAGCAGAAACCATTACAATTTACATCACTCTGAAATACAGAATTAATGTGTGACCTATGTAATCTTTTAAATATTCAATGTCCACAGCAGTTTTGAAAATTCAAACAGTATTTAACCATTTAAATATTATATATATAAATATCTACTTAACAGTATTTAAAGGTCTTGTGACTCCTAGCAGTTAATGTAGTAGTTTTGTAATTGATATGAGTATGTCATGATTTATAGGGTAGAAATTGTAGAAATAATCTGAAGATTAGAAATGGGTGTGTAATTTGCCAGCTCACTAGAATCTAGTTGTGCTTTCTAAATGAAATGCTTAATAACTGGCAGCTATGTTTAAAATGTTAACTTTTATATATTATATTGAGCTTTTGAGTTTCGCTGCGTCAGTCCTTAATTAGAATGCTAAATATGCTTTTGCTCACACACATTTGGGATATAAACTACACCAGACACAAATCTGACTTTGAGAATCAACTCTATGTGATTGGATCTTTAACTGAAAGCTAATACACAATAGCTATACGCAATTTGATATTAATATAAGTCAACACTGACTGTGTGAATGTAGCTCAGTTGCATTTTCAATGTTTCTAACTTCTGCCACCATCACAATGTGTTCTTTTATCATCTCAACTCACATAAAGGTAAAAAAAAAAAAAAAAAAGATTCCCCAAAAGTCCCATTGTAGCTATGATCCAATTTTCGATCGGAATCCATTTGCGTTAGAAGTTAAATCTGAGTAGTCAATGGCTGATTGCTGATGTTTCAACCAGCTAATGAATGTTGAGAGCCAATTACACATGGGTAAAAGTGCCCAACAAGGGCCATCTGCTCGGCTTTCGGGACCTAATAAAAAGGTCTGCCGAAAGCCACATCACAGGAAGAGAATGCGTGTAATAATCCAATAAGGACGTTCAACTGCCTGTACAAGTGCCTCCATGTTAAGCAAGTACAGTTGAAACTCAATTTATTCCTGAATGCTGTTAGCCTCTCCCGGTGCTTTCAACCAGATTAGATCATGGCGGTGTTTTCCAGGCCACCCAAGGGAAGGTTCCTGCTCTTTTGACACTACAAGGTTGTTTACTGCAGAACAGTATCCTTTTGTTTAGAACAAACATGTCTGACCTCTGTGGCTCTAGTGTCCCAGAGGACAAGACGCATGAGGTTTGATATTCCCTTCTGCTAGACCTTATTTTCTTCCTTCTCCCAAATTAAACCAATTTCAGTCCTTTCAATATTTATGTCATTGTCAGTTTTCAGTTTCAATGGCCTGAAAGTACTCAGGCTAAATGAGAGAGCATTTGGAAGAGTTTTGACCTTCACCGGCTGTTCAGGTGCTCTTTGTTTGATGGTAGCCGGCGCTGTATTTGATGTGTGTGCAGGCCGGCGGGGCCGTTGGAAGCTGGAAAGAGGGTTAGGAGGACAGGAGAGGCAGCCACCAGCTGAGCGTCTGAAACTGGCTGGCTGGAGGTCCTGTGGGGACCATCTTGTCTTAGTTGGCTTTACTTTTAAATGGGCCATGAGAGAGACCTCACTCCATCAGTGAGGCAGTCCAGTTTTGAGCTGCAGCTAAATAGACACTTTGAGAACTTACACTGTGTAATGATGCTTGCTAAGGCACCTAAACGATACCTTAAATCATGGATCTTGTTGAGGAGAGGTGTGCTATAACTTTTCGAAGCAATTCAAGTTGTAATTTCTGCTTGGTGGACTAAAAAAGACTGGAAGTATCCAATAGAATTGCATTAAGTAGGTGCCTGTGGCATAGCTAAGGATTTCATTGGGACTCTTTTGACTTGGCATAAAAATCCTGTTGTACTGCTGGTGAATATTAAATACAATTCTTTTGTACTTAAGTTTATTCTTTATTTACATATTGCTTGTGCACTGTTCTTGGTCTTAATTTAGCATTATCTAGCCTTATTTGGTAAGTGTGACAGATTTGTTTTTACCAGCTGATGAACGATGGATACACAGAGGACCAATCAGAATCCACGTGACCTGGATTTTGCACTCATTATTAACAGAAGCATATTTTTGCATTGGTTGCCGGTGATGTGAATGGCCTTTAGAGTTGTAAAGTTGGAAATGCATCTTGTTGTCTATTCAACTAACAACAGAATGAGAGAATCTACAGCAAGAATTGTTTTCATCCCTGTCTTAAATGTCTCACTGTGCTTGATATTGTTGTGCTGGCGTTATAGTTGGAGCAGTGGTAAGATTGCTTTGGTTCATCATGTGTTTTTATGTAAACAGTCTCTGCTTTTCCAGCATGGTCGCCCACATCTGTGAGAGCTGAAAATAGTTTTAAAAGGGTATCTGTAAATCTGAGATGTCAACATTTACCTGCCATTTTAGATGTATGTCACCCACCCAGGCTTCCACTTAACTGTGCTAGCGCTTTGAGTGTGGGATCCCGTCACAAATCTATCAACATGTCTGGTTCCTCCTTGTATCTCTGTGTTTGAGTCTCAGCGTTATCACGATGACTGACAAGGATTCAAAGACCACAGTCTGAGAGGCCTGTCAGAACAGAGAACTCAAGAGTGCAGGCCTCTCTCCAGAGGAACTGCCCAGATATCAACCTCGCTGACAACCTCCACATGCTAAGTAGTTCTGCTGTGCTCTCAGTACAGACTGGGCATTTCTTCCTTCCACTAGTCTGTATATTTCACCCTAAAACAATAATTCTGTCACCTGACCGTTTTTTTTTTATATCTTGTGAGTGACATTATTAAAAAAAAGAGTTACTAAAGTCCTTCTCAAAGGAAGTTATTTGGCTCTGTGGCCATTTGCCATGCCTCTGGGCAGGTAGACCAACTCCTGTTACTTGAATGGGGAAATACTGAAAGTGTTTTCGAACTCACAGTTTAGTTACAGATTTCAAATCATCAACAAATCAAGAATGTGGTTTCTCGTGCTCACAAAGCATTAAAGAGCATGTATTTTAGGTTGCCCTTGCCAAGCTGCATGCAGTCTGTTTTTAGTGGAAACTGAGCTTCTAACAGCCTCTGTAGTGATGCAATTCCCGATTGTCTTTTTTTTTATTTAGAAGGTGGGACATCCACCATATTTTGCATTGTTGTTTCTCCCATTCATAATAATATGGTCTACAGAGGATTTGCTCAGTGTTTCTGAACTTGAAACACTGAATGTAAGACACACTGAAGTAGTTGAAAATAGAAATTGTGTGCTGTCCGTTAACAGTCTGTCAATTCTTCCTGATTACAATGTGTTGCTGCTAATCTAAAATTGTCTGCCCAATAAATCTGTTGTATAACTATAAAAATACATATAGCTTATTCCTATTTACTGTATGTAGATAATATGCCATTATGTCATTGCTGACAATAAATCTATACTATTTTGTCTAAATTTAAGAAAAAAAATTGTCTACATGGCATTATAATACTAATAGTGAAAAATAGATTTTTTTTTTATATTTACAAAATATTACATTTACTAGTATAAAGTATCAGTCTTTTTAAAGATTAAAACTTAAAGTGACTATTTGGTGATGTCATGTTTAAATATAAAATTAGAGGAAATAAGCATAAGCAATTAAATACCTAATACGGACCAATACTAATTAATTAAAATTTCTAATATTAGCCAATGGACTTTAAGTCCAGTAAAGTTTAGTTTACCAGTAGTTTATCCCTTAAAGCCTTGTGCCATCTGTACCAGCACCAGTATGGCGAATGATCATAGACATTTAGAAATGCAGCACACTCCACACCATTTACAAGTAGAAGGAGGTTGATAAAAAAAAAAATATATTCACAAATATGAATGAGATTTGAGAGCTTGGGCCCTGACTGAATTTAGTTTTTGGGTGAAGTGTCTCTTTAAGATCGTTTTTAACTTCAGACTGAACTGTTCACAGATGGTACAGCTGGTGAGTGGAAGCCGAATTGGTGCTGGTGAGCTGAACTGAGAGGCAGTTTGAGGTGCAGGTGTTTATGTATTAAAGGGAAGTCAGGTTCACCGCTGGGATCACTGTCAGTCGCATATTATAGTCGCATAAAATGGGCAATCTCAGAGTGGGCCAGCTAGGTTAAAAGCTTCCCCAGGCTATCAGTCACTCTTTTAATTGAAATGCAAGTATGTTAGGACACAGGGGCTCTTTTTAACCACAGCTACTGGCCTTACCTGAGTTGACAAAGACAGGAGGCTTTGGTTGAATGTTTAAATATATCAAAAGGCAGTGAGGTGTACGATTAGCCTACTTTACCTGACAGAAATGGAATGTCTTGGGTTACATGAATACTACACAAAAGAAAAAGAATAGCTGCAGAATACCCCATGTTTACTACAGGGAGCTATTCGGGTCACCTCTCAAGGGTTTCTCAAGGGTCCAGTTAGCCTCAACTGCTAGTGGCATCTTACTGCTGCTATTGAAATGAATGACAAATGCTAACAGAGTATTCTCTTAGTAAGCGGTGACATATTGACTTTAAGGAATTCCAAACGGTTATGCTTTTTTTATGTTTTTATGTGATGCAGGTCAAATGTTTAAGGTCTACATGTGGTAACACGCTGTATAGGGACCAATTCTGGCTAATTGGTTATTAGCATTTTTACATAGTTACTGTTTATTAGTTCTTTCTAAAACACTTATTCTGCATGACCATATTCGAAATACCTAATCCAACGCAATACCTAAACTTAACAAATGCTCACTATTAATAAGCAGCAAATTATGGGTTTATTGAGGCAAAAGTCATAGTTTGCTTATAGTGAGAACTGAACCTTAAAATTAACTGTGGCTGTGCTGTATGTGTTTTTTTGCATTTATTTTTTTCAAATAAATTGTTTTATTCTGAAAGAACACAATAATGGTACTATAATTTGAATTCAATAATGTTGTTGTTTTGAACAAAGAATCCTGAAAAAACCTTATGGTCAAAGTTTAATGATCAACACCGATAATGATAACGTTTCTTGAGCATCATGTGGCACTGAAATAAGCTACATTTGGAAATGTATTACAATGGAAACATTGTACAATGCACTATTAATATTTCACAGTTTTACTGTATTTTCGGTCAAATAAATGCAGCCTTGATGAGTAAAACTTATTCCACCAAACTGTTGACACTTTACCCACCTTCTATTATTTAGTCCTGAATTAAACAGAGTTGGTAAAAATGAACAAGTCCCTGCTGGAAACTTTGTCTGAATGACTTTATTCATAATGCAAGATGTTTTCACAAACCCACTTAAGTCTGTCAACAGGTTCTGTTTTCTGGAAGTGCACAGAAAGGCATGATGGTCAGGACAGGCCCCCTTTTTTAAACAGCCAGTGGTTGAAGTTTTTTTTTTTAGTATTGACCCTACTGGGTATTGATGCTATTGTATGAGCCTGATCGATGTTAATGCAGTGAATTCCCTCTGGCCAGCAATTGAATGGGTCTTTCTGCTGTAGAACACGGGGGAATATGCATATGCAAACTTTCCACTGACTCGAGTATAGAAATGAAATGAGAAGTAAATCGAATGATTTCCCAAGCTTTAACATTACATTTTAATAGCTTTTTTTAGGACTTGCTTTTTCTTTAGCTTCAATACCAAACTCTGGTATTAAATAAATGACTAAATAAATGAATTCAATCTCTGCATCTGACCTGAATGTTCTTATTCAGTACAGCCAATAACAAAATGCACAAATTGCCTTAGAGATGAGAGAATATTTCTACGCTTTCAGGTTCCTGTTAATCCACGATGAGCTGTTTTTACTTGTGCTAAATGCGGATAGAACCAGAAAAGCCTCACTTTTGATTCATAGTGTCGCACACTGATTCATGTCGTACTCCATTTATGCATAATTATACATTACGTTCTACATAGATCTGGTTTGGATGAAAGAAAAAAGGGTGTGTAGACGGTGCTGATGATGATTGGTGAAGTAAAGACCTGTAAGAAGGCTTCAGTAATAGTGCTGCAGTGCTCCTCAAACCCATTTAACCCATAGGACCATTTAACTGCTTGCTGCAGTTGCTAGGCAACAGGAGATGGGTAGCCTCACAGTACATGACTACTTTTGAAGCGCTCTCTCTCTTTCTCGCTATTTGTCTCTGTCACTTTTGCGGATGCACTGTCCCAAATATCACTGCTCCTTGAGATTAAATTCAGCGAAATAGAATTGTTTTTGGGTCAAAGCGAAAAAAAGTGGCATATCAAAGTAAACTTAACTTCTCTTTGGTGGTTTCAAGCTGTTGTAGTGTCAGTTTTAGCTTCCACCAGTGATTATTTTCCGTCACAGTATCAATTACGTAAAAAAGGAAGCTTGTTTGAAGTTTGGTTTAGATAATCCAAATGAAGACTGTCACCAAACTCATGTCTCCCATGATGCCACGATCAGTTGTTATAGTAATATTCAGTCAGGAATTGAGCAATTTAATTATGCAGACTGCAATTTTTTTTAAGGATGAAATACTGTATTAATGATACTGTAGTCGTGGCTGGTGTGAGCAGTCTGTTTGATTTGATTTGAATTTTCTTTTTCCTGTACGATGGGGTGCCAGCTGTACTTTAACCACCAACTGTTGTTTTATCCAGGAAGTTGGCAAAAAATGCCTAAATCTTTGGATGCATCAAATATCAGCACCTTATCAGTTAGCTGCAGGCATTTGTGAATATATTGCTTGCTATCTAACATTACAGCGTGTTTATTGGGAAATATAGAGTATTGACTTTTTATTGTAGATGTAATGTATGATTTGTGTGTGTGTTAAAAATGCAGATGTGGTCATTTGAGACACGTACAAAATCACAAAGTATGTCTGTCAGGCCCAAATTGAATCAACCTCGGGGAAAACTATAGTCTTGTCTGAAGAAGGCTTTTAACATGTGTACAGTAAATTTATAGCGCAGAACTCTGTGCCTGTCATCTGCTGTCCTCTGATCCTGGATCAGTTGCATATGAAATCACTGCTCTGTTTTAAACACACACATAACACTTCGGTTTTAATATAATCAAGTTATCAGCGTAGCTCTAGTCATAAAGTGTGATTTACTTGTGCCTCTGTCACCGTTGACTGTAGAATGAGCGCACAGCTGTTGTCACTGTAGCCGAATGCTGCTGGGTCATACTGATGTCACTGGAGCAGTTGGAGGACTGAGCCGTGATCTGTGGGTTGTTTGGAGGTTACACTGCATGTGTGATTAGATTCCATGGAGATAACATTCATGGTCTCATTCTTAATCATTCCTCATCTCTTTTCCATGTATTTGCTTCCCTCTCCCCCCCATTTTGACATTTTTGCTAGTGAAAATGACTTCTGCGTCTCAACAGCCTTTCATGCATTCTTTCATCCATGTCACTCTTTTAAATGCACATGTAAATGCCTGCCAAGAAATGCATATAATTATACAAATAGGTCAACAAATCAATTAAGTACATTAACATATAATAATATTTCAAAATAGTTGCTTTTTCCTTTCTTTGTAAAAATTTTCTTGCAATTTCTGATTCTGTTTCTATCGATTTTTTTTTTTTCAGTATAGGTTAGAAAATGTTTTATTTGTTTTTTTTCTATTTGTGTTGCCCTTTTCAACTTTGCTGTCTTTCTTTCTGCTTTTATAAGCCATATCCTCTTTTTATTTTTGTGCTATTTTACATTTTACATTTTTCCCACTTCTGCATTATCATCCGTGTTTGCTTCTGTCCATTTCGCTGTCTCTATGTGTGTGTGTGTGTGTGTGTGTGTTTGTGTGGGTGGCAGAGGGAAGGCATGTGTGGGGGACAGGTACAGCGGGGGGTCGTGGTCCAGAGGGGGCGGTGAGCTGCACGGAGAGACTCTTCAGCGGATTCACAAGCAGTCAGTGGAGAGGCTTCTTCAAACAGATGGGATGGGTAGAGTGGAGACACGGGCCTGTCACGGGGCAAACATACTCACTCACACACACACCACACACACACTCCCTCAGAACTCAACCCTGTGACTCTGTGAGTTGCCAATTTGTATGTATTTGTACAAATGAACTACACCTAACCCCGCCCCTAAACCTACCAGTCACTGGGGTTTTAGACAAATCGTACAAAATCATACGAGTGAGGTCGTACAAATTTGTACGAATTAGCCACCTTGTAACAAATGCGTATGAATTGGTCATGAGACATGGATTGTTGAAAATTAAGAAAATATAGATTGGGGTCCTGGTCAGTGGTGGACAGTAACGAAGTAGTTGCACTTTGTTACTGTACTTACGTACATTTTTCAAGTATCTGTACTTTACTGGAGTAGTTTTATTTTTTAGGAACTTTTACTTTTATTTCACTACATTCCTAAGCAAAGGATGGTACTTCTTCACTACATTTCATAAAACATATCGTTACTTATATATCACGTGCTCCGAGCGAGACGCAGACGAGCGATTCATGAACAAACTGATTCTTTTTAATGAACCTGTTCAATCGGTTCGCAAATCGCACCAAACGATTCATTCTCGAATTGGAACGATCTGTTCTCGATTCGACAGCTCACTGATTCGAACGATCCGTACTGAGCGAGTCTTCAGTGAACCGAACACACAAAAAACAACTGGCGCGCGACTGATGATGCGTAAAGTTACTACATTAAAAAAAAAGTGCTGTATTAAATTAAGTAGACTGTAAAAAAAACAGTACTTTTTTACTCAAGTACATAAAAAACAAGTACTTTTGTAATTTCAATCGAGTAAAATTGAAAAAGGAGTATTTTTACTTTTACTGGAGTAATATTTTATTGTATGTTTATTGTACTGTATCAAATAAGTAGGCTAGATAAGACAATTATCCAAACATAGCCTATCAAATACTATAAAGTATTGTGTTGTATATGGAAGCCTGCAAGGGCAAATCATAATCTGATGTCATCATTATGAAATAAAGATTATGGCGAACTGAATTGAAAATATTAGATAAGAAAATAACATTTTTGTCCTCATCGATGTCATAATTATGTCATATTTTTTTGTTATGATTTTTGTGAACATTTTTATGTTATTATTTCATTTTATTGTTCTCATAATTATATATAATATATATATCAAATTAATTCATGCATTTATAAGTGTGCCTGAAATATTCAAATAGTTTTGGATATCTTTTCATTATAGCACCACACACATTTTACCGCATGATTTTTCTTTTCTCCGCCATTATTGCTTGGTATATTGAAGTCATGATTATTATGCATATTTTTATGAGCAAATCAGATTTTATTCAAGACTTCCAAGAGATGACGTGTTGTATTCTATATATTTTCACTGTATTAAAGTTCATCCATGTATGAAAATGTTGTCATATTGTCAGATATAATTTCAGTATGACACAGTCAGCATGACAGTTTTTACTATTTACAGGTCATAATGTACATAATGTGATTGCAATACACAATTCATTAATAATCATACAAAGATTTCATGATAGTGCTTCAGTATACAGTCTATTTCAATGCTGCGGTTTATCGCAGCCATTGGTGGAATAATTACTTTTAAATAATGTTAATGAATATGACACTGATAGTAATGATAAATATTTAATTATATATACCAAAGGACTTGCTAAAATATTTCTAAGCTTCTAGAAAATCAGTACATTCAGACATGTGTGATCGATCTGTTTCTCTCTGCTGTCAGGACAGGGATGACACTGTTGATCTCTGTGAGGAGATGCTGCAGATCTCCATGTTAGTGAAGGAGCTCCCGGCCTCACTGCCGCATTCTGGGTACGAGGAGCTGGAGGAAATGATGTTCTTCAGCCTGTGGAGAGCAATGATCAGCAGGGTGAGCAGGAAGAGCAGCAAGCTGAGGAAGATGGAGACGTAGACGTAAACATTGGCAGTTCGTCCGTACGAGGTAGCGGCCGCCCCGGTAGAAGCAGATGTAGGGCTGAACCTCAGGAAACTCTCGCTGTCCACTTCTGTACCGTTTATCTCCTCCACATTCCCATCCATCCCAGACATATCTGCTGGATTATGGAATCTTTTGGGAAAACAGGATCGATAAGGATAAATAAATTATTATATACAGATTTTGTGTTTTAGTTTGCTGTTTTGTAAATTAAAGTATTATTATTACTATTACTTGATAATACTAGTATTTATTAATATTTGCATTTAATAATACTAGTAATTTAGATTCTATTCTATGCTGTTCTAACATTTAAATATTATATTAAACAAATTTATATTAGTTTGCATTATATTATAATTAAACAATATATTATGATATATAATACAAACATTATTTTAATATATTAGAAGTATTTGAACATACAAGGTCATACTGAACATATTTAAAAAATATTATTGAACACATTAATGTTATTACATTTGGCCTACTGGATCATTTATTAGTATGCTGATTTTATTTTCTGGAATATTTAATAAATCATAAATGCTAACAAGCCAATTATTTAACCAAATTACTTATTAAATGTATTAAATAGAACATTAATATTAAAGATTTATTAATAATAATAATAATAATAATAATACAAAAAACATTTAAAATGAAAATTAATAATGATAAATTATAATTAAATAATATATTTCACATTTAAATTATAAAATGCTAATTATTATAATATAATCATATAAATTATTCGAATATATGGGAAAAAAAAAATATATATAAATGTTTTTTTTTTTTTTAAATATCAGCTTCTAAACACGTTTTTCCATGACATTTTCCAAAGGGAAACCAGTGCTCAATACTTTTTGACCAATGCATAATTAATGCATATTGAGATAATAAGAATATTGTCACATATTGCTATTTATTCAATATTTTATGTCATGTCCCCAGAGTTCACTGACACACAAACGAATATTTCCTTAACTGACCTCTGTCTTGAATGTCGAATTTGTATGGTTCAGAAAAACACAACAACAACCAGAACACTTAAATACTTCAGATTGAATGTGAAGAGGATGATAATCACATTTAATTATGCTTTTTGTATCCAGGCAACCTGCTTATCAGTGGGCTCGTAAGCTGGTGCGGGTTGTTGATAGGCCACCGCCGGTCCATTAGGACTTTGGGGTGGTCACATCGGCTCAGCGGTGCACACAGAAGGTCAGTCTGTTGTTTACACAGCACGCATACTCACACCTCATGAATAATAGATTGAGAGGTACCCGAGCAGGAAAATGTCACAGAGTTTCCCAATTTAAAGAGAACAACATGTCGAATCATTTGTTTGACAGGCTGTCGGTATCAGAAAAGCTGTTTTAACAAAGCTGCTTTGTTTGTAGCCATTCAAAATCCGAGCTTATACAAGACCAACATGCATTCGGCTTTAAACAGAAAAGTTTTTCATATCATATTCATAAGCAGAGGTACATGATTCACATTTAGCTCCCCTGAGAGGAGAACAATTTAGCGGAGGTCACCTCAGCTGTGCTAGAATCAATTCATGAGAGAGCATGTGTGCTTGTGCTGTCGGTGCATTAGTGTGGAAATGAGCTGCATCTTCACCATCTGCTTACAGGTCAATATGGGGCTTTTTATTATGTGTTCGTTCACATATATTGTTCTTAATCATTAAATGGGGTTATTAAAAATAAGGGTGACACTTTGACTTTACAGTATAAGGTCTCATTGTTTACATAATTAACATTAGCAAATGCAATGTTTTGTTTTTCTTTAGCAATTTAAGTTAATGTAAATTAATAAAGTAGGCTTTGGGAAGATTAGTTTGTAAAGGTTCTGATTACAGATTACAAGTTACCATCGATTAATCACAGTTAATCGCATCCAAAATAAAAGTTTTTGCTTAAAATATATGTGTATGGGTCCTGTGTATATTTACAATGTAGAAATAAACACACACACATACAGTAAATATTTACGTGTTTATACATTTATATATTCATGTTCTAATATTTTATATTATATATAAATATATTTCATATATAAAGAGTACATATATTACCTTAAACATATTAATGCATGTGTTTGTATTTATATATACATATTAAATGTACACACACACACACACATTATGTAAACTTTTATTTTGGATGTGATTAATCGCGATTAATCGTTTGACAGTACTAAATTAATACAAGAAGTATTCAGATGCAAACCCCTTTGTAATCCTTAACATTTTCTTAACTGCAACATTTATTTAACATAACAGTTACATTTATTTCGTTATTAAATTAGGCAATGCGGATATATGTTACTAGTTACTCCCAACACTGAATAAAAATGCATTGTTCATTTTTGGTTAAAAACAGATACACTTCCTAATTTAAAAAAATGCATTAGTAAATTTTGAAATTTACATGAACATTGAAAAATATAAAAAGTGCTTGCTCAAGTAAACTAATGCAGTTAAAGGGACTGTTCACCCAAAAATAAAATTCTGTCATCATTCCCTCACGCTCAAGCTGTTCCAAACCTGCATGAATTTCTTTCTTTTCCATTACTATAGAAGTTTTTATATCATTTTTATATGATGATATAATGTTTTTATTGTGTTAGTTAGCTGCGTTTTTGTTATCTTTTAGCCAAATCAAAATAACCCAAATGCATTTTGATTGAGATTAACTGGAATGCACAATGAAAAATACAATATCAGAGTTATCTGTTTTTGCAAATGAACTCTTCATATCTTCTTTTATGTTCAAAAAAAAAAAAAACTCAAATTTGTAACTACTTGAGGGTGAGTAAATACTAAACTAAATCTAAACAAATGAGACCCTATTGTAAACCAAATCAATTTTACGAGCGGCGATATTACATATCCGTGTAACGTTTCTCACGATGCTCAGAATTTGTTTTCGAGAACCCTGAAAATTGGCCACAGATGTGCGGACAAAACAAGTGAAGTATTTTTAGTCTGCGGTTCACTTCACAACACAAAACTTGCTATTTGTTTGTTCGCCGGCATATTTCAGTCCTCTAAGCTTCATTGTGTGTGACTACAGTCGTCTGAGGCACAGCGGGGCCTGTGAGAGCCTGTGGTTACAGTCTCATAAAGGGTCATGATTTATGGCCACTTCCTTTTCTTCCTGAGATGCATTTGTCTCCAGAGACATGCTAGGAGACAGCAACAAACAAGAAATCACACTTATTTTCCTGCACATATTCTCAGTCAACTTTAACGCCTCCCCCCCCCACCAGCTTTTCAATTTATGAGTGAGATGAGAATCCCTGCGGCAATATAAATCATTCGATCCCTCTTGTGGTTTGCCCACAATTCCAGGAGAAGTTCAGCGGGTCATTACGGTGTGAGGCTCTAATCTCTGCTTATTTCATCTGATTTTGTTTAGGGCAGCTTGTGGAAGGAGAATGCGGCTATTAAGAAAATGACTCAAACATAAAGCTCCACAGAGGATATCAATGAACGAGGGGAGCGGGGGATGGAGAAATACAGAGGGATGGAGAAAAAGGGCTTTGAGACTGAATGGAATACCAAAAGACTGTTCACTAACTAGAAGATCTTTTTGAATCACTTAGCATATAATAAGTTCAATCAAGCACATTAAAGTGAATATTTAAGGACAGTTTTAACTAAACTTCTTTTTTTCGGAATAAATTCTGATAAATACAATAGAAATACTGACCTTTTTTGATGCAAAAAAGGAGTGGTGGCACTAAATCACACAGCTATCCGTCTCGCTCATCTCGTGCTCGGGAACTGAATTCCTCATGGGATTCCTTAAGCTATAGCGCACGCTGAAATAGATGCCACTTGTGTTCGTACTGAGAGCAAAAGAGGAAGCAGCGTATCTGAATGCGTTCGAGCTGAATCTCAACAGTGGGCTGGATATCGACTGTCCAGCTGTTGTACTCTGAATTCCCCCTCCCTTTCCCGTTTCATTCCTATCGTCCCTCTCGCTTTTTCATTCCCCCTCTCATCTCGTTGACGTCTTTTCTCTGTTTCTTTAGCAGCTGATTTATGTTTCAGTTAAAGACAAAAAGAATGTCTTGCATAACTCACAAAAGATGATACCATCGTTCTTGCTTTAATTGCTGTAATTGGGATTTGATTATCTTAGTGATATTACTCAGCTCAGCAGCTCAGACTCTAGATGACAGACTTCGCCCTGGAAGGGTCTGTCTCGTCTTCTCCCATGGTGCCGTGCTCAGTCATTCATATCTGACAAAACTAATCACCGCTCTCATCAACATCATAAGCCGAAAGGCCTCTCATGTAGCTGTCTTTGTGGCGTCACTCTCAGATGTAATGAACTCTCAATGAGACCTATTGCATAGGTCGAATATTGAACAAAAGGGCTATTTTGCTTTGTAAATGAAGCGTGAGGATTTTTATTCAATTTAGTCGGGTATAATCTTGCTTTACACAAAAAAAGATTTAGAAGGGTTCAGTTATCAGCAAACAAAGGTTCCAAAATGGGATTTCACAGTGATGCCATGCACTATAAAATAAAGCTTCTTTATTGCATCCATTAAGTACTTTTAATATGGAACCTTCCAATTCCAAAAAAGGTTCCTCATGGTGGATGAGCGTTTTTATTTTTTTTAACTGTTCGCTGATAGGTGTTTTGGGGAACCCAAAATAGGGTGTTTTTGCTGTGAGATAAAATACCTTTAAGAGTGTATAAAAGAAACAGTTGCACGATTAGTTTTTTAAACAAACCATTTTTTCTTAGTGTGAAGAGCATTTACAAATAAAAAGAACCCATTTTCCACTGTAGAGAATCTTTTGTGGAATGGAAGGGTTCCATAGAATGTTAAAGGTTCTTTATAGAACACATAGATGCCAATAGAGAACCTTTAGTTTTAAAAATAAAAGTGCTTGACATTGCTATAGAAGAACCTTTTTTGTCTGAACGGTTCCATAAAGAACCTTTAACATCTGAAGAACCTTTCTTCAGATTATAAAAAAGTAAGAAGTAGATGGTACTTTGTAGAACCTTGGACTGAATGACTCTTTGTGGAACCAAAAATGGCTTCGCTGTGAAGAAGCCTTTTAAGCACCTTTATTTTTAAGCTGTCAAAATTTAGGTCAGTCAAATTTGAACATATTCTTCAGGTGGCAGAGTCTTTGATTTGAAAAACTGAACATGAAAAATGAACAGAAGTACTGGCCATTTCTGATATGATCATTTTTAAAAATAGCTCAATGATGTCAGTTTTTGATAAAATCTCTTTGTTATCTCAGTAACCGAATGTAACATGTCTGTCTGGCTGCAGAGAGTCAGGAGCGGACTGGCATATGGATGGAGCTTCGGATGCAAGTGCTGGGGCAGAGCTTTGCATGTCAATAGGACTGAGGCGCCATACCTCCTGGGAAGGTCCTAGGTTATCTCTTCTGCTCTGTGCACTGGAGAACACAAGCTTATGGATCGACTGTCGCTTCTATTATTTTGCATCACGAATGGGAATTTTGTTTTCGGTATTAATGTAGGTTAGCATTCTTACTCATTGATCATCAGTGATTCATCTTGAAGCAATGGAAAACTCTCTGTTCTTCTTAAAGGGACAGTTCACTAAAACATGATATTCTATCATCATTTACTCAGCCTTGAGTCATTCAAAACTATGCTTTAACTGTTTTTGTCCATGCAGGTCTATAGGGTCCAAAACAACATTGATCACCAATGAATTTCACGGTACAAAACATTGTCTTTGTTACACACTAAAATAATGCAATAAACATGAATTTATCAACTTAAGATATAGCTTCAAAGTCCTGACGAAACTAGTAAAAAATAGTATTTTTCTTCAAGACTTATAAACAAACATCAATAGATATACAAAATTACAATCACTTTTGCAATGTATGGACAAAAATGTTTTTCCATGTGTTTTGTTTTGTGTTACACAGAAGAAAGAAATTCATATGTCATGAGGCTGAGTATATAATGACCCAATGTTTTTGGCTGAACTACCTCTTTAACATTCATCCGAGTATTTGCTTTCTTCATAAAATGAGCAAGGACGGGAGTTAGAGGGCAATTTCTGCCCCTAGACGTATATTGGTGGCGTTCCACTGTCAGCTCAGATGCCCGCCGGGGACCATTGGTACCCTTCCTGAGTCCTGCTGTGTCTGATCCTGTCCTTTGGGTCTTTATAATTGCACAAGCTAATGCCAGCGCTGAGGCACATGAGTGAATGCTGTTGGATTTTGATAAGAACAGTGCCTTGGCTGATTTTTCCTCTAATCCCTAAAAACTGTAAAAATCAGAGAAGGTTTCTTATTCCCCTGATGCAAGCGATTGAGCCCAGCTTTGGTGCATCTATTCCCTTTGCAAGGGAATAGATGTTGACGTGAATGTTAACGCATGGCATTCAGAGGCAAGGCCGCCTGAAACATTTTTCATTAGACTGTGAGCTAACTTTAGGGGGAATGGGTCGCATTGATAATGAATCATCCGCTCACCCTGACTCTGCTCTACTGATTTTTACAAGAATGTCATGTTTGAAGAAGCTTTGTGGCAGACAACAGCAATGTGTCAATCAGGATTATCCTGTGGAATTCTCTAGGCACTATGGGAAGGTTTACACAGTGAAGCATGTCAGAGTCGGAGAGCACACTCTTCTCTCTTTCTATTTCCCGTTTTCCATTTTATTTTCCCAGCTGAGATGATGCCTTTGCATAGCAATCCAAGTCTCAGAGGTCTCTGTATTTCTCTGACAGCTCAGACAGTCACCTTCTAGTGGCCTAGCAGCTGCCAGCCTGTCAGGCACACAAGTACATTTATAGACAGTGATATGGAATTTAGACAAAACAACAACACAAAAAACTAGAAATAAGTCCAATTTAATGTGATGTAATAAAAAAATCTTCATTTAAATAAAAAAAAAGTGTTTTCTTTGTAAAATGTACAGAACATTTAATGGATAAATGTGTATTTAATAATTTGGCTGATATTTCAGGACAAAGGGGTGGAAATGAAACAAGATTTATTTTAAATCCTTTTAAAAGTTTCATGTAGGTATGCACATGAATCTATTAGTGAACCATGTACTTATATAACTTCAAAACTTAATAAAAAGGTTCATTTCAAGTTAATTTAAATTGCATACAGACATGTAGATGTTAAAGAATTTATGGATTAACACATAGAAAAATGCAGCAACAAATGTATGCTTCAAATTTTATTTATCAATCATTTAATTAAACTTTAATTTTAGTTAAAATGGTCTTTTCGCAGAGAAGCTAGATCTACAGAACATTCAATAGAACAAAGTATATGGAATGTTTTGTCTCAAATTTCAACATTTATGAACAGATGAATATGACTGAATATACACACACACACACACACACACACACACACATATATATATATATATATATATATATATATATGTGGTTTCATTTTATTGGCTTAAACAAGTGTCATACAGACATAAATGTTCAGAAAATGTACATTTTAAATAAAAAAAGTTGCTAAAAACTATTTTCACGCATTGATTTAATAAATATGGGGTCTTCTTTTGATCCTGAATTTGTAGATCTAAAAAATATATGCATATTTAATCACTTATCTTTTTCCCAACATTTACAGGTATGCATCCAGCTTTAACCAAAGCAACAAACCATGCTCTGCCAGTCAAGAATATGCGAAACTCATCATATCTGCCTGCTGGCTTTTGGCACCCTACAAAAAATGTTGGCCTTAGCTATAAATTGGCATCGACAGTTCTCAGCATATATGAGAACTGGAAATTTATCGCTATACCTCAGCTGCCGGCAGATTGTCAGCTGCAATACATCACGATAATAGACTGGCAAGGACCCAGTTCAACCTGCCTTTCACAGCATACAGAACACCTCACCCCAAACTTTAGAAAATGTGCATAATATATACAAATAACTCACTTCTTAACTATGTTTGAGGGTAATCCCTTATACAAATGCTGATCTTAGGCCAACACACGTCAGAACTCAAGTAGGCTAAATGCAGCAACGTCAGTAGTGTGCGTGTTCATACTGCATTCTTTGAATATCCTTGCGTAGATGTCATGGGTTTACTTGCAAGGGAGAAGAATCCTGAAGTTTATATCATCCTGAGCTATAGAAAGCAGCTCTGATTTAGCAGCACCTGATTTAGAGATCATATCTTACCGTAGCTGTCTGCACTCTGTTATTGTTTAAAATTCTCTTTCTGCCAGACAAAGAGAAAACAATAGCACCGGGGAAAGTCAGAAAGAATTCATCAGTTCCAGACAGAGCCTGTTTCCAAGAATAAACTTGACGGCCATGTAGAGACAGGAACAGGTCATATATCTGTAAATCTCAAATGATTGTGTAGACATTCAAGCTGTAATTACTAACTTGAAATGTGGAGTAAGCAGTATTCCTGATGTTTAAATTTGCAATAAATACTCCAAACATGTCAGGGTTGTTTCTTGTAGTGAGATGTTTGTGCCTGAGATATTGAATTCAGCCCTGCTGTATTTTATTGTAAAGGGATCTTTAATTAGATTTATAGAGGCTTTGTAGTGCGAGACCTGCAGAGAATCTCATTTCTAAAGAAGCCCCTGGTCAAGGCCCTTGCAGTGAATCGCTGAGGCCTACATCACATATTGAGAGCGGTCTTTGCAGGAGTCAGGCTTAAATGAGATCCCACGCTGGTGTAAACATCTTGAAAGATCCTTAGTGTGCCTTTCTCAGTTTTAAATCTGCGTCGGTGATAAGAATAGTCAAGCAGTGGAAGCTGTGCAGCGTGATATGCTGCTATACACATTACAATTTTTCTACATTTTTAAAATTATTATGCAGGCAGTTTGTGTGATCTAATGTAAATCTAGAAACCACACGGGATATTTTTAATTAAAAATCCATTTGTTGTATTGCAGGACCATCAAGGCAACTGCAGAAAACTTGTGGGTGATTACATAGGCTATAGTAAACAAAAAGTCACAGCATCTTAAATACTTTTAGATATAAATGTATGTTCCTGCAACTTTGGCACTTTTTGTTTCATTGGGGTTGCTTTTTATTAAAACCGATTTCTGCTTTTTGTAAAATGCAGGACACTTTAAAACCTTACTGCTGAAGCTCATTGGTGTTTTATCATTGGTTTGACTCGATTTTGAAGTACCTTTTTATGTAATAGCTATGAAAAGCTTAAAATATCAAAATCACAATTCTTAAACGTTTAAAACTATTATCAGTCCAGTGAGTGAAATAAATACAAATGACATTTGTGTTGTGTGTGTTTAAAAAATCTTATAGCCTACGTTTGATGTGTGAAGAAAAGGTCTTAAATATTGTTTATATAAACATTTACACTAAAACAAAAAACAACATCTATGCTTTTCATGGCCTTCAGCGACGTTAGATGAGCTGACAGCCTCTTTGTAGGATGCATCCTTCCGTTTGAGAAGCACAGCGAAGAAACAGTCCTCTGTTTCCATGGTTATGTTGCCACGTGACCATACCTTAGACGAAAGTTTAATTAGCATTTATTTGCAACAGCTGGAAAGCGTAGGAGATCTCAATTAAGTCAAATGTGTTAACAAGCCTCACGTCGATTGGTCAACACAATCGACGTGCTCGCATAAAAGGTCAACGCAGTTTGATCCGCTCATTGAGAATTTACTGGTTCTTTTAAGAGTTGAAAGCAGCAAGAGGTTTGTTTTGAACGGCTTTCCTTTAAGTGTATTTAACTCATGTAGGAGTTGACTTTGAGTTTGCTTATTTTTAACAGAATAAAATGGCTTCCCGTGGCTTCGCTCCTCTATCCAGTCGTCAGGAGAACATCATGGGCCCGGGGAGAGCGGATGGCCTGCGCGCTCACAAGCCCGGCCAAAGAGTTGTGCTCGGTGTCCTGACCGAGAATGATCAGCAGAACCGAGTATTTGGTCAGGTTAGTATGAAGTGTGAGCAGCGCTACTCCTGGCGCTTAATAAAGTGACGTTTTTATATCGTTTCATTAGGTTTCATCCAAATATGAGCAAGCTTTTCGTGATGCGCTGACGTCACGGGTCGATGCATCAAGTGATCGCGTGGTCGAGCCAGTCATCGCGCAGACAGCTAAACAATCACCGTCATGCTTACTGGCATGTGAGCTTCTGTTATTAGATGATGCTGTCCAAGATCTTGGTTCAGGTATGCTGACCGTTCGAGTCTGTAAGAAGGTGTCAATATTAAATTATTTGGATAACCTCCCATTTGGAGGTGGTTGTTGCTGCTCAACTGAATTCCTGAAGGGCCAGAGCCCTGCAGAGTTTAGATACTAATGTTACCTTAAACACGCCTGATCCAACTTAGAAACAACTTTGCTGGGCTCTGGCTCTACAGGAACGTTTTAGAGACCCCTAGTTTAAAATCAATCTTAACTTACTTTTTTTGTTTTATCCCCTTAAAATGTTGATGGGTGTTAAGACAATATTAAGTCCCCCTTTACAGGCTTAAGTCTGTGACTTGAATGTTTATAATATCATATCAGCACAACTTACAGGCACTTCTCATACACCCACAGTGCAGATCTCTTGCATAATATTTAATTTTATATAAATTTTTAGGGTCTTGCATGGATTCTTCCATGCAGTCATTGCTGGAGGAGGAAGCCGCATCTTCTGAGGATATCCTGTGTGTTCCAGAATATGCGGAGGACATCCACCAATACCTGCGTGAATGTGAAGTTGGTATATTTGGTTTTAGCATGTGTTCCAAGTTGGCCTTGTATCTGTCTGTAATACACTCTTGTCTCAGGTTAAGTACAGGCCAAAGCCTGGTTATATGAGAAAGCAGCCTGACATAACCAACTGTATGAGGGTCATCCTTGTTGACTGGCTGGTCGAGGTTGGCGAGGAATACAAGCTGTGCTCGGAGACTCTGTACTTGGCTGTCAATTACCTGGACCGCTTCCTTTCGTGCATGTCTGTCCTGAGAGGAAAATTGCAGCTTGTGGGAACAGCTGCCATACTCCTGGCTGCGTAAGTGATGAGTGCTTCTCCTTAAATTGTTACCTACCGACGTAACCGCCTGGTGTTTCTGATTAGGAAATACGAGGAGGTGTATCCTCCGGAAGTGGATGAGTTTGTGTACATCACGGATGACACCTACACGAAGAAACAGCTGCTTCGGATGGAGCAGCACCTGCTCCGAGTGCTGGCTTTTGACATGACCGCACCCACAGTTCACCAGTTTTTGATGCAGTACACACTGGAGGAGCATATCTGTGCCAGGACCGTAAACCTTGCTCTGGTGAGTGAGTTTCATCTTGTGAATTCCTCCTCCTGAATTAGATATTGATTTTTCTCCTCTTTCTGCCCAAACAGTATCTTTCAGAATTGAGCCTGCTTGAGGTGGATCCCTTTGTGCAGTATCTACCTTCCAAGACCGCTGCAGCTGCATATTGTCTGGCCAATTACACTCTAAATGGGACTTTGTGGGTAAGTCTTGCAGAAACCATTTTTCATTTGGATGAACCAATAAAGTTCTTCCATGCTTCCACAACTGTAGATGAGATTTTTATAATGTGTAAACCAAGTTTTACTTGTGCAGGCAATTCTATAATCCACCTGAAATGGGGTTTTGGTTTTTGTTCTCCTGCAGCCTGAGAACCTGTATGCCTTCACTGGCTACTCCCTGGCAGTGATCAGCCCATGTCTAAAGGACCTTCATAAACTCCATTTAGGGGCTGCAGGTCGCCCCCAACAGGCAATCCAGGAGAAATACAAGAACTCCAAGTAAGCTGGCATATAAAATGGGTATTGTTGTATTTTTATTTAATTCACCCCTCCCCCCCAATAACCTTGTCTTTCAGATATTGTGGTGTGTCTCTGCTTGAGCCTGTGGAGTCTCTGCCTCTCTCTTGACGTTTGTGACCCACATTGGTGGTTGATGCCAACAAATGAACGGCAGCGCTTAAGTCTATTGTAAATATTGAATGAACTTGATTTTTAAATGTGACTTTTAATCTTTTTAAAATGTGATTTTTATCATAGGTTGCTTAAGACAAAAGTAATCAACAAGTGACTTGTTTCCCTGTAAATCCAACATGCTGTTGGTCTGATTTCTGTGTTCTCCCCTCACTATGAAATGAACAAATGGTTTTGTACCACTTTGTCTATTTTCCTTTTTAGGGTTTCTTTCTGGTATACCATGTGCTTTTACTTTGTATACTAAGTGCAATATCATGTGCTTTACTGAATTTCAATAAACGAAACAAGTTGCATAGCTGTTTGCGTTGTGAAGTGTCTTTGACCAACTAGTACACTTGAAAAGCAATAATTTTGGTTTTAAGGTGCACAACGACCTCTAGCGTCCACTGACTCGGGTTTCGTTTTATAGAGGACGATTAGTTTTGTCGTCTTCAAATGGCAACGTTAATTTGCAAGAGTAAAACTAAGATGACATGCGTTAGCGAAACCGCACAGGTAACATTCTTCCTATAGAACCATCGCGCGCTAAGTAGGCTACACAATCGCAATACAACCCTCAGTTAAACTTGGTTTAAGTTAAACCTTGGTTTCCAGTTATGCGCTAAAACGGCGAGTAGAGAACTGCTTTTCCCAATTCTTACGGTTAAAAGTCCTGAACGGGATTCATTCTAGCGCCTTCACGTACGAAATACAACTATATATAAAACATTAGTGGCAGAACGCCAGTGACTAGACGCGCTATGAATTGTTTTATGGTGTTTTCCCCCCGTAATCAGGTCCAACCTGCTGGGTGACCAAGTAGCTACATAATTTCCTCGTGTGTCATGGGGGGAAAAATGAATGCACTAATTTAAGCGCACGGTGCCAAAGTTGTCACGCTTTTTGTAAGTTCTGCAGTTGCTGGTTACGTTTCTTTGCGCTACAATGGGATCACCAGAACCGGCTGAAATCAGCACCATTCGTGAAAGCTATAAACAAGCCATGCATTGTCTAAACTTAGGGCTTCAGTGTGATGAGGTGGGGAATAAGGACCAAGCTCTTCTCTTGTACAAACTGGGCAGGCGGCATCTCCTCAGAGGGCTCGAGGTGAACACGCGCGGGGATTGCTGCGTCGGACGACGCTGGCATTTCGCGCGACAGACGCAGCTGAGGATGAAGGAGACCATGAGAACCATCACCGATCGTCTCGGGGTGCTGGAGTCCACAGCGAGCTCGGGTCAGCGCCTTTATCCGACCCTTCCTGTCCTCCAGGACCCCAAGTCTGCCGTTACCACCAGAGCACCTGTCTCAGCCTCAGGGGGGGCCTCTGCTCGGCCTGCCTCCCCTACGGCGGGCTCCACTGCACCCGCTGAACTTCCACCAGCCTACACTCCACAACCGACAGAAGGGCATCTGTCACTCTCTCATGGACCTTTTCAAGCTGCTCCAAACCAGCGCCAGGCCTTTGCCCCAGTCAATCTCAGAGAGGCTGGCATGGAAATTTTGTTCTTGCCCAGTGGGGTGCAGATGTTTTTCGTTTCTGCCGAGGGTCTTGTCAGCGCCCCTTCTTATCCAGGGTACCTACGAATAATCATATACAACAGCCAGAACAGTAATGCCAGCTATGCCCCAGCTTACCTACAGGTAAATATTAGGTTTGGGTTATATTTGTGTCTTATTTTCACCCAAGTTTTGTTATTGGTTACTAAAACTATTTGAATAATTTTTGGAAATTGAAATCACACTGGGATAAAATATTTGACAATTAGACTATTAGACTAAACTTAGATATTTAGTACCATAAAACTACATTGTGTAAGATGCCACGACTTTGGTAAAAAGTACTTTAATAAAAGATATTAAGAACTTTTACATGTGATAACATGTAATTAAAAAAATGCTTATCTCTTTAAGCAACCATATGCAAAGTTTTTATTTATTTTTTTTTTTTAAGCTACGCCTATTCTTAAGGATTTTTAGATAATTTTACTGTCAAAGACACATCTTAAGATGATTTGTGTGTGTGTGTGTGTGCATATTTAATTAGTGTTAGTAGGAAAATATAACATTCTAATGTTTGTTTGAAACTTTGGTCATATAGTGTTGCATTATAAACACTTTCATTTGTGCTATAAACAAACTATTCATCACCATGACAAGAATTGTATAGGTTTACTCTGCACACCAGAGAAGTCTTGTGATGATCACATAAAACTGGGTGTTTTTCTATGTTTTTAAAACAAGGAACTACGTCTGTTTAGGGTTTGGTTGTTGTTGAGCATCATTTCATGGCTGACAGCAAAATAACTAAAATTACTGTCATGCTTCTCGTGTTATACAATTACAAGGAACATTCTGGTACATTATAGAGCAAAGCGAGAAGTAGAAACCTTGCGTATTTATTAAGAGAAGCCTTGAGATTGATTTGGTTTGATAGGTAGTATTGGTGATGACTTTTAAACTGTGGAGGTTTTGTTCTTAAGTTGATTGTTTTTAATTACTAAAATCCAGATTAAGTTAAAAATCCATTTCAGATGTCAAATTGGTGGTTTCAAAGCTCCACCTCTACTGTCAAACTCACAAAAGTTGTTAGTCCAACCTGTCTCAACTAAATCGAAAGCTTTAGGTCTGTTTAGGCTTTGCAGTGCTAGAAACAAGCTGTTACGGATGACGCCAGGGTTCTTTGTGCAGGATCGGTCTGCATGCTGTTTCAGCAAATAGAAATCTCATTGAATGGCTGAGAATTGGCTCTGTGCAGTATTGGCAGATTTCCAGTTTGAGGGCTGTTAGCTGGCCAGTGCTCACATTGCTCTGGGGCTTGATGTAGGACACGTGGAGTCCACGCGGGCTAACATAACTGCTGCATGTGTCCCACTGTGGTCTTTTGTCCCACTTTAGTCACCCAGAACAAAGGGTGGCTTTCTGAATAACCACACGGTACACAAACATATGCAATATAAATGCAGTCTTATTTGACCCCCAGTTGCCTCATATCTGCGCAATCACATCCAAATGCACTGTTCATCTTTATTGTAGTTCAAAGCAGGGGTCATAAACCTCCACCACAATATTAGTCTTTTATTTGTTTTTACATGTAGTATATTATTAAACTATAACCTGAAAGCAATACATTATTTAAAAAAATTAATTATTTTATTTATATATTTGATATTTCCAGCACCTCTTTGTTTTTTAAAATTATTAATATGAATATAATATTAATAAAGTTCTAATAAAGTCCTAAGCAGTTTCTTGTTAAAACCTATGGCAGTCAATACAATAAAACCATGTTTAATCACAAAATTTTTTTTTGTAAATGTGTTTGAAATAAACGCTAAACACAGACACACATATATATATAGAGATATATTATATATATACTTTTTAAAGTTGTTAATAAAATTGTTTAAAGATTGTTGGAGTGCATTTTACAAGAAAATACTATTCCAATTGTTATTTATCATGAAAAGTTAGAAATTTATTAGGAACGTGAAATGTTTTTACACCAAATTATTTGTGGTTTAAAGTAAAGATCACGTACAGAAAAATATATCAAAATCTCTACATTTTAAATGAGATGTTGTGCTTGCAGGTTTGTGATTGGATCTACCCGCTGTACCCAGACTCACCAGTCTTTCTTAGCAACAAAGGTGTGTTCACATTTCCTGATACCACCGCAGCAGTGCCGGGGTCCTATGTTGGGGTGGTGCTGTCCTCAGAGCTGCCTACAGCAGACAGGCATCTGTTCCAGGAACAGCTGTCAGCGCTGGCACAGCTCAGGGTCCAGGTACTCAATCTCACTTTTGGTTTTGCCGAAAAGTTGAAAAAATAGACTCTGAATCTATGCATTTGTTTTGTATAACTCATAAGTTTGCTACTTGTTACTCATAACGGAGGGATTTTTATTTAAGGTAGATGAAGAACAAGGTGGCGCTACAGGAACAGACATTAACCTGAGTGGAAAGGTTCCTCCTTCAGAAACATCTATAACCCAAACACCAGGAGGGGACGATAAAACTCTTCCTGTTTGGAGTGAAAAAATGTCTCAGAGTATTCTAGCAGGTCTGAACTTTAGGACCAGAGTAAAGTAACTGTACAATTTGATAGGAATCTCACTGGAAATCTTGCATCTTATATTTATTTCTTCTATCCAAGTAGAAGTTGAGAAGCCCTTTTGTGGAACTTTGGTGCATTTTATAGTTAGCCACTAGAGGCCACTCTAATACACTCTAAATTTAAGCGCTAAAGGTATTTTGATACCTTTCTATTTCCACTGTGCAGGGACCTCCTGGATGGGTCGGGGGCTTGTGCGAGGAGCTGAAGCTACCGGTAAAGCCATCCAGAAAGGAGCAACTAAGCTACGAGAAAACATCACTCCAGAGGAGACCCCAGCAGAAGTCAGCCCCAAGGTTACTACAGGCCTTAATGCAGCCAAGCAGGCCACAGGGGGTGCTGTGAAAGTCAGCCAGTTTCTAGGTAAAACAATGGTGTTTTATCATATGCTGATGTATTTAGAGCTTTTCTTTCTCCTTTTCTGCAACATGTCTAATACATTTAGATTTATTCACCAGTGGATGGTGTTGCTGCTGTAGCTGGTAGAGTTGGGAAAGAAATTGCTCCACACGTGAAAAAACACGGTACCAAACTCATCCCAGAATCTCTCAAGAAAAGTAAAGAAGGCAGCTCCAACATGGATGGAGCCAAGCTAGTGGCAGGAAGCAGCATACAAGGTAAACTAATAAATCCTGAAACGCTATAACCTGAGAAAAGATATTTTAGCTTGTGTTTAGATGCACATTTTTGTTCTGTAGGTTTGTCAACTCTCTGGTCAAGTCTGGAAACAGCAGCAAAGACTGTTGGCAAAAGTATAACTTCAGAGACTGTGACTACTGTGAAGCACAAGTAGGTGTTTTTGATTTTTTTAAATGTTTTTCAGGATTCACTGTTTCTCTTCTGCTCTCCTTTATTCTTTTCCCACCTGATACTACTACAACCTCTTCTTCTTTTTTTGGTATATAACTATCCAAACTTTGCTTTGGGAAGTGGATTAATTTACTCTTACCTGTTGCTTTTTCAGATTTAGGGGTCTAGGAAGCCTCTTGGACCCCCCTAGCAGCTTATAAATGGTGGCGGCTAAAAACACACTGCGTTTTCTCTCACTAATGTCTTTAAAAATGGAAACCTCTCCAAATTGCATTACTTTCTTGAGTTACTGCGCATTCAGACGTTGCTGAGAAGGTCCTTATTCTGTCAGATCGCTTTGTGAATTAAAACTGAGGTGAACGCAACAATTATGTCTGTGCACTGTGTTCTGTTCGTTTTAAAACGTTTCACATTATTTCAAATATCCTTCAGAATCAGAACTCCACAGCAAAACATGAACTTCTGTCAGGACTGTCTTTTAGCTCAGAATATATCCATGTTTGTGGTCAGGTATGGAGACGAGGCAGGACAAGCTGCAGACACTGCAGTCCATTCTGCTGTCAATGTAGGTATCACGGCATTTAATGTGGACAACCTGGCCTTGAAGGGGATACTGAAGGCCACAGGCAAACAAACTGCAAAAGCAACGGCGAAAGATGGCTCAGGAGGAGAAGGAATTGAGAAGAAAGAAAAGCCGCCTAAGGATGAGAAAAAATAATTAATTACTAACTGTTAGCATATCATGTTCATTCTTGTAGCAAAAAAAGTATTGTTTTGTATTGATATTATACTGAGCAATGTTTACAGAAGGATGCACTTAGACATATTTAAATATAAGTTAAATATTATACTCCTGTTACCTGAAGGTAATGTTCTTTATTTTCTTAAAGATATTAAGATGGTTATTTTTATAGAAAGAAACAACAACAACAAGGTGTTTGATTTTATTTGACCTTGTTTGAATTTTATAAGTATTTTTGATTTTCACTGTAAGTATATTTAGCTTTCTTCATTCTTCAGATGCTTTAAGATGAGAACTTGGAAGATAACAAGAATTATTAAAGTTTAGTTTATCTGTGGCCATAGAGTCTTCTTGTCTTTTCTTAAACATTAAACGAGGTAAAGTTTAGTGAAAAGGTTGCAGCACAATAGGACCCAGTATGATTGCGTAATCAGTGGTGCGGTTGTTCGTTGCCGTGGAGACAGCCCAACAATCACAAAGGCACCGAGGAAAGTGAAACCTGTTCAGTACTCAGACTGAGGATGGGAGAAACTGATCTCAGAAATTATGAGGTCTCCCAATTGCAAGCAGAAGTCGAGCAGGAGAGAGAGGTCAAGTAAGTCCAAGCATGTCTCGTATAAAACTGGCTTGACGATGAATGTTTGATATTCACACATATAGGCACCGTCTCTAAAGTTACGTGCGGAATTGAATAGAATACGAGGAGAATGACTTACAGTCATAAAAACAACTGTTAGCCGTTTATATAGCTTACTATAATGGACATCCTTTATATTTTTGATAATTATTACAATAAACTGTAAATTATATGTAAAATAGCTTTTTTTTTTTTTTTTTTTTTTACATATTTAAAGATCAATATCGTTT
>JAUCMU010000063.1:9619329-9644452 GCA_032275025.1 Enteromius treurensis
GTAACTTTGCATGAGCACATCAAGTTCAGCTGGAGAAAAAAATGCCAACCTTCTTTTCAGATGTTGCCATGGTGACTTGTAATATCTGCCCTCCATTGATAATGGCTTTTGAGACACGCTTAACTCTGAGTTAGTCTACTCAGAGTTGATTGATTTTACTCAGATCCGCTTTTCTGAAACCCAAAACTCTGAGTTTTTAATCTTTGGCTTGATAGAGTTCAAGTTTAAACTCAGAGTTGTTTGAACCTCCTTTGAGAAATAGGCCCCTGTTGTGAGAAATGCACCAAAGCGACTGAGAAAAACTGTAACTCGTTCACTACAAATGGAGCATGTTGTGTGGTAAAAGCCCCCGAAACATGATCATTTAAAAAGAGTAAATATAGACACTTAAAAAAAACAGTATTTATTACCACCTGTGATCGGTCTATACAAACAGAAAATGTTTAGTGTTGCAGAAATGATTTAATAAATAAAGGCCCTTCAGTCTAACGGCTAACCACTGTGTTGTGATATTTTTCTCAGCCACACCAATAGGACTGCAATGTGCACAGATGTTATTTGAAAAAGAAATCTAAAAATACTGACAAAGAAAAAGTGTTTTTCTGCGTACAAGTCACATATTGTATAATTTCATTCTCTATGTTAACATAGCCATGATAGCAAGGGATTTTTTACTGCAAGTGGATATAAAACTGAGGTGGTGTTTCTTTGTTTTTCGAGATTAACAACTGTAACTTAGAGCTAAAGAGAAGATTGGGGAATATTAGTCCGTGTTGGTTCCTTTGGTCCCAGAATGAAAGTGAGCAAGACAAACTAAAGTTCAGTCCTAGATCTGGCTGAGAGGGAGGAATTTCTGGTAGTAACTTTTGGTAACGTCGATCATCAGTTCCTGTGTGCATTCAGGGAGCTCTCCTGAAAACAGGCCTGAAATATAGAACAAGAGTGTATTTTCACAGATTGAAATAAAAAAATATAAAAAGTGCATTTTATATATATATATATATATATATACACACACACACAACACTTACAGTAAACAACCAATAATATAGAACAACACAAATAATACCCACTGCTCAAAAAAATAAAGGGAAGACTAAAATAACACATGTCCCAGATGTGCTCAATTGGATTCAGGTCTGGGGAACGAGTGGGCCAGTCCATAGCATCAATGCCTTCGTCTTGCTCACTACACTGACAGGCACAGCAAACCTTCTTGCCACAGCTCGCAATGATGTGCCATCCTGGATGAGCTGCACTACCTGAGCCACTTGTGTGGGTTGTAGACTCCGTCTCATGCTACACTAGAGTGAAAGCACCGCCAGCATTCAAAAGTGACCAAAACATCAGCCGGAAAGCATAGGAACTGAGAAATGGTCTGTGGTCACCACCTGCAGAACCATTCCTTTATTGTCTTGCAAATTGCCTATAATTTCCACCTGTTGTCTATTCCTTTTGTACAACAGCATGTGAAATTGATTGTCAATCAGTGTTGCTTCCTAAGTGGGCTGTTTGATTTCACAGAAGTGTGATTGACTTGGAATTACGTTGTGTTGTTTAAGTGTACCCTTTATTTTTTTGAGCAGTGTATTACAAGTAGGCCCAACGTACTTCAGTGCTTTTGTGTTCTCGGTTACAGTTTGTTTTAAGGTGTCCTTGTTACAGTGTAGTTTTATATATTAAGTACTGAGTAATATTTTGCAATAAATGAACTCATGCGCTCTGTATTTTCACTACATTAAACACAATCATCACTTGTAACTTTTTGGTAGCAAACAAAAGGAGATTGAACAGCTTGATCCATAACTCATGGAGGCCCAGGTTAGAGACCTGCACTCCCAAGATTTGATGGGTGAATGCGGGCGGTAAGGTCCTCATGTTAGTGCGGGTCGCGGAAGAATATAATTACTCCCGCAAAATGGAATTTTCTTAAATAATTTGATTAAACAAATATTCTGTTATTTATCTACTGCACAAAAGCAACAAGAAAAACTTAAATAAGTAGAAACAATTTGCAGGCGCAAGTTCGGAAGCTACTTCTCGCGTGGTTTTTGACTATAGACCCACACCGAGGCACAATGTCTGAAGAGCATGACAGAGATGGAAGCTAAGTTGTAATTGTTTTTTCTACATTGCTAAAGGAAATAAAGTCTAACACACGTTCTGAAGCAGTATTAGGCCAAATGCTTTTCTGTTTGACCATTTCAGAAATCAACGTTTATTATTATTTTGTTTCATTGCAAATTCTAACTGTATTTATGTTCTGAAAAGCTCCTCGTGTCCATGTTTATCATTCCATTTAATTAAACATATTTGTTTATTTTCCATTTATTTTTTATTTATATTCAAAAGGGAAGCAAGTGAAAAAAATAATAGAGTAGCAGGAAGAAGCGGTGAAAGTAAAACTACTTATATGTTTACCTGCTGGCTTCTGCAGGCGGGAGTGGGACAAAACCTGAATACTGCGGGCGGTAGCGGTAGAAAATAATATGTATGTTTGCGGGAGCGGGCAGGAGCAGGAGTCAGTCCAGCTCCCGCAAAGTCAGCAGGTCTCTAGCCCAGGCTTTAAAGCTTGTTTAGTACTTTGTACTTGATGTATGGTTAGAAACGCCTTCCATCTTCTGTTCCCAAAAGCTTCAGTGCTATTTAATATGGCTGGGATTGTTAATATAATTTTAATTAAGCACTCAGCTACTTTCCATTGAGCTTTGGAAGTGCACTGGCTCTAGTGGTTTGCATATTACTGTCTAAATTGCCCAGTGGGTCGTGTAGGTTTTGTGGTTTGCTCAGTGCTGTTTATATTGCCTAATGGGTGGGTTTGGTGCCATCCAAATTTATATTTTTACAAATGTTCTCATGAAATGTAGCAAGGAAATAGATACAATGGATAATGCACAGACACAGCTTGGATTAGATAGATTAGATAGATAGACATTAGATTTGCCATACTTTTGAAGTGTATAGCTACCTCAACCAGAAACTAAACCATTGTTTTTAAGCATATGACAAACTAACAAAAATATGTTGTAGTACTGTATGTATAATACAAGGGAACCCATATATACAATTAAATTATTATTAAAGTAAATATGAATCATAATGACACTGTTCATAATGACACTCTTTCATAGTTTACTTCAATTTTAACCTTTACAAAAAGTGCTTTTAGGTCATCAAATAATCCAGAAGACTGGAATAAAATAGAAATAGAAAATAGAAAACTGCTGTTATTAGTAGAAAAATAATTCTACCCTACATAACATGTAGTTGCAGAGGCCTAGCCAAACGTTGACCCCTTTGCAAGTACTTATTGTGATTTTTATTGTAATATTATGGTGTGGTCTTGCTCTCTTTCTCTCTCTCGCCTCATCCACCTACTCCCTCTCTCATTTCATCACACAGAGAGCCTCACCAGCACCTCTGCTTCCCTACACAATGTGCTCTTGGATGTGAGGGCAGCCTGTGTAAATTCACTCTGACCTCTTCTCATTGCGTATTCCTGTACTGTAAGAGTATGTAACACAGTCCTGTGGGCTCTGTGTGTGCCCAGGCTATAGGCCGTATGGAAGCTGCGCTCTTTTTGTGTGAGTGTCAACGCCGCCATGAGCTGTATTCAGAGGAAGAATATTAAAAGAGCTTCTTATGAATAGAAAGTCATAAAAGAGCCCCTGCTTAGTTAATAATGGATGGATCACTTGGGGGGAGGCGAACAGGAAAGCTATTCTGGTGTGCCAGTGTTTCAGCTGACTGCCAGTGCCCTGTTGACCCGGTGCTCCAGTATCACTCAGGTGTCATCCTCCGTCATTATATCATCTACATACTATCAATCATAGAAAATATATATATATATATATGTGTGTGTGTGTGTGTGTGTGTTTATTCTATTTTAGATATTTTTACGAACTAAACAATGTAAACATTTTATATACCTATACACATATATAAGAACACATTTTGAAAACAAGAAAAATATCACTGCGCTTATTTATTTATTTGTAATACACTACTGTCCAAAATGTTTGAATGTTTTCGAAGGATGTTTCTAAAGCTTACCAGTCACACCCGACTCATTTCCCCTTTAAGATATTTTGCACCGTGTATTTGTGTTATTGCAATCAACAATAATTTCCAGTTTATTTTTGGTAATGCGCATTTATAGAGAATGTGGCTGACTGCTCTCTTTTTTGTGTCTCTCTGAAGGACCCGCGCAGTAAGCACAAGTTCAAGGTCCACACGTACTCCAGCCCCACCTTCTGTGACCACTGCGGCTCTCTGCTGTATGGACTCATCCACCAGGGCATGAGATGTGACCGTGGGTATCTCGCACTCTCTTTAATTTACACTCAGGCAAATAATAACACGTAATCAACTTTGCAGAATACCTCTTTGCTTTTGAAAAAGGCTTGTACATGTTTTTATTAGTCCAAAGCTGATCCCAGAATGCAAATACTTTTTGTGGAATGAATGTTGTCGTCGAAATTTAGGATTCGGGCTGATACCAATCAATTTTTATTTATTAATACTTCAGGGTCAGTATGAAATGTATACTTTTATTCAGAAAGGATGCATTCAATTGTACAAAAGTACTATTCGTCATAGAATCCTGAAAAAAACGACCTCTTCTCCACTGTTTATTACACGGCTCTCTGGAATGCTTGATTCTGATTGGTCAGTTGAGACATTTGCAGGTTCGTTCTTTTCGAATAATAACCGCTCCAAAGTAATAACGCATAGCCGGCACTACCTCCGCTTCGCGTCGGGTCCTGATCACACTGTCGGGGTTTCTAAAGGATCATGTGACACTGAAGACTGGAGTAATAATGCTGAAAATCCAGCTTTAGCATTACATGAATATATTACATAATATATAGAATATGTATTACATAGAAAACTGTTATTTTAAGTCTTTTTTACTGCAAACTGTTTAATGTAGTGCAGGCAGCATGAACTGCTCTTGCATTTATTGTAATACCCACATTGGCTGTTATTTCAGGAATGATAATCAATAATTAAGTACCACAATAAATGCATTCAACTTTTAACCACTCCATTAACTTAACCTTAGCAGCACTCCCATTTCACGCCACGCTGAATTGTACTGAATAGGAACACATTGCTAGAATTCAAAATGTGTCAAAAGTTACTGTGTTACTGCTATTTAATGTTTTATGATCCCAATTGCACTGTATACCGTGCAACCCTAGTATAATGGTTGGGTGATCCGTGTGTGTTACATATCCCTGCGAGAGGCGAATATACTGAGAACATAACCAGGCTGTATGAAGTCCCACTCACCAAGCACCTGACTGAAAAGAGATTTTCCATCTCACTTTAGCCAGCCTCTTATCCAGTGTCCAATACATAAAACATTCAAAATGCTTCACTCACTTCGCAGCTGTCCAAGCCTCCAGGGCACAGATATTCACCGCCACATACCTGACTGTTGGCTAACAAATATTCATTGATATAACAGCGTATTTTCCAGCAGCTCTTTTAATGTATGACAGACAGATTGGCAAGGGAGCTGACAGGTGGTGTAAAGCTGAAGCGCTCAGCATCTTTACCTGAAACCTGACACAAAGTTGTTATGGTTGCAGACAGGAAGAGCTGTAATTACCTTCGTTTAGTTTCCAAAGCGTGTGTCGTCTTCTCCGGGGCCCTCTACGCTGTTTACACTCCAGCTATGGCTTCTGCTCCGTCACACTTCTGACTGAACTGTGGAGAAGTGCTGCAATGCATGAAGTACAGCGTGTGTGTGTGTGTGTGAGTTTGCTTGTTTCACAGTCATTTTCAGAAGTAGTCTGAATGCCAGAGTGTGCTATTTGGCTATTTGATATGTAAACTTATGCTGAGTCCGGCTGCTTGTCTTTGGCCTGTGGCCTCCAACACAACAAAAGCAGGAAAACTGTGATTAGCATCTTCACTAACTGCTTTGTTCTTCATCCCCCACTGACCCTGCTGTGAAGATCAGTTTAGAGTAGTCAACCAGCCTGTTTATTTCTGATGGAGCTGCATGGCCTCGCTTTATAGTAAGTAGAGCAGCATTCAGAACACACATGATGCTGGCCATGATTTTAGCAAGAGAGTACAACCGTAGGACTATTTTTTTGTAAATTTTTCGATTCATTGTGTACCTTATTTAAAGAGACTGCAGAGTTAGGTTGGCTGGGTGAGGGAGGGTAGGTGGGGAAGTTAAATTGATCTGTTTTCATGTTTTAGTTCTGGTTTGTATATTATTAATAAAGAAGTTACTCTTTTCTAAAATCTAGTGAGTCAGCTCCCTGTCTACTGTAAGACATTAGCAGGTACCTTTTAGCATAGTACCTTTTATATTTATTTATTTATTTATTTATTTATACTGTATGTACCATTTATCTGTCTCTGTACCTTTAAGGTAACTAATATTCACCTTTGGTTGTAAATAAGGTACAAAAAGAAAAAGTTCACCAGGGCTGCATTTATTTGATAACAATACAGTGAATTGTGGGAATTCCTCATTAAAAATAAAATATTTGTTTTCTTTTTTAATATATTTAAAAGTTTTAAGCAATACCAGTCTTCAGCATCACATGACTCTTTAGAAGTCCATTTAACATGCAGAGTTGGTACTAAGCAAATATTTCTTATTATCAGTGTTGAAAACTTGAATTTCAATCCTTTGCGGCATATTGTCACTTTAAAGGAATAGTTCACCCCAAAATGTACTCACCCTGAAGTAGTTCCAAACCTGTATAGATTTCGTTGTTCTGCTGAACACAAGGGAAGATATTTCGAAGAAAGTTTGTAACCAGGCTTTTTTTTTGGTCACCTCACCATTGACTTCTAAAGTATTTTTTTCTACCTACAGTACTGTGGAAGTCAAAGGTGACCCAAAACAGCCTGGTTACAAACTTCAAAATATCTTCCTCTGTGTTCAGCAGAACAAAGAAATTCATACAGATTTGGAAGTACTCGAGGGTGAGTAGATGATGACAGATTTTTTTTATTTTTGGGTAAACTATTCCTTCAACAAACTTGTCCTTAATGAAGTGGCTCTAAATTTGCTTTCTGGGATGGCCTTTGCTTACAAAGTATACACATGATGCAGTCTACATGTTGGTAGGAGGTGTATGAGTCACAGCTGAACTTCCATTCATAGTTACAGAATTAGCTCAACAGGTCTTTGGTAGAGGGAAAGCACTTTTCCTTTACGTCTGTCCTTTAAAAGGTCACACTTATATAAAGATTCATGTATATGTGCATCTGTAAGTTGGGGGTTGCGAGGCGTAACATTTCTCCCTCTTTCTGTCTCCCTCCATCCAGACTGCATGATGAACATCCATAAGCGCTGTGTGGCCAACGTGCCGAGTCTGTGTGGGACTGACCACACTGAGAGGAGGGGCCGCATCCAAATCACTGCAGAGATCAAGAACAATGTGCTCACCGTCAGCAGTGAGTCACCGCTGCCCACTCACACACATCACTGCTGCGCACATGTGCATGGAAGCAAACACTCACTCACAGCTTCCTAAATAGTGCACCACCACTCACCGGTGGATCCTGGACCTCTCGTTACCACACACATGCCTTCGTTTGACCCTTGAAGAGCAGCCAAAAATGCACTTTATACGGCACATCTTACATGAGTACATTCGGTTGAGGCATAAAGTGTGCTGCTCTGAAGACTTGTGGGAATTTCCTAGTGTTTGATTCCTCCTAGTGGTGAATCCAAAGCAACACTATGTAGCGGGATATATTTAGACTAGCATGCACCGTTTAGGGGGTGATTGCGCTGGAAATATCCAGTTGCATTAAAGATATACCCAAAAATGAAAATCAGCTGCCAGAAGTTTGTCATTTCAGAGAGAGTTTGTAACCATAACTTTGCAAAAGTGTACAAAACAAACTTACCATTGACCGGCACGTCCTGCAGACTAGTGTTTCCGTCGTTTAGAATTAATCCAAAAATCTCAAAGGCATGTTTACATTTCTCAAGTGCAGGAAGAGTGTCTCGCTTTCGCCTGTCATCTCCTCCAGGATGGTTTTGTGTGGCAGTAGACAGATGAAACCAGCATTACAGTGCAGTATCACCAACAACCATGTTGAAGTGTCTACTGACACTGTATTATTTACAAAATTATTGAATAATTTAGCTGTAACATGATATCAATATTTCATTTTCATTGTTAACACTGCTGTATTGCAACACCCTTGATGTCAATGTTAAGTGTTATTTGTTAACTCATTGTAAAAGAACTGTTTCCTATAGATTATAGTCTCTAGTACAAGCTAAATACAAAAAAGGATGACAGCAGTGAAGACACAAAAAAAGCAAGAAAATAGCCCTAATGCATGTGACAGTGAAATGTGTTCCAGCTCATTGTGAAATTCTATAGGGTTACTCTTGTCAACTTGTATTACATTACAAATGTCCATGGCAACACAAGAAAGCACACTTAGTCTTGCTGTTTCTCCTTGGCATCAATACAAACATGCCTCCAAAACAAAAACACTGAGGAAATGGTCTCCTGAAAGACCAAAAAGGTGATGCTTTCAGTGTCCAGCAGAGGGCGGTATTCTCGTTCTCCAAGCACAAACCTCATCTGCACTTGTTCACGCGACGATAGTTCACCCAGTACAGTTCCAAAACTCGACTGGAAAACAGAAGTTGAATTTGTTTTTGGACGAGCCTTCACTCGTCTGTTTCTACACAGAAACAATTCAGAGTTCATTATTCAATTTGTCAAACATTTTGAAGATACCATTGCGCATCACATACAAAAAATAGTCTGCAACATGTTTGATTGGATAGCTTGTTGATTTGTGTAAACATGACTTTAAATTCTAGTCTTTTCCTCACACAGAGCTACTGTATGACTTTAGCAATGCAATGCTTTATGATACAACTGTAGTGCTCTTCACACTTACTCACTACATGCTTGTTTTACACGATAATAGCTTTTCAGACAGTTTATTAAATTATAGCCATCATAAACTTCCACTTATTTGTTATTATATCTTCGATATTAAACTATTATATCCATGAGGATTTTGCTCTTGGTTCTAATTTGCACTTAGTTCCACTTAGTCGTACTTTCAGAGCAGAAGATGAGCTCAATTAAATGAGATTTCAGGAAGACTGAAAAAATTGATCAGACTGCAGTTGAAGGGATTGTTCAGGCAAAAACGAAAATTCAATCATCATTCATCCACCCTTGTGTTGTTCCAAACCTGTATAAACAATCTGTTTCTACAAAACACAGAATGAGATATTTTGTGCATGCATTGAACGTCCAAACCAGTTTCCACAAAAGAGAGAAAGTCATACTGTTTGGAAAAACATGAGTGTGAATAGAGAATTGTAATTCTTGGGTGAACAGCTTTCTGGAGGGCAGTAGGCCTGGATTTTCGCCGCAGCGGGTATATGTGACATTAGCCTCAACACACTGCTCTATATTCAGCCATGCGTCCCTCTTCTCAAGCTCAACCCTGGGCCATTTCTCCCCGCAAGCCTCAGCTCCCATTTCCCCTTCGAATTAACTAACAGCCTTTAGCCCGCTAGCGGCTAATGAGCTGAGCTGCACCATGTAAAGAACCAAGGCGCAGACAGCCCTGAGCGCAAAAGGCATTTTTAATCCATCACGCTGTCCTTTATAATTTAATGTCACGCGACGGTGCCGCAGATCTGCTGAGCGTACAGTAAGATGAATGGTGCCGCTTCCTGTCGCGCATTTCAAAGGCCTGTCACTTAAAGCTAATGAATTGACCAATACCTGGATGGAAATGGGGCGGCCGCTCTGCCTTTAAAAGGTCCTTTCCACCTCATCTTTCTCCCACTCGCACTCTATTTGACCACCGGAGCACTTGCAGGTTGATAAATGTTAGTGAGGCAAACTGGGTGACCATATTTAGTGTGTTGTCAGTGCTTGTTATGCGACTTCTTTTCGTGAATGAAGACTTAAATCTTGCACTTAAATCAGCTTATAGGGATAGTTCACTCGAAAATGAGAGTCCTGTCAGTATTTCTCAATGCTCAAGTTGTTCCAAATCTTTAAGAGGTTCTTTCATCTACTTAAAGGGGTCATTGGATGCCCATTCTCTAAAAGTTTACATAATTATTATTAAGGGTCTTAATAAAGTCTATAACATACTTTGGGTGGTAATGTTAATGTTTTTTTACCCTGTGAAAACACAAAACAAGATATTTTGAGGAATGCTGAAACCAAACAGTTAATTTGAGAGAACCGTCCCTTTAAAGGATCCGGTCAGTTCTAGATCTCTTCAGAGCACCAATAAGGCTTAGAAGACCGTTTGCCATTGAGTTGCAGTGCTGTGTTTCACCTAGAGGGAGCAGTGCTGTGTAATTATTAGCTAAAACATAAAAAATATTCCTACAGGCTTTTAAACCTTTGTCTGTTAGATTGATCAACTGTGTTATTCACTACTATGTAAATGAGATCAGTATTTAACTAGGTAACATTATGAGTTTCCCACATCTCTGAGCCACAAAACTGAGAGTATCTTGTAGGTCAAAGCTTTTGATATCTTCATGCAAATATTCTCACATGGTCAGTGAACGTGCTTTCTTAATTGCTCCGTGTGGAAGGCTTTCAGAACGAACATGTTGTGCGTAACATTTATTAGCTGGAGAAATAAACCCTGCTCTGTGAGCAAGACGGTTCATGCAGAAGCCCATCTCTCCCTTCCTGTCTCCGTGCCGCAGTACACCGCTGTCTTAATGAACAGCTAAGCCTACCTTCACACACCACTCATTATGGAAATTACACTACCCACAAATCTCAAGGCCACAGCAGCCTCCTGCATTAATTGTTGTACTGGTCAAGTGCTGAGGTCAACCCCAATTACTGGGATAGTCTGTGTGCATTCGTAGCCCCACACGGCCATGAGGGTTCATGAGATGCAAGTATAAATGACTGGCAGCTATTCTGTAGTTCATGCTTTTAAGGGGTAAAGGGATCACATGGTTAAGATTTAATTAGACACTTGACATCCTGTGCTTTTTTTTAGTATGTTTAATTTCTTTAAAAAATGTAAAACATCCTAAAATTACTTAAGAACTAAAAAAGAATTGTGTGTGTATGTGTATATATATATATATATATAATATTAGTTACATTTTTTTTTGCACTAAAAAAACTAAAATAACCACAATTGAATCTCTTCTTGCTTCTGTCTATGTTTTTAAGCCTCAAACTCGAAATTTAATAAAAAATGTCTTAATGTTTGTCTCAAGGATGAACAAAGGTCGTAAGTTTTGGAACGACATGGGTTAAAAAGTTTAAGGTCAACTTCAAGACTATTGGAAGGCATTAAAATGCATTTTTAAATGACTATGTTTTTATGCTGGACTCTACAAACATAAACAGTGCTTAGCATATATGATATATTTATTGATGAAAACTCTGGCAAAAATGTGATATGCATGGTAATATCTTTTGATTTAATGTAAAGATTCTCTTAACATTAATTGCACACTATAAAAATCTTGGTATTTATATGTCTGATATAATCTCTATTTCCATGTCACAGTTAAAGAGGCAAAGAACCTGGTGCCCATGGACCCTAATGGACTTTCTGACCCCTACGTCAAACTAAAACTCATCCCTGACCCCAAGAGCGAGAGCAAACAGAAGACCAAGACCATCAAGTGCTGCCTGAATCCCACGTGGAACGAAACCTTCAAATTGTAAGGAAGCTCTTGCTCTATACATCAAGATCTGATCAGTAATGTGTTTGTCTGAAAAATGCGAAATGAAAAGTTGAGCTGGATTTCTTTGTCTCTGTCCGCCTCCCTCCTGCGCTCTGTGTCTTACAGTAATCTGAAGGAGTCTGACAAGGACCGCAGGCTGTCTGTGGAGATCTGGGACTGGGACTTGACCAGCCGGAACGACTTTATGGGCTCTCTGTCTTTCGGCATCTCGGAGCTTCAGAAGCAAGGGGTGGACGGATGGTGAGGAGACCTGCTGAAACACACACACACATATATACATCAGTAAAAACGAGTTAGTCCCCGTGGTCAAATAGACTGTGTACACAATAATATCAAAGGGCTTGTGTCAGCTAAACCGCATTGCATATCACAGGGATTCACAGACATGCAGCAGTCTATACATGCCTAACTGGTTCACTCGTCCCCGGATTTGAAGACTCTTGCTCTTTCAGAAGTCCTCAGTCTGTCTTTTCTTCCTCCTCAGTAGTGCTCTTCATCTGAGAGCTCTCCACTCCTGTTTTCCGCTCACACACACAGTCCCGTCCCTTCTCGAACACCTCTAAACGCATCTCTTGTCAGCTAGGATCTGTGCATTTTTGCAACGCATGAGCCCTCTGTGAATGTTGAAACATGCAAGTAATTTGACAGAAGTGACTTAAATGAGAAAGGTCAGATCCACTTTCACAGAAAATCTTTGCTCTATCCTTCGTGTTCTCTCTCTGTCGGTTGTTAGAGCTTGTCTAGTCAGTACAAGTACTGTATCTACAGACTGAAGTGTCTAGTAGTTCTTTCCCACCTAACAGATAATTCCCACAATCATTGGACAGCGTTATGTAAAAACAACAGGTTGACATGCATGCAAGGTCAAAACAAACTTTCATTTTCTTATATGCATTTATTTTTACTTTGTTTGTCCAAGAACTCACAAACAATTTGTTCAGTGATTCATTTTTACAAACCCCTCCTGTGATTGGTCCATTTCTGAGCTTTTAACTCAAAAAAGCAGCACCTAGTGGCAAAGAATGAAATAGCATTTTCTTTCAGACCACAAAAAGAACAAGGGGGCTATTATATATAATAAATAAACAATTTACTTTTTCTGTTGTAATACTATACCCAAAAGAGATATCAAGCAAAATATTTATTTGTTATTAAATGTACATCTTTTTTTGTACATCTATCAGTTTCGTTTTTTGCAAGGTGACAGTCCTGATAAAAAAGATTAACCTGTGTATAAACTGTCTACAGCCCACTATTAAAAGCTACTAACCATGAAGTTACAGAAAAGGCCAAAATAATGCTTTTAAAGATGTTACGCTAACCTTCAGAAAACGTTCTGCTTGCCTTAAGCCATCTATTTAAATCCTAACGTTTGAGCACAAATTTATAGTATAGTACACAATGGAAACGCAAAGAAAGTGATCAATTAGTGAGGTCGAAAAGTTTGGTTTTCGTTTCTCATTTGTAGTTGTGGTTCTCTGTGGCTGTGCTGACAGTGCACATCTCTATTTGCTACTGTAGCTGGCGTCTCCTCTCGCTGTGTGTTTTCTCTACAGATGTGACTTTTATCAGATGGTTTGATGAGATGTGTGTACGTGTTTCGTGAGGGTGTTTCAGAGGGTTTGTAGCTGTTATGAGCTTCTTTGTGACTGCGTTGGCTGCTTCCTGACACCTGACAGAAGAGCACAGAGTGTCAGATCAGAGGCGAGACGTTTCCTCTCCCCAGTGGACCTTCAGTCGGGACAGATCCACATGATCACAACCTCATTGTCAGAGCTGCCACTGTCTCAGCACAACACTCATTCATGTTTGCAAAAGCACATGGAGTCCGAGAACAGGGATAGCTTGAATGTCAGAAGAGTGAATGTCCTCGATGAGCAACTTTATTGAATTTTTTTTCATTATATTTTTTATGTATGTGATTTAAAACAAATAAGTACTTATGATTGTCTAATCACTCGACTCTAATTACGCCGACACACTCAGATAACAGTACTTTTTTAGATAATTTTGTTCAATTTATTTCTAATTGCATTTTGATATTAAATTGCATTTCTTTTCTATTCTCTAAGAAATCTGTAGTTTAATGATAAACCCAATATAAACAAAAATGAATAACAACAAAATAAATTAATATAATATAAACACAATATAATATAAATGCAATGAAATTCTTTTAATAAAAATTATTTCATATCTTAAACCCTGCCAATAGAGTTGAATGGAATTTGCGACCATAGTTAGCTAGCAGTGCTTTTGGGAAATGCACCCCAGATTATTTCATGCTAACTGACATTCTACCACGCTTTCCTATTTCTGTGAATGTGATGAGGGCGACGCTCACTCACCCTAAAGCCTCTGGAGGTCTAGATGTGGAAGGAAGGAGTGTAGAGGGAGAACACTGCAGCCATGACTCATCTGCAGTCATAAACACACACACACACACACACACACACACCCACGCAGACCAGAGGTAAGATGAACACAGGGCCTCCTTTTACTTCAGAAGCAATAAAGGAGGTGGAAACCCAGCATGCTGCTCTCTCCGAGGGGGGTTCTTTCAGTTGTACGTCTGTTGATTTTTGAACATGGCGTCTCATCGGGTCCCGGCAATGGGCACCTCACCCCGTTAAACAGGAAGCTTATTTTCTGCTATCGAGAGGCACAGATGTTAGAAGAGCTAAATATGAGACGAGGTATCATGCTGTCGTTCAGACGTTTGAAAGTTGTTTGGGGGCAACTTCGAGCGGTTGGAATCCTTTTCACACATGATCATAGTCAAGGTCGTCCCTGCTGAGAGGGAAACTGTAAGTGTATGAATGATTTGAATGAGCTGAGGTAATTTCGTAAAATGTGCCGTTTCAGGGAAGCGCGCAATTCCTATAGCGACCAGATGGAGCCATTATCAGAGGAGAATTTAATGTCTCTGTGGCTGAACCATATGTGAGACTGCAGAGATCCTGCACTCATTTAACTGTCCCCTGTTTTCTGTCTGTCAAACACACACATACACACATACATGCAGGTTTAAGCTGCTCAGTCAGGAAGAGGGCGAGTACTTCAACGTACCTGTCCCACCTGAAGGAGAAGAAGGCAATGAGGAACTCCGGCAGAAGTTTGAGGTGAGCGAATGTGTGAGGTGTGCCAGAGTGTATGTGTTTGTTTGTTTCATTTATCGAGAGATAATCCTAGAGAACATTGCTTCCTTTAATGTAGATGTCGGATGATTACCGGCACAGATATTAAAGTCTGCATTAAATCAAAGTTGACTTTATTTACTAGCGGACATTGCTAGTCTCGATGTGTACAATTAATCGGTGCGCGTTTATCTGGTGAAAAAGAAAACTATTTGTCTCTGTAACCTTTTAAACAAAATCTGAAGAAATGTATCTTCTGCTGATGACTTGGGCTGAATATCTTTAACCACAGCCCTTCAACCATAGGATTGCTGTGAGTGAGACAGAAAGAAGTAACGCAGGAATAAAACCACGCCCTCTATTCGATATTCGGTTTCTGCTGGAAAAACTTCACTACGCTGAAATAAAGTCAGCAGCAACTTCTGGTTCACACAGATTTTTATGGTTGCTGTTGTCTGTCATATTCAAAACCAGTTTTCTGATGAAATTATTTAAAAGCAATTAAAGTTTTGTCAGAGCCCTTGTTTTTCATCATTTTAACATAAATTATAATTTTAACTCAAGACATATAATGGTTTAAAATATTAATTATCATCTACTTGATCTGTATTAATCAGTAATTTAATAACACTTCTTAATTTGAATCTCTTGAAGCACTTGATTCATGTCTAATTAGACCAGAAATGTATAAAAGTAAAATAGAGTTCTGATTTTTATGTGGATTTTGACTCTCTCACCTGGTTGCAGGTAAAGTGAAAAAAGAGAGGTCCTTGTGCATGAAGCATATATCACTCACTGACAAATCTGCCATAAATAACACATTGGCAAATCCCAGCGTCCTCCTGAAGTAATCACACACACGTCAACCTGCATTCTGCTCCACACTTCCCAATTTGAATACAGAGTAGAGCTGACTGAGAGGTACCAGCACGAAGCTCCTGATCCCTGGGCTTTCTTCACCACAGATTGATTCAGGCACATTTTAAAGTCCCTTTTCCTGTGGTTTCCCTCGTTTTAGAACGTCCTCAGACCTCAGTCATAAAATGAAAATGCGTCATACCTCAGACTAAAAGGCAAAACGGCATCGTGACATTCGTGTCTCTGAAAAAACGACGTTTGGTGTGAGGTCTCGTACAATCAGGCATAGGGCGAAATGGACTCCGATAAAAAGGCATCAGACAAAAAGTCATCATTAGCAGTTCAGAGAAGTTGATAGGTGACAGTGGTCTCGATATTCGCTTTGTGCCTATTGGTGCGTGCATGTGATGGCATGTATGTACAAAGTGTGCAGGTCTCTGCATAATTCAAACGGTCCCGCGAGCAGACCCAGTGGACCCAGTGCATGATGGGATTATTTATGAACAGCCCGATGCAAAACTTAGCGCTACTCGAACTGTGTGTGTGTCTGAGTCGGCAGTTTTCCTACACATAGTGTGATGCATAATTTAAAATGTGAGAAATGGTCAATCTGTAGCTCATCTGGTGGGCTGGCATTTCACACATCATGGAGGGAAAACTTCTTAAATCGGTTTAAAGTCTTTCTTTTTTTTCTCTCTTTCTTCTTTTGTCCTTTTTGGTCTCTTGTGCGTTTGTGTGTTCTAGTGGTCTGAAATGGTGAGATACTTTGACTCATTATAAAACCTATTGAGCAGCATCTGGTCGTTCGGCCTCATGGCCTCAGTCCCACGCTACAAGGCATTCCGGTCTGCTGTTTCTTAGTCCCGCTCTAGAGATTCGGCCAGGAGAGCTGGTCCTGTTTGTGGATTCCAGTCCGTTGTCTCCCAACTCTGTTCTTGAGATGTGGCAAGGTGGGCCGATCCCTATTCCAGTTCCTGAATCTCGGCCAGAGGGGTCGATCCTGATTCCAATTTCTGATTTATGGCTAGGTGAGCCGATCCCAATTTCATTTCCTAATTTAAGGCTAGTAGGGCAAATCCTGAATTCAGGTCCTGATTTATAGCCAGTAGAGCCATTCCTGAATCCAGTCCCTGCAGTCCCTGAGCGCCTCCCTGAGTTTGGTGGTCCTGGAAAGGGTGGGCAAGAGGGGAGTTTGGGATTGGGTCCATGTGCCTTCTAAGGCCCCAGACCCGACATGACCTCCCAGTACTCCAGACCCACCCTGAAGGCCTCAGTGACTCCCTCTCGGCCTTCAGGGTGCCCACCACCCTCCCCGGTTATTGTTTTTTTTGTGTTTGTTTTTGTTGTTACTTGCGGTGCAAGTATGCGCCTTTTCCGGTAGGGGAGGTAAATGTTACGTTTTAGTTTCGGTTTCATGTCTTGCTGTTTTAGTTCCTGTTTGCCCATATTTGGTTTTTCCTGTGTCAGTATGATTATGAGTTGATTATTCCCCGCCTGTGTTTTCCCAGCTGTGTCTAGTTTACTTCATTAGTCCTTGTGTATTTAGTTAATGTCTGTTTGAGTTTTCCCGGTCCGTGATCAATCTTACTATGGTTTGTTTAGTTTGGTAAAGTTTTACGTTTGCTGTTGTGTCTGGATGCTTTTTCTGTTTGATTAATAAATGAAACGAGCTATAACACCAGTTGTATTTATTAAATAACTAATTTTACATATTGCAATTTATTATTATTATTATTATTATTATTGTAAAATTAAAAATGATACAATTTTCTAAAAAAAATTTCCACTCAAAAACTCTGTCTATATAGACAAACTATGTACATTTTAATGTTAAAATATTTAATTGTATACATTTAGTTATTTTATACTACTATAAAAGCAAATTTGCTCTCTCATTTTTTTAATTACTTGATTATTGCAAAATAACAATAGTAGTAGTAGTAATATGATTATTATTATTTTATTCATATAAACGTTATTTTTAGTAATTTTAAATAGTGCTGTCAAATGATTATTGGGGGTGGAGGCTGGTGGCTCGCACACGTTCCACTTTTAGGTTCAGGGTGTGAGAGGGAGGCGGCTTCAATAACGCATTAATTTTGACACCCCTATAATTACAATTTACTGACTATTATGTCATCAACTTATGTCATTCTGTTTTTATTATTATTGTTACATAAACTCAAACTCTTTCTGCTTAGAGGGCAACACAATTAAGTTGTTTTGAATTTATTAAAATTATTATACAGCTTTTGGGTCTGTTATGCCTTAAAACACTAGCTCTGTAGGCAGCTCACTATCTTGAAAGCAGTTCTCTCATAGATTAGCATCACATCTGGTGTCTTGTTCTGATGTATGTTGTTCGACTGTTGCTGGCTGAGAATGAATGGCCCAGCATTCCCAGCATGACTCAAGACTGCGAGTGGTTGTGAGGGGAAATGCTTAGGCTCCATTTGAGTGCATCAGTGTGGGAGATGCAAGAAAGGCCAGCGAGTTAGTTCCTTGCTATGGGGTCTTTGTGGTCAGGGCAGGTCTCTGCTGAAAGGCAGAGGGGGTAGATGAAGGATTGGCCTGGTGGTGCTCATATTGAGCTCATTAAGGCCGGGGCTGTGTCAGGCTACCTGCCAGCAGCTCCATCACACTTCCGCACGCAGACGGACCGGCAGGCCTCCCTCAGGATCCGTGTCAGTAACACAGAGCCGGTCACTCCTGTTCCTGTGCTGGAAGACCGGGGCACTCGCATCATGCAACGCTCAGAGCTGTAGCCTCATGTCAACTTTTGTTCCTGCGTTGTGGGCTATAGCCAGATTTGGCTCAGCTTGAAAACAGAGATGCGGAAATGACTCATTATCTCACACTCATTTTGGATCAGCTCCTGTTTTATATGGATACAAATGTTTATATGGACTCAACATGCCCAGGGGTCAATGACATGACATACTTTTTTTTGTCCTTTAATACAAATTTGATTCCATTAAAACTATTGAAAAAGAAAAGTTTCTCACACAAACTACTTTCTTTGAACTAAAGATGCACACTTATTAACATGATTTTAAGCACATTTTAAGCACACACAAAAAAAAAAAAAAGGTTTCCTATTTTTTGGATCAGAAATAGCTTACATTTTTTAGTATTAATGATGACTTTTCACTGATAAAAGACAACATTATATGATAACAATATAATATTGAGTTATTTATAAATTTATTATATTACATTATATTATATTATATTATATTATAGTATAGTATAGTATAGTATATGTTTTAACCAGTGTGTCAAGATTATTGCTGGACTTTAATGATAAACAGTTATACTAAGTTTCTATTTTTTTGCTTAAGAAGTGTACAAAGCATTAATATTGTACAAAACCACACTATAAAACTTTTTAGGGCATTGTAAACATACACAGAATATTAAGAATTATTTCTAATAATCTGTATTTAAAACAGTACATTGAAAATATATGCAAATATTTTAACAATTTGCAGTGTAATATTATATGTAATACATTTTAGACTCAAATTATCCTGATTCACCAAGGCTGATGGAAATTTTAAGATGTTTAAATCACCAATAAATTAACCTGTTTTAAAGTGTGGCATTTCCGCACATTTGTCTTCAAACACTTTTTGTTTATTTTTAGCTCAATAAAAATGTTATAATCTAAAGCTGCTATTTTAGGAGATAGAACAACCTTGACATAGCGTTGTTAAGCATTTGTTTGTGAACTGTAATGTCATCTTGAATCAAAATGGAATAAAGAAAAAAGATGCTGAATGCCAATAGGGTCTGCTGAGTGATAAATAAGTATTTTGAAAATGGCTGAGCTGGCATGCTAGCATTGCTAATTTTAGTCAACTCTTCCCCAGCACCACCTTTCAGTCCATGATGCTCTTTTTCTGGTTGTTTGTGTTTTTCTGTGTGTGTGTGTCAGAGGTGTAATCAGAACCATTAAGTCGTGTCACCTCCTGTTGATAGCATCTCCTCGACTTTTATTCACCTGTAATATGACCTGTCAAGACTCGACCACCTTACTCCACATTTCACCGTGATGAAAACTTCCTCTAACTGTTTAGCTCTGTATTTCTTTCTTTGTTCTCACTCCACACTGCTGTGCAGAGATGACGGTATTTGTGTGCAGTGAAGCGCGGTGAAGGCGACGCATTCAGTTCAGTGGAAATCTACCCACATTAGCATTTGTCTCCGTTCCTTTTTATCCCTTCCTTCCCATTCTCTCTCTACTCTCTTGCATCCTTCCTGTCTATTCTGAAACAGACAAATAAAAGTTGTCACCACTGGGTCGTCGGGCAGAGCGTTTGATGCCATGTTTCTGTGTTAGTGCGTGTGCGTCAGTTTGCAGAATACGGCCGAGATGTTTGTCTTTTACAAAAGAAACACTGCCTTAGCCCAGTGATGAGGCTCTTAGCTGGATACAGAGCTAATCGCTTGTTCACGGCCAACAATCGATGAAGGAGGAGGAGGAGGTGGAGAGCATTTTGTGCGTGCGTGAGTGTGTGTGTGCGCGCAGAGATCAATGCCACCACTCAACTCGTGGTTTTGGCGGAGAGACAGAGCTTCTCAAATGGCTTTTCCCCAGAGGCCACACGTCTCTTCCCACAGAGCTACAGAACCACGACCTTCAGAGCGAGAGATGGGGAAAAACTCTGAGCCGGGGAGATTAGAGGGACTGTTCAGCCACAAATGAAGATTCTGTCATCATTTAATTACCCTCATGTTGTTCCAAACTCGTGCCACTTAATTTTTTTTTTTCTGGTGGAGCACAAAAGGTGATATTTTAAATTATGTGCCGGCCTCTCTTTTCCAGATTGCAATGAATGGCAGCTGGACCCTTCAAGCTTTAAAAAGGAGACAAAGCAGCATATAAAATGTCATAAAAATTGGACATAGGAAATTTTGGCAACATTTTATTGTAGTGTGACGAACAGACCAAAATATTAGTCATTCATAGACAGTCAGAAATAATTTCCAGATAAAATATCAATGATTTCCTGTAAGTTCTGTCAAAAATGTAAAGATTAAATATTCAAAAAATCATATATTTCAAAGAATAAATATTTAAATAAAGCATAGATGTTTAAGTATTTAAGCAAGACAGACAGATATTTAAATAACTGAATATGCATCATAAAAGTGGTTAATGTGACTTGCGTAGTATATTTATGTATAAATTAATGCATTTAGCAGATGCTTTTATCCACAGCAACATAGAAAAAAGGAGAAACAAAGCAGTTCATCAAGGGCCAACAATAGTCATAATATATATTCATCTAATAAACATTACATTATATATTATATCAGTTGTATGTTCAATACGTTTACAGTATATTCAAAGTACTGTACATGCAAAGTGACAGAGAGTGTGAAAAATAGACCAAAACTGAAGTTGTCCGATAAGATTCCTCCTCTCTAATGAGCTGTGAACTGAAATATTGAACCAGTGAGTTTGAAATCATTTGTGAAAAAAATCATTAAAATCAGCTCAATAAATTCAAAAGATCTGATTCAGAAACACAATTTGTTCAGAATATATACATTTTATACATCAATATATATTCATTTGATATATATCATATATCAGTATCATCTGAACAAATATTTTTTTGAGTGCTTTTTAAAGCCAGTGCATTGTCATGTTGTGTTCTACAGACAAAGTCAGATGTGCAGATTTGGAACAACATGAGGGTGTGTAAACGATGAGCCCTTCAAATGAGATAAAGAGAGGGCAGACAGACAGAAGAATGTGAGTGAGGCTGTGTGTTTGTCTGCAGGGACAGTGTCTGAACAGTAGTGAGTGGGTTAATGGAATTCTATGCTAGACTGAGCCGCATGCCAGCCTCACAATATGGCAGCAGTTTGGAAATTAAAATTGAATGTACTCCAAGAGGCTGTGAGAGAGAGGGCAGTGAGACAGGCGCGTGTGGGATGGACCGAAGGGACCCAGGCAATCCTACACATTCATTCTGCTGGTAAATAGCAGTGGATTCAAGGGAGAAGTGAGAGGCATGCAAAAATTCATTTGGAATGAGTGTAAAGGTGTCGAATTGAAATCGGCTCTGTGTGTTTTTAATTACAGTCACCTCTTGCACACATCACAGGATGTCAGTGGCACGTGTCATTTAAGAGATGTGCGTGCACGGCATAAAATGGCTGTTACAAATGAGTTGTCTGATGACCTGGTGGACAAAGCACATGTGCTAACCTGCTGGAGTGCGGTATTTACATCACATCTGTCTTATAGTTATTAGAAAATATATCTTCTTTTGTGTCCTGTTAGTTCTGTCCCATTTACTTGAGGTGAAAAATCGTGTTTTATTTTATATTCAGTAGTTACAACAGTCGAACAGACAGATATAAAACAAAAATATATTAAATATTAAAAATAGTAGACAGTATCATGTATCTTGTATTAAGCCCATTAAAATATTTTTTTAGAATAAGAAAACCAGGTACCAAGTTAAAATAGTGTCAGCAGTGCATAAAAAGTAAAGTGAGGAATTTTGACGCACTGTTGTGTTTTGTGTGTCACCCCAAGTGCTGTGCAAACGTGTTGTGAATGAGAAAAGCTTTTAGTGCACTTGTGTGTGTATGTGTGTGTGTGCGTGACCTGTTGCCAGGCTGCTGTAGGTGTGATTGGCTCACAGCTGTAGATAATGGATCAGTTCTCAGTGGACTGTGAAGGAGAAAGTTGGTGAACAAGGAAATCGGCAGTACACTTCCCCTCAGCCTGCAGCCGGCGGGGCCTAATGACTGTGCCCTGTGACCGCACACACTTGATACAGAAGGAACCACAGACATTTACACAGGCCGTCTGTCATTCTCTAGCATGCCAGCTTGGCCAGCGAGATCCTTGCCAGAGACTAAATGTTCACCCAGGGAGAGCGAGAGATACACACAGTTTAACAGACGCACACCCACTTCCTCTGTGTCTAACAAACACTTTAGAGCTGTTTGACAAATGCTGCCAAAGACATATTTAATATCTCTCTTTGTATTACAGTTACACGCTGTCTTTTTCACACATCCACACAATAGCCAAAAATTGCTTCATCTGCAGTCTGGGTGACAGGTTCACCCAGCGTTTGCTGAATCGTGTGTTTGACAGATTTAGCAGCGACGTGATGAATAGACCTGCTTAAGAAATTCAGTAACATCTACAGAGAGAAACAAACAAAAGATGTCAGTCATGTCAGGTTGTGGCTCCTTCTTATGTTTGTACTGTGTGTGTGGCCTTCATCAAGCCCAAATGTCCCTACAACGATAGTAAAACCTGAGATTGTTTTAGTATTAATTCTTACAAGTGATACCGCATTATTGAGGCTTTCTTGTCATCAGACTAAAAACATGAAGGCTCGAAGTTTGGCTTAGCTTTTAATATAGTGTTTTAAATAAAGGAAATACATACTTTATATGCAATGTTTTAATGATTATAATGAATAATGTATTGGTACTAATCAGCTAATATCAGAGTTTTTTTTTGTCATGACATTATCCCTGTTATTATATTTGCTGTCATGTAGTACTCATTGAAAGGTAAACATAATCTTAATGTAAAACACATTTAATGATTTAGTAACACTGTTACATGTAATCTTTAACAGTCCTTAAAATTAATATCCATTTCTCATATTAAATATTGTAATGCAGCGGTGCTTAAATTTACTTGCTCTTAAGTAGTTACTAATGTGTTTATTTGTTTAGATAATATAGTAGAGCCGTGACATGAATACAATAAGTAGCTTATAACAGAGAATGTAATATTGGTGTTTAAAAAAGAAAAAAAGGTACAAAAGCTGTCACTGGGGCTGCACCCCCTTTGCATGTTAGTATGTACCATGTACATATTAGTGCTCTTTGAAAGGTTTCATCCCCAGCAACAGCTGATTTTGGTTTTAGAAGTAGGGGGAAGAAAATATCATTAGTTCGGTATAAAAGCTATAGAAGTCAACTGAAAGTCACCACTGTGCTTGAAAAAAGAAACGTGTGTGTCTCTGACCCTGCTCTAACACAAGCTTATTGTTTCTTTTTGCTCTTTCCCAACAGAGAGCTAAAATTGGTCCCAGCAAAACAGACGGCTCTTCCTCCAACGCCATCTCCAAATTTGACAGCAATGGCAACCGGGACCGCATGAAACTGTCCGACTTCAATTTTCTCATGGTGTTGGGCAAGGGTAGCTTTGGAAAGGTAACTGTCGCCGTGTTCTTTGGCTCTGTGTCTCTCTGTGTGTGTCTCAGGTAGGCTCACTGGTGCTTGGAGCAGCAGGTAATCTCGATCTGTGAGGTCACTCTAAACAACTAAGATTACTGGAACACAGGCTAAAAGACAGAGAGAGGGGAAATAGGAGGGTGAGTGGGCTCATGTTCCAGCTGCTGCCAGTTGCCATGGCAACAGGATTTAAAAATGATATTGATATGTTGAGGTGCAGTGCTAGACCTCTGTCAGCATCATTAGCCGAGACTGTTTGATGTTGTCCACATCATAACAAACAAAATGTCAGGCTCACTGTTGCGTCTGATAGCGTGATCTGTCCAGTTCGCTGCTGCACCTTCGTTCTCCACCGAAGATGTCTGTACGTGACTCTGAGCTTCTCTGCAGCCTCTTAGACTCGTGTTTAGATAGCCAAGTCAAGTCAGTGATGAAGTCAGCCGGGACTTGCAGTCTGAAAAAAAAGTCTGATTGTTTTCCAGGAAAAATCCGCAGAACATTATATATTTTGGATAAAAAGATAGGATAGAGCTCGTTTTCTTACGTCATTCTGGTGCTGCAGAAGGCTCCAGTTTTTGTTTTGATTTTTTTTTTATCTTAAGACACACAAATTGATAGCTTTTTTTTAAAGGATAAAATGTAAAGGATAAATAGTGTGCATGAAATGTTTTCTAAATGCGTGTTTATTGATGGCATTGCTCGATCTTGTGAATTATGTAACCATGCTACTTTAAAAAAGACAATTTGCCTGTTATTGATTTAAGAAAAATAAACCAAAAAACTAACAATTCTTTACTCATCCTCAAGTTGTTCTAAACATATGAGTTTCTGGTAACACTTTTAGGCTCCCTTAACTAGTTGCTAATTATCATGCATATTACTGGAATATTAACCATTTATTAATAGTAATTAAGCACATATTAATGCCTTATTTTAGATGACCCTATTCTACATTCCTAATCCTACCCAATACTCAACAAATATCTTATTAATTGTTAGCAGCAAATTAGGAATTTATTGAGTGAAAAGTCATAGGGATGCAACGGTACAGTAAGCCCACGGTTCGGTTTGTATCACGGTTTTCTGGCCACAGTACTGTATGTGAGCTCTAACAGAGCGGGAGGTCATTTGCCCTTTCTATTTCAAGTTATCAAGGTACAGAGACAATATTAAATGTAAAAAAGGTACAGAT
>JAUCMU010000063.1:9644552-9664847 GCA_032275025.1 Enteromius treurensis
GTTTTTCGAGTCGTTCGTTCATCACGTGACAGCCCCGTAAGCTTAACCTATGCAGCCTGAGCCGTGCGCGACTGAACAAATCACTCCCACGAGACGACTCGTTCTTATACGAGTCACATTAAAGATTTGTTCAAAATGAACAACGTTCAAGAACGACCCATCACTAGTCTTGAGAATTTCTGACCATCGCCTGATTGTCTATGGGCTTAATACACAGAAAAAGCCCATTTTAATTAAAATGATAGTTTAATGCCTCAAATAGGCTACCGATATATCGCGGTTCACGTGGGTGTACCGAACCGAACAGGGCAAACCGAACGGTTCGATAAACCACAGAAAACCGTTGCATCCCTAGTAAATAGTGTCGGTTAAAAGTCTTCCCTATTCAAAAGTGCTACCACGTTTCTTTCTTCTGTTGAACTTAGAAGATATTTGTTATGAAGTTTATTATTATTTAAAGTGTTGACTTCCATATTAAGGAAGAAAATACTATGGAAGTCAATGGTTACTCTCAGTTGTTTGGTAACGAACATTCTACATAAGAAAAAAAAGTAACTTAAATGTTTGGAACAGTTCTGAAACAAGTCATTTACATTTTTCAATGATTTAAGCTATATATTTAAATCAAGTCACTATTTTGTTTTTTGAGCAATGCTAGTAATCGTACAGTTGTTGGTCACTATTGACTTCTATAGTATTTTTTCCTACTTCAAAGTTCCTCAAAACGTCTTCTTTTTTTGTTCAACTTAAGAAAGACACTTTTACAGGTTTGGAATGGCATCTAAATGTTGACAAAATTGCAAATTTTGACTAGAATAAAGACAAAGATGCTCATTAAAAAATCTTTTAGAAGAGGAAATGGGCTCTCTGGTGGCACTTTGTCAGAAACACTGTAGACTGCATGATGCTGAGCTTTCAGCAGAGGGAGCTTCAAAAGCTGACAGATGTGCACTTTCACAAGCCCAATTGTGTGATTATGGGGTTGATGCAGATCTCACAGTTGGAGACATGATCATTGATCAGATTCTGCCCTTGAATATGCTGATCCTGGAGCAGTTCTCATCCAGGACCCAGCAGATAGTTTTGTGTGGCTGCACTAGCTGATGCACAATGTCCTTGAGACTTTGGAGCACTGCGTGCAGTCGCGTACCTTTTGTTTGATGTGCGTTTTTCTAAACAGGTATGCAGCGGTAATGAATGCGTTGGAATGGATATGACCTGCTTGCTATGCTGCCAGAGTAGTGTGTGTGTGTGTGTGTGTGTGTTAGGGTGTAGAGCCTGTGAGGAGCAGATGGTGTCCTCTGTAATGCTGAAGTGTATCGCTTCTCTTTTCCCATTGCCAGTCACAAGGTGTCCATCTGGGGCTGTCTTTACACTGAAATAACTCTGCTCATTTCAATATGTGCATTTATTTTCAAGAGAGAGCTAAAAGGCAGAGCCAGACTGTCCGTAAAGTTTCTTCAAGTATTACTTTTCCATTGTCAGGTTATTCTCTATGTGACCTTGATGCTGAATGAGGGAAAGTATTTGAAAGATGCTTTCACACACTGATGAAGCGCTATTGGTTTGGTGACAAGAGGTGCTGTGTCTGTGTCAGCCATATTGGATTGGGCTTAAATTCATCACACACACACACATGCATGCACATGCATAACAGTGTTGCGGAGCTAATTTAAGTCTGTAGCTTTCCAGACTGCAAGATACACATAAATAGTTATGCTACGGTCAAGCTACACTCTACGCAACCTGAAAGACATCAAATCGCTGTATCTAAAAAGCTCTAAAATGCCACATAAATTGATAAATAATCATTTGAATTGGTATATTTACTTTAAGATTTTCTGGCACTACATATGTGAGAGGATATTTTAAAGAGTGTGTTTGTTCACTGCCTTGTCTTGCTATGAATGACGCATTTATATATAACGCTTTTACTGTGTATGTGGGCGGGGTCTCTCCTCAACCACCACCAGTGTGCAGCATCCACCTGCTCACCACACACCGGCTCCAGGTGGAGAGGAGAGAGAGATACAGCCAATCAATGGATGGGGATTATTGGGAGGCCATGATAGAGGAGGGCCAGTGGGAATTTGGCCAGGACACTGGGGTTACACCCCTACTCTTTACCATAAGTGTCATGGGATTTTTAATGACCACAGAGAGTCAGGACTTCGGTTTAACGGCTCATCCGAAAGACGGATTTGTCTTGCTACAGTATGCTGCTGCCTGTTGAAAAAAAGTAGCTTCTTTTTGGAAAAGATACACAGTTTTCAAAATGGTTACACTACTGAATAAAAAAAAAAAGTATTTCATATGCATATGGATGTAATGCACCGCAGTGTGATATATAAATTGTGAAATGTTGCTGCTCTGAAAGCTCTTATTTGTTTTGCCTTTAATGTTATTGACTGAGCTCAGTGTTTGATTTCATTTGTCTGGGTCATCTATGGTTTAGTTTTGTTTATACGGTAACAGATGTTTTACCAGACGTCTCGATATTAGATTACAGTAAACAATATAACAGTGTAGCTTAGCTTTGGGATTATTTATAGTGATGTTGGTGCATTTAATTCAGCTTTTCATTCTGGCAGGTTTTATTGAACATGTAACATTTTTTGATTTCTTGCTCATTTTGGAGTAATAAAAATGTATGTGGGTTAAACTTGATTTATATTAAATTGTCTACGCATTTAAATTAAGATGTTTGTATTTTTTTCATGTTTATGATATCAGTCTCTTGTTTTTTTATTGATTATTCTCTCATTTCTTCTGCTCTTTGACTCTTCTACTCTTTAAACTTTCTCCCTCTTTTTTCTTCCATCCCTCTCTCTCTGGTTGTCTCTTCTCTTTAGCACATTTGCCTTTAGGCTCAATCCTAAAATTGAGCACAATTAAAATCTGCCTTCCCATCACTCAAGATATCCTTCACCGTGGCATAGTGCCACACTCAAATCTGCTCCTTATTGTCTTCACATGTTTGCGAGAGCTTCATCGCTTCTGTCAGTCATTTCTCTTTGTCTTTGTACATCCTCTGTGCCTCGACTGCGGCTACTGTATATTCAATGGCCTAACATGCTCCGAACGGGCTGAGAATGAGTGTAAACTCTGCTGTACTGATCCACAGTCAAAGGCCAGTGTATCTTCTGCTAATAAATGAAGCTTGTGCGCTGTTACAGTGTTGCTTTGCTCGTCTCCTCCTGCTCGCTCGCTCAAATGCTTCTGTTATGTGTTTGGTTACATAACTCCGAACATCCCTGCTACCTTCACACACTCTCTCTCTCTCTCTGTTTGTCTTTTTTAGGTGATGCTGGCAGAGAGGAAGGGAGGTGATGAGCTGTTTGCCATAAAGATCCTAAAGAAGGACGTGGTGATCCAGGATGATGATGTTGAATGCACTATGGTGGAGAAGAGAGTGTTGGCCTTGCCTGGAAAACCACCCTTCCTCACTCAGCTGCACTCCTGCTTTCAAACCATGGTACTGCAGCTTCTCGTCTCATCCCCTCTGCTGTCATCTCATTTCATGTCTCATGATATCTCTTTTGCTCTCTATTCTTCTTCCTCTTGTCTCATTTCGACTCTCATTTTGTTGTCTCATCTCATCTTCTTCATTGATTAATCTCCTGTTGTCTATTCAGTTCTCATTTCACCCTGTCCTCTCTCTTGCTGCTCTCCTCATCAGCTTTTCATCTCTCCTCCTCCTCTTTTCCTACCTCATCTTCTCCTCTTAGTTTCTTGTCGCCTCTATGTCTCGGTTCTCCTCTCATCTGGTCATTCTTCTCCTCGTCTCTTTTTCATCTTATATTATATGCTCTCTTTTGTCTATCCTTACCACATCTTCTCTTCTCTTCTTATTTAATCTAATTTCTTCTCCTCTTTTTGTAGCATTTTGCCACTTCTCCACTTCTCGTTCCCTTGCCAATGTATATCATCTAACATATCACTGTGTATTCTTTCATTTTGCAGCACATGACCAAACACACACACACACAAGCTCACACACACTTGAATCCATCCCTCCCCATCCCCCACAAGCTGCTTAGAGACTGCAGTCATTTGTACATCGACAAGAATGGTGTTTGTGTGTGTGTGTGTGTGGTCATGTGAATGTGACATGCTCACAGGGGGGCAGCGCGCCACACACTCATCTGTGGCCGCAGCAGAGCTGTGACAGGCAGCATCGCCGTCTCTCAACATCCTACTGAGCACCGCATGAGCCCCTGTCACCAACAGCAAGATAGCGAGAGACTGAGAAATCGAGACAGGAAGCAAGAGTCAAAGGATAGAGAGGACTGAGTCAGAAACCGAGGAGACTCTGAGGGAGGAAAAGATTGTGACGTCACGCGGCCAAAGCTCTTTCATGCCTTGTTTTTCTGGAGCTGCATTGGATCTCAAACGAAGCTACGTCACTAAATCATCTCCTCCTTCGCACATACGTTTGTTAAGAGCAAATAAAGCCTGCGAGATATTCGAGCGGGGCATTGGGAGGGGACTTCTTTATGGAGGGGGATCAGTCACAGGAGGTATTTGACAGCCAAACAGCTGCAGTCATGTAGATTATCCTCAAGCCTATAATGGGGAGTTAGTCAGATGGGTGTATGTGTGTGTATGTGGTTGTGTATGCTGATGTGTTGTAGTCGTGGGGGTTTAGGTAGTTGGTGTGTAGTGGAGTGAGGTAAAGACTCTTTCCCGCCGCCCGCCTTCTTTCCTTCCTGACAGTGATGGGACCTCCTTTAAGCACTGCTGCCTAGCAGTCCGTCTCCCCCTCGCACTCTTCATCACTTTCAGTCTCTTAATCCTTCCTGACTCTAATTCCCCTGACCATCACACACACACACACACACACACACACCACCACCACTGCAGGAAATTACACCACACGCAACTGATGCAAAATAAGCCTCATCATTACAGGAAGAAAGCCAATAAAATGGAGCCCAGGGAAAATGTTGGCTGAAACTTGCAGAGATGAAGACGTCCGGCGTGTTTTGATCTTTGGATTTTGGCCCCTGGGATTCGTCTCGTGTATTAGTGTGTGGATGTGCAGTTGTGTGTGTGTGTGTGTGTGTGTGTCGATTTGTTAAAAATGTATTATTGACTTGTGTCACTAAAAGTAAATATTCTTGCAGGGGTTTGAGTGACAGTAAAAGTAATAAACAAATCCGTTGGCATTTCATAAAATCTTACTTGATGTCAGTACATTAATGCTCAGAATTATACAGTAAATTAAAATATGAATGAACTGTCTGAGTCCGTTCATTTTAGTGAAGCAAAAATATACCACAATATATAACAATATACAATGTCAGCTGAATTGTTTGTCAAGTTCCCAAAAAACAGCTCATATGAACTGATTCATTTTTAATGAACCAGAAATAAAAAACTTGTAAGATTCTGTTTTTTTGTTTAGTTTTTTTTTCATGTGAATCAGAATCATATGGCATCACTAATTCGGTCTAGTTCCCAGTTCTCTTTAGTGAATGAGAAGCATTCAGTGCAAACAATGTAATCCAGTTCTCAGTAAATGAATCTTTATAGATATATTTAAGTTCCTTTATTTAGTGAATCAAAAATATACAATATGCAAAATACAAAATATACAAGATGAGTCCTCTGCACAATCTGACTAGTCTCACCTGGCCAGAGGAGAATGGCACACTATTTCCTGTTTAATACTGTAAAGATGCTTTGACACAATCTGCTATATAAATAATGGCGACTTGATTTGACAATATGTCCAGTATTGTTCAGTTCCCAGACAGTTCCCAGAGCTGTTTCTTTTTAGTAAATCAGTAATATAGAGCCAAACAAATTCCAGCAATTCCCAAACGAATGAGCCGATTCTTTAGTGAATCAAAAACATCAAGTGAAATGTTAAATCCCGTTCCCAAGTGAATGACATTTATTAAACAGATTCTTTTTAGACAATTACAAATAGAATGATTCGCAGTTACTGATTTACCATAATTTACTTTTCACGAGTTTGCCTGCCCGTCCAGTCCTGATGGTTAATGCTAAACAAACTTGGCTTGCAGTGGAAGCTTAAACCCGAGGCTCGGTGTGAGTGCAGAGTTCAACACATGTTTTTTTGGTACCTAAGAGTAAGAGATGAGGAGATGGGGAGCTGCAGGGACGCCTCAAGAATTGATGTTGGAACTGTGCAGTGATAGCTGCTTACAGTATATCGGCTCTTAATAATGATTGACAGCACTGAATAATAAGTCTCCTCCCGAACCTACATTAGTAACTTCATTAGTCATGGCCAATTTAAACAAAACCAATGACTGTGTTCTATTATAGTTAAAGAAGTTATAATCAAATTGGTTCCAAAATCTACTCTTGGGTTCCATCTTATGTTAAACTCATTTGACATTCAAGTAACTCTGCTACTTGAGTAGCACTGCAACTTCTAGAACTGTTCTGGGTTACATGAAAATTCAACCGTCTTGTAATCTTTTCTCAACTATCCTGTGTTTGTCTCTTACGCCTCTCTCTTTGTGTATCTACAGGACCGCCTGTACTTTGTCATGGAATACATCAGTGGTGGGGACCTCATGTATCATATCCAGCAGGTCGGCAAGTTTAAGGAACCCCACGCTGTGTAAGTATAGCTCTCATCTTTGTCTCTTCATAGCGCCATCAATCGGCCACATTACAAAGATGTGGCATTTTCAGATTTCAGATTCATAAATTCAATTAATATTACTGGCCGATGACCCCGTTTCAATCGATGATGCATCAGCAAGTAGATGAGTTCCCCAGTGTGAACAATACAACACTTGAACTAACTGATGAGTTTTGTCAGTCAGCTACAGTAGCTGATTATGTCACCTTGAGCTCACCGATTACTTCATGGTGAGCTCACCAATGTGTGTGAGTGAACTGAATGTGGTTGAACTCATCCAAACACACTCCGTAGAACGAACAGGTCATTGCCCAATTGCATGATGGGTGGAAAGGAGGGACATTCATAGGGCAGCAAGTGTTTCCCGCTGTGCTGTGTTATTACTTCAAAGTGACCTCAGAGTACTTTGACCCACTCTTGCTGCTGCCGCTCCTTCTTTACCTCTTCATCTGCGCCCTTCTGTTGCAGATATGAGGTGTCTACTCAGCATACATCACAATTAGGTGTACGAAGGCCAGGTCAACCTGCTTCCCCCGACTCTCACTTTCTCTTTCACTCTTCTTTTTTCTTTTTAGCTCTGTTTCTACAAATCTATGAAGTGTTGCAGCGATGGCATATTTTTTGTAGGCCAACCAAGCAGTTCTCGATTTTTAAATTTTTTGTTCATCATGAAAAAGTTTGATACAATTTTAAGCTTAACTATAGACCCTTGTGTTTTCTTGGACTTTCTTGATAGTGCACGATTTTTCTGTGATATATAGCCTGTAGGACGTAGTTACAAAGAGGAGCAAAAATACCCCTTGTCAGTTTTTGTCTTATGTTAATTTATTATTGTGATATACGTGATAACATCACATGAGCAAGAGTGCAGTTTTTACCAAATATCAGCACAATTGCAAATGTGATAATAATTGTATACAACAGTTCAATAAAAAAATGATAATATTCTGTTTTAGACACAAAATTGTCAGTTTTGTTCTGTTTTGCCAACATAAACAGTTTTATAAAAACACATAGACGAACCATTGTGTCTCTTTCAATGATCCTTCATTTCTGGATTAAACCTCATTTTTAACAAATTGGGTAAGTGAGTGATTCAGTGACTCGTTAAAGTTTGCCTACGATTAGTAAAAAGTAGACTAATAATTAACTAATAAGTGAAGCATGTTGCATGTCTGATACAGTCAGATTCCTGGGTTCATTTAAAGTGGTCACATCTATGCTGAAATTCCTGTGAACCGCCCTGTAACCAATTTGAAGAAAGAAAGAAGCAGCAGCAGGAAACAGACAGGTGTTTGAGGGTGATCTCAGTATGGGCGGCTCCTTGGCAGTAGATGACTGAGCTGACCTTTCGCAGTAATCTCCTCTCAGAACCACGCTCTGTCTCCACATCTAACAAGCTTCATCTCTATTTGCTTTGCTTTCAGCTTGCTGTCTGCCCTTTATCATAAAGAATTAGCCTGTCTCTGTGGAGGAGAGCAGCGTTGTCATTGTGTTGGGTATGGAGCTCAGCACAGTTCAAAGGTCAGGGTGATTATGAGTGGCCAGTGACAGGGAGGACATGAAACAGTTGCAGCACATTATAACTGCTGGTAGTGGAATAGATCCAGGTTTCCAGATTCAAAAGCACACAGTGGTTCTGGAACACAGCGGGGCTTTTATTTCTTTTTATTATTATATAATGAGATTCAGTTGTATTGATTCTAAGATACAATGACTATTTCCTTGCTTTGCTCTTCCCCCCTTATTCTCTCAGCACTGTACATTTAGCCATCATTTGCTGTTCACAAAATGTACACAAACATCTTGTCTTAACCGAAAAGCCATTTAGTGACTATTAGCACAGATGGTAATAACACTGTGTTAATTGCGGCAGACTATTGCTGAGTTTTGTGAATGAAGCTGAAAGTATGAACCTAATTTACATAGAAATGTATGGAGGATTGTGAATACAACTTAAAAACAGAAAAAAAGATCAATTATCAGTTTTTTAAATGAACTAATAATTTTCCATTTTCCATTCCATTTTTAAATATTTTTTTTCCTGCTCACCAAGCCTGCATTTATTTGATGCAAAATGCAGCAAAAGCAGTAATATTGTGAAATATGTTTACGATTTAATATTACTGTCTAAAATAATTAATATATTTTAAAATGTAGTTTGTTGCTTATTAGCATAACTATTAACATATTACCTGTTTATTAACTTATAAAGCATATATTCTGCATGGCCAGCATGACAAAATACCTAAACTGAACAACTCCAGTACCTCACTATCACTAAGCAGCAAATTAGGAGCTTATTAAGGCAGAGTCATTATTAGTAGTTCGTTATAGCGAGAATTGGACCTAAGTGTGACCTGCGTTGAATACATTGATATAATTCATGTTAAATGTTACAATAAAATAATGTAGTAATCATTTTTATTAAAGTATTTTTAAATAAATATTGATTAGGAAACTGATACCTTTATGTGGCATTTACAGTCCTCCAAAGAAAGGAAGCATGTTTGAAAAGAATGACAGTAAAGTAATTGATATAAGCGTTGTTATAGTGTAAAAGTCAGTGCCTGCAGGTAGTTAGCAGGATGTTTTACACTAACACACTTTACTTAAAAGTGTTGGAAATGTTTTGTGAAATCACTTCTACTTGCTCTCTCTCTGAGTGGAGATAGCCAGAGGCTGGTTACTGCCGTGGCCTGGAAACAGAAGTTATCTTTTGACATAATCTGGCTCTGTATTGAGTCCTGTTTCCTCCTCCACCCCCAGCTGCATTAGTCACTGAACACGAATGCTAATTCTCTTCATATGTAGTTCTAAAATATAGGACAGACAAACACGCCACCTGATAAATAAAAGATTACTGCATGCTTGTATTAATAACACATATCTGACTTGCTTTATCTCTCTCATGTCTGTTCTGAGGGCAGAGCTCCAGTTTCAATGCTCTTAGCTAAAATGCACCTTTATCAGCTCTTTTTTTTTTTATTAGACAGATGTCTGGTATACTCTGCTCTGATTGGACAGGTATCACACTATGCAGGCTCCTCTGTTTTGTGTTGGAATTTATTTTTTGATAATGACCACCTGGCCAAATTTTGCCCTTGACCAAGAAAAACAACGGATTCATCTCCTGTGCTCCGATCTTCATATTGATTTGGATATGTGTGTGTGTTTAGGTTTTATGCTGCAGAAATCGCCATAGGCCTGTTCTTCCTACATGTGAAGGGTATTATATACAGGTGAGTGAAGCCCGGACAGCACCACACGTATCAGTTACACAAAGAAGTGAGAAGAGAACTGTAGAGGGTCTGTAGAGGAGCTGGGATATTAGACGAATTGCTTCCAGAGCACCACACACCAAAACACACTTGCTAACACACAGCAATTGATCCTAGTCAGACTCGATGCTGCATTTAGTTTTACACACACAAAAAAAATGACCTTGAGGATGGAAGTACCATCCGTTCAATTTATTGTATTGTTGTTTAACTGGGCAATTATCATTCAGCTCCTTGCAACATTGACAACAGAATAAGTCATTCCAGAATTTTTTTGTGGCTAAGAAACATTGGACATCATGAGCTGTGATTAATAAAACATAATCTCTGACTTTATAAAACAGTTAAGAGTATTGAATCGTCTTGTTTTATTGCATTACAAAAAAAACATTATTGTAATGCAGCGAGTGAGCCCTTGGATGGTGGCCCAAACAGGAAGTAGAGCTCTAATCCAGGCTGTTAACAGAAAACCTCCAACGCATGTTTTCACTACAAACACATAGCACTCATGAATTCTTTACAAAGCACTTTTTCCTCCTTTATCAAGCTCACTTGTGCTCCTCTTCATAAAGCTGCCATGGTTGGCCATGTAATGAATATTAATGGTATATTTGGGATCATTTTGCAGGCGAAAAAAAAAGGATGAGTCAATATAGCAATGATTTTATACACTTTTTAGTTGGCCATTACTGTACGTCTGCATTATTAGACTTAGGAAAGTTTCTCGTCTTGCGAAAGATATTAATGTTTGGGATTGAAAACAGTGTGTACAATGTAATACAAAAAATGTGTTTGTAAACATTTCTGTTTAGTTTTAGCTATATATGAATGTACTTTTAACCATGTGCTATGAAAAAAAAATCTAGATATATTGTAGTATAGTGTGTGTATGGGTGTATGCATGGGCATACATTTTATTTTACAGTGGGGGGGGGGGCATAAACATTAAAAAATCTCATGAGCAATTTTTGAAGGGGACACAAATACAGTCAAATTGTACTTAGAGATTTGTCAACAAAACTTTGCTTCTATCATTATTGTAGCATGAAGACATATGGTTATGAAGGAAGACGTATGGCGTCGTATGGTTATTTTCAAAGTTTTTCCCTGGTTTAAGGAAAAGCATATTTTTTTCTTAAACTATTTATTCCAATGTTTGTTATGTTGTTTACAGTCGAGTCATTTAGCTTATCCACGCGCGCACTGCACAAAATAGATGCTGAGGAAACGACTTTTTGACTGAATGCAAGCTGTGCCAAAAGGGGTCTCAAATTTGATAAACGGAGTGCCTAAATTTGACCAAAGTCACTAAATTGTCACCGTGTGTGCGTGACTGTGTGTAGCACAGGACCTGAATGTCAAAGATGGGTGACTAATTGTGGCCGTTAATTTTAACATTATACCTTAAGTCGGCAAAAATAAAATAATGCATTAGAAACGGCTTTGGCGTGTTAGTTGCAGTGCACTATGCAACAAGCTATTGTAAACAAGCTAATGTTAACTACTGTAGATAAGTAACATTTTAATCGCTAACATAGCAGATTCATGGAAAATGACATCTGAAATCAGAATATTTGACACGACTAATATATTAATGAATCAGCATCAACTACTTTAAAGAGAATCGCTTCATTTAAAGTAAATAAAATACCTTACTTACTGGGGTTCAACAACTACTAATGAACAGAGCTGCAGCAACATATACCTGACTTGTACGTGTGTAGTGTAGGTAAGATGAACTGGGAAAGCAGGCAGTGGGCCAAACCACTGAAAGGTAGGGGAGGGGGAGCTCAACTATTTCAAAATGCATTTTTTGCGTTTGTATTTTTTTCTACTTACACAATTATTCTAGTTATACATACATATATTTTTTACAATAGACAGTGCAATTTGTATTTATTTTTTTCTGATTTTGGACGGGAGTGAGGGGGGATAACCCTCTGATTGGGGGTACATGTCCCCCTGTCACCTAATTTGTTGTTCATTAATGGTTAGTAAGTTAGTTGTAAGTTTAGGTATTGGGTAAGATTACCCCATGTAGAGTAAGGTCATGTAGAATAAGGCATTAATATGTGCTTAATTAGCTCTAATAAATGGCTAGTAAAGTTTTACCATTTATATAGTAGTCTAAATTATAGTTGTATAGTATATAATACAGTATATTAATTTTTAACACATACTCATACATCCCTTGAAAGCCTCCCTCTGCCTTCCTTGAACAACACTCATTTTCTCAGTCGTTCCCTTCTCCTTTCTGGTGTTCACTGACTCCTCTCACATCTTTCTGCATCAGAGATCTAAAGTTGGATAATGTCATGTTGGACATGGAGGGTCATATCAAAATTGCTGACTTTGGCATGTGCAAGGAGAATATGCTTGACGGAATCACCACTAAGACCTTTTGTGGGACCCCTGACTACATCGCCCCTGAGGTGAGTGCCCTAGGACGGTCCTGTACATGTGTGTTGATGAGACCCTTGAACAACGCACCAAACCCCCAACTGCTCCTAAAATAATGGTTCGTGGTGTGTGTGTGTTTATTCACTACTCGCTGCTGTGTGTGTGCACTTGGATGGGTTAAATCCAGAGCACTTTTATTTTCACTTTCATATACATTTGCATATCTACCAGGGCTGCATTTCCCAGAAGCAACGCAAGCCTAAGTTGATCATAGCTTCATTGGTTTCAGTGGGCATAAGATGCACTTAAACTTATAATGCTTACACTACTGTACCTGCACTTGGTCTTACACAAACCCATTGTTTAATTACACTCATTTAAGTGTATATAACCCTGTAGTGTTGTTTCTGGGAAACTCAATTCAGTTCTACTTAATGCATAGATACTGTAATTGATAAGAAAAGTCTCAATTTTTACTCACCAGCACATGTGAATCCATTACCATTACCAAGCTATTTCTCTAGAGCAAAATAATAAGAAGCAGACGTATTTTGAAAAATGACTGCGAGGATGTCCAAAGCTTTGTATTGTTTTATTAAAAGCCATCTTTTCAATTTTATATGCATCATGAGCTCGTATTGGAGAAAATGGGTTTGTTACCCAGAGGCAGCGTTGATAAGCTATCTCACGTTCCTCTCACCGAGCACCAGATGGTACTGCTCCAAGTGTAACACCAGCAGCATGAGCTAGAGATGGATTCAAGTCAACAACACACTCCCAAACCAAGACACAACATGCTATAAGAGTGAGGGGATTTCAGTTCATCTACTTCTCCAAGCTTTAGCTGCTTGTTTCTTATTGTGTGAAACACACTTTACCTTACATACAACTCATCGTACCACATGTTGAAAGCACCATAATCACTTCCGAAGCTCTTAACAGAGCTCACGGTGGGATTTATTGTAATATTTACAGATGTCCTTGCAGTCTGACCCATTTCTAATTGTTGTTTTTTTTACGCCTTACGCTCTGAGTGTGTCTGTTCCAGATCATCGCTTACCAGCCTTATGGAAAGTCGGTGGACTGGTGGGCTTTTGGAGTTCTGCTCTATGAGATGCTGGCTGGGCAGGTAAGAGTTATGATAATCCAGATCAAGAAGGCCCAAGTCAGGGGTTTGTGCCTTTTGGGCCTTCTCTGATTCGCTCTGTTTCATTTCTTCTCTGCTGCTTGCAGTAAATCACCTCTTGCTATCTCAAGGTCAGTTTTTATTAATTACGTTCTGCAAATCTCCCGAGACTAACGGCAAGTATTTCATGCCTATCGGGCTCAGTCAATTATTTATGAATTGTTCTGAAACAAGTCAAGCTTTGAACGCTGCAGAAAAAAAGTCTGAATTGTTTCCAGCGGAGACTGCTACTGCTGAGCTGTCCTGACAAAAGAATGTCGTAATTCTCCTTTCTAGTCTCTGCTAAACAAACAAGACTTGAAAGGCACTTTTATGGTGACGACTTTCAAATATCCGGTGTTAAAGGGCCACTAATTATGCAAGTTGCAAGATTCATGTTTTTATTGTCGACCATTTGTAGTAAAAGGCATTTTCTTCACTGTTTCTGCTCTCTCTATCTCTTTTCAAAGCCCCCCTTTGATGGCGAGGACGAGGATGAGCTGTTTCAGTCCATCATGGAGCATCATGTGTCGTATCCCAAATCCATGTCCAAAGAAGCTGTGGCCATCTGCAAAGGGGTGAGCAGACAGTATACAACACATACCTTATTCAGTGTCTCAATATCTATTGTTTTAATTACAGTTTTAATTTAATATTATAATTTGTACCTTTTTTTGTGAAAAAAAATACTAATGAAAGCAGAAACCAGTCCAATGAATAGTTGACATTTATAGGCTTAGTACTATAAAAAAGCAATAAAAGTCTTGGTTTAAATGTTCAGTTTATTTATTTTCATATTAAAATGATATGAAGTTGCTTCAAACAGTGGTATAAACGTCATTCGATATACACTGTGTTAATCATATTTAATAATCGCAATTACAATTGTTCAAAGTGAATAATAGACAATAATAATTATTGTCTATTATGTTGAAAGCACCATAATCACTTCCGTAAACTTGTCTATTGTCTATATAATTATTGCCGTGCATCCCTCATTTGAATGATTTCTGAAGAATCACGTGACACTAAAGACTGCAGTAATGATGCTGAAAATGTTATAACATTTCAGTTACATATTTACTGTATTTTGATCAAATAAATGCTGCGCTGGTAAGCAAAAGAGACTTTATATCCTAAAAATGATATCCTACTGACTGAAACTTTTAAACGTTAATGTAAATTATTTCAATGACTTTTTTATTTAACCATATAATGCATCAATTTATTTTAGCAGAACACATGCCCTCTTTTAAATGATGGTCAGTGGAGAGAAGTGCAGCAGAATGGTGTAGTTACAACCTCCACCAGCAGGGTCACACTAACAAGCCACACCTTGTCCCCTTGTCCTGAGGTAACCCAAAGTATCAAATTCAGTTCAGAGTAACTAATGGCCCGGAAAGGTTCAGATACAGTCCACCTCATCAGTGTGTCCCTGAGAAAGTACTGAAGTTGTTTCAAGGTGAATGTCTCGGCAGTTCACATACTGTAAGTGGCTTTGAATGGAAAAAAAGTCCAGTTATTATATGACTTCATGTGATGCATTATCGCAGCACTGGTCATCGCGGTTTGCTCTCAGCAGCCTTGAAAAATACCACAGCCTCTAACCTATCCTATCAATATGCGCCTCACGGCCCTTTTAGAAATCACCAGTTCTGTCTGTCTCTCCATCGCTATCTTTCATTCACTCTGTCTTTGTTATTAGGAGGCCAGTGCTGCTCCAGACTGGAGCGCTGGCAGGTGAAGCAGCGAGTACACATGATCTAATTCTTTATTTGAGAGATTCTCTCTCCTGCAGATAAAAGCACACAAACATACGGCCTTAGACAGCACTTAGTGGGAATGCCAATGACTCTTGGCTGTGCGCAGGACCCAGGAGCTCAGCTCAGCTCTGTTAGTTGCTGGCTTATACTGGAGCACGGCTAGGCTGCTTTTGATAGAATATGAATGATTTTTTTTTTTTGTAGTTTTTTCCCCCCTACAAAACCAGACAAAAGCCGCAGAATGTCAGAGGCATCTTAGTAAATCGTATTCCCTAAAAAGTTCTCGAAAGGGAGCTCGCTCCTATTTGGTTATTCTTTACATGTTTCTGTTCTCCTTGTCACTGTGGTGCCAGAGTGGAGCATATGACTGCTGAGAAAAAGAGAAAAGGGTTTTGTAGAAGAATGAAAGCAAGGCTTGTGCGGGGGTACTTTCTTACGATAACATAACCTGTCGACATGTCTGGCCCGTATTTTACCCCACCCAAAATAAAAATAAATACGAAAATGAAACATCTCTATTTTTTACAACCATTCAGAGCTTTATTTTAATCTTCCCAGTCATCACAGTAATGCAATAATAATAAACTATATATATAAAGTGTTTTATAATTATTTATTATTTTATTATATTAGAGGATGACTACAGTAATACAAATTTTACAATAAAAACTTAATTTAATTTTTGAATTTACAATGCATAGTCCTTGTTGCACTGTAATTATATGATAAAGCACTGAGTAATATTAAATAACTACATGTACGTACTATATGGTTAGGATTAGAGTTTGGCTTAAGGTTCCTTGCATGTAATTATGCATGATTAATTGTTATTACAAAAGCAAGTACATGTAATATGTGTAACAAGGACACCTTCCATGTTCATTTTACTTATTACATTTGATTAGGGGTGAAATGTGATAGTGATTTGGTGATTTCACTGGGCTTTGCTGATCTGACCCATTTTGTTTGCGTTAGGACAATGCAAATCTTTGGTATTGGGAGGACAACAAGTTCTGGAATATAAAGTGGAACGAGAGATGTGAGGGCAGGTGTCTCCAGAGGGACCTGCGCACTGATACATTCATGCTAATGTGAACATTAAATAATGAATCAACCCTCTGCGTTCAGAATCTGAATGCTGCCCCTCTCTGACTGGCTTCATGAAAATGCAGCATGCTTCTGGGTAAAGCCTGATAAACAAAAGACCCCCTCCTCTCCTCCTTCTGTTCCCTCTCTCTTCCAAAGTTAATTTTCGGTCTATTTTCCCACATAGATGCTCCGCATAACCTTCATGCCTTCTGCGTGTCGATTTTTCTTCCTTGACTTATCCTGTCTCTGTCTTCCCCTCAGCTTGTCTGTAGAGCTCATTGTCTTGATGAGTTCAGTGTCCCTCTCTTCTCATAGGATCTGCTGTAAGTGCTTGCTGAACTTCTCTAATAGCTTAATTCTGCAGTGCAGCAAGTGTATCAGATCCTGGAGGCCTCTCTCCCCAACAATCTCCTAAAATAGAGCAGGAATACTAAATGAATCCTTGACATTTAAGACAGATTGGAAAATCCTGTAAGTTTGGACATGCACGGCTTTAGGAGCGGGGCGCTGCCGCCCACCCTGCCGGGAAAGCTACAATGGAGCCATGCAATATAAATGAGGTATTTCCCTTAACCAAGCGGAGCAATCGTTCTTCCAGCGCGGTAATTGAATGACTAATTTAGTCTGGCCTTGTGACTTTCAGAGGACAGATGGATAAATTGAACCTGTCGTAATCAAAATGTTGATGCTCTGTTCTGCCATAAAAAAAAGCAAAAGAAAATCCACCCCTTCACTTCTGTAGAGCCTGGGGTTTTAGTTTGAGGGGATATAGGCTTTAATGCTCAGAACATCAGCTGAGGGAATATTCATTTGTGCCACTTACATCAACAGATGCAGAGAACAGCACAGAGAGTGTATTAAACTCTCTCTGCAAGACGTGGTGTACACTGTATTTTGATGCACTAAAACCTAGCGAGCTGCCATCCTAGACGGCATTTTTGTTTATTTGTAATGCATAAAAATACTGATTACTAAAATGTACTGTTGTTTTTTAGACCATGTACCATGAAAATGCCATGATATTAAAAAATAAATATGTAAATGCCATGGTAAACACCTTTTGTTCAATCTTTTGTAACATCATATCATAAGATAGACAGCATAACATGTGCACGGTCACTTTTGATCCATTTAGTCCATGCTTGATGGATAAAAGTATACATTTCCTTAGTAAGAAAAAGCTAGAAAATTCTGCAAAGAAAGTGTCGGTTATATAGCGCATAAATGTAAAGCAATAACTCCGACCATAATTACGGTGTGGTACATTTTGGAAAGTATAGACAGACAGCTCATTCGTTTTGAAACACGGCGTCTGAGGATGATGAAGTAGCTGAATTATATTTCATTAATTCTGCACAAAAAAAATAATGAAAAACCTGCCGGATGCATTTAAGGACTGGTTTAATGAAGCTGACAGGATGGTGTACTGCAGGAAGCGCTCGTGCAGCAGCAGTAACAGCAGATATGTGCGACTGCGGTGCTCTGAGTGCTAATTGAAGAGTATTATCAGTGTTGATGGAGTGTACAGCTCTGATATGGGAGGATTAAAGTGGAACACAGCCCAGCACACCGCTGAGAGAGGCTCGGGACGCAAGCCTGATACGGACTGATACGCCATGACTAAGGCCAATCTAGAGCTCGCACGCAGACTCTCGCTCGCTTTCTGTCTCTGTCTCCTTTCCTCTTTGCATATGCTGCATTTGTGTAAGCGCTTGTCACCATACACTAACAGTACAATGGTATCTCGAGCCATCTGTCAAGCCATCTGAGTGTAGAACATGGTGCCTGGTCAGTGTAATGCCTGTTCTTGATGCTGGTGGAATGTAGCTCGTTTAAAAGAGGAGACAGATCTTTTGTCTTTTGTTTGTGCTGTTTATTGAATTTGCCTTGTTAAGTAGAAGATGCTGCTGGAACTTGTCATTACATCATTCAACATTATCAAGTGATGAGAATGCACCTTGCATTCAAAAAATGACTTCCAGATCTGGAAACATTCAAAATAAGCGAAATCATAAGTTTTAGGATAGTTTGATTTATCAGCTAGATTTTTGGTTTCTTGGAGTGTGTTATGGACACAGACTGTGATTTTTATTTTTATTTTTTAATTCAGACAAATATTTCATCAAGTTGGTGGATAGTATACAGGTTTGATTGGTAATTGTTGCAAGTATCCCCAAGTGTGAACACCCAAATTCACACCTACGTGTGCCAAAAAGTAAATTTTTACGTTAGTTAATTTTGAATTCACATGCCGATAAAAACACTGCAATCATGCTAGAATGATTATCCAATATAAATTTATATCCAGTAACCGTGAAAGACCAGAATAGCCGTAGAAATTCAATAAACGTTTCTTTTAAGATTGGAGCTGCAGTCATGAACCATCTTAGATTCGTTTGTCAGGACGGCGGTGATGAGGCATGAATTCCCATCAGTGTATATGGCTGGCTGTTTTTCATGTGACCAACCTAGTCACCGTCACTAACTCGGAGTTAAAGTTTAAGAGCATCAGTGCTGAATTCTCTGAAGAGCACTCCTGCCACACTTGTGTGTAGTGGGCTGAAGAGGGCCAGGAGGGAGAGATAAAGCAATTGACTTGACTCCGATGCTGCAGGTCACTTGTGTTTTTGGCTCCATTCGGCCTCTAGAGCCTCTCCTGAATCACGCTGTCAGATTACACTGCGGCTCTGTCGTTCAGAGCAGGACAGCTGTGAAATATGAGCAGTCAGCTGTACAGAAACAGAAACAAGCTGAAAGGGATGGATGGATGGATGGATGAATGAATGAATGGATGGATGATGCATGGGTAGATGCGTAGATAGATAATGTTTTGTAGATATATTTTACAGATAGATAATAAGCCATGTTTTGGACCGATAGATTTGGATGGATGGATGAATGGAGAGAAAATTAGCCAGCTGTGTCTCTGAGGCAGCATGGCCCAGCTGCCACACAGTGAGTGAGCGTGTCCTAGCCTCTGCTGTATACATTAATGATGACAATGATAACAAAGCTTCAGAGGGCAGTGGAGCACATGGTTCTTAGCAAGGGCCATGAGTCCAGAAGGCATGCAGGGTCAGGGATTGATCCGGCCCCGGCCCAGTACTTTCCTGATCCAGTGAGGGTTGTGGCTCTACCAGTCAGCAGAGACCTTCATCTCGCCCCCCTCCTCCACCACCTCCACCTATGCCTTACAAGAGCCTGGAAAGACTTTCTCTGCTGCCATCAATTTTTCATGTGCATTGAGGCGCTGAAGAAAAAGCGGCAAGTTGTTGAGCTTTTCCCCTTGCCTAATCTCTCCTACACACGCTAAAGTCACTCACTGGAATAAAATAGCCAAACGATTTTGTTATATTCAACATAGCATGTTCTGCTGGGGAATAAAACAGCTGTCGGTGAAGGGGAAAAAGGGAGAGAGATAGGTATGCAGAGGAAGTTGATGAAGAGAAGCTGTGCTGAAACTGCAAAGTAAAAATTATAAACATTCTCATTTCTGTGGATTTAGTTTTACCCCCTCCAGGGATGTTAACGCAACATGTATTTTTGACCCATAAAACAAAATAATTGAACAAAACGCTACTGGAGTAGAGCAAGCAGGTACCCTGACTGTATTTTAGACTAAATACTTGGCTTCTTAGTGTTGCACATTAATCTGCTATACACTTGTTTATTCATTCAAATATATTAAATGAAAGTCTGTAATAACATGGAAACTACTATTGGCTCATGCTGTACTGTGAATAAAACCTTTGTTAGAAAATATTGTTTATATGCTATATTAATTCTGATGAACTTGATTCCTTATTGAGTGTATTATACATTTAATTATCGTACTGACCCCAATATAAGGCAATGTTCCCTATCAGGAACTCGAGCTGCGTCGAGACGCTTTGGGAACGCCTCCAGCGTGACAGCTCTGAACAGTGTATAGAAACAGCCAATGAGAAATTGGGACGACGTCAGTGGCGGGTGACG
>JAUCMU010000063.1:9664947-9690819 GCA_032275025.1 Enteromius treurensis
GCGTTCCCAAAGCGTCTCGACGCAGCGTCTCGTTCCTTCAGGGAACAAGGTTATATTCATAACCTGGGACGTTTTTTTCTTGACTACATGAATACTTATGAAAAAACGCAGTCGTCTTATTTTCAGGGTCTAGACTTTAATGTGTCAATAATACAACAACAACAATAGGTAGCGCCAAATACACATAAAAACCAGAGTGTCATGACATAGGCTACGTAATGCAATGCGTGTCTGTAAAGATTGTGAGTGAAAACAAAAGTGACTTCCTCTGTAAGTGATTTTAAAACGAAGACTACAAAAAGATTAAACTTCCACTTTTGATAGAGGTACTAGGAGATGATTAGACACATATCTAGCTTCATATCTATGGGTTTTCATTGATGATAAGTTTGTTTGGTAGCTCACAGAGTACAGAGATGAACTTGTGAGGCAAGGAGCTCTGGTTCAACAAAACTCTGAAGTTGAAATGACACGGTTGCATCAACAAATGTGTTTTTTTATATCGGTTTTGCATTTGTTAACACTATCACGTAGCTTTAGGGTTGGATTTGGTGTAGGGCGTATTTCCAACATGATAACTTTTTAGCAACAGTCCATGGATATTTCATTCCTGAACCTCTGTAATACATACCTGTTTCAACGTAATAAAAATGTGCTAGAGTTCACGTAACCTGTGTTTTAGTGCCATTAAGTGGACATTTCTCTTTATAACTGCGGAAAAACATGCAGTAAGGAACGTAAAAAGGTGTATATATAGAGGTACATATTTTAATGAGGCCAGGTTGGCCGTCCTCTCATAATTGCGTTGTCCTCTCTGTTGCAGCTGATGACCAAACACCCAGGCAAGCGTCTGGGCTGTGGTCCTGAGGGTGAGCGGGACATCAGGGAACATGGCTTTTTCCGTTACATGGATTGGGAAAAGTTGGAGAACAAGGAAGTTCAGCCACCGTTTAAACCAAAGGCTGTAAGTCCAGCCAGTCACATCACATCTAACACACACACACACACACACATTCTCTTTTACTTGCATTCACTCATTGTTCGTTGCTGTGATCTAAAACTGGTTATTTCAGATTTGAATCGAAAATTGAGTTTCTTTGCCTTTGACCTTTTATGGTGAATGGTAATTAACAAAAGAACGGTAATTTGATGTCAGTATAAAAATCTGTTATTAACACAAAAAAGTCTTGGACCTTTGCTTGTGTGTTTTTGATTAAAGGCATGTTTAGTTGTCTTTGTAAAGTTGATAGACATAAGAAAAAGTATTATGTATTTCAGGGAGTAAATTGGCATGATTACCCATTAATTATTATTATTATTTAGTTTATGTTTTGTCACAAAATTGTGTCACACTTGATTTCAAGGTGTCCTTGTTACAGTGTAATGTATGTATAAGTACTGAGTCATACATGTACTTACTTTATGGTCAGGCTTAGGATTAGGGTTTGGTGAGCATGATTTCACCAAGTACAAAATGTTCCTCTAACAACATTCCAATCAACCAATGAGATTTGAGGGATAATCTTTCAGGAAATATCTGTTTTAGATCTATGATCAGGGTTAGGTGCTTGTTACTCAGGTATCACAGGTAGGGGTAGGTTTAGTGGTAGGGATTGGGATAAGTCTATACAGTATTTTTGGACAGTAAGGTTTATCCAGGATCATGTCTAACATAGCAAAATCACAGCAACCCCTTGAAATTGAATTACAGGTATTATATTTATAGCATTAGAATATAAGTGAAATTTAACAGACTTGTGTTTCGTTTGAATTGCAACAGGACATTCTTCGTGTCACGCAAATTAAAATTCCATTTTAAAAACATGTGGGGCTTAATTGAATTCCATATCGTATAAAATATTTATTTAATTTTATTTTCTTTCATTCTAAATTTCACTTAAGCCTGCACTCTATAAACCTACCCCTAGTTTCAGACAGCTGTGATTGGTTAATAGGAATTTTATCTCAGGACCTGCCAAGGATGTTGATCCGCGAAAATGTCTTACTTGTGTAAATCACATTAAGTGACCTGTAACAGCTCAAGCTCAAACTGGCCGACTGGACCTGTAGTTTTCAAAAACAGTGTCAAAGTATTCATTTCTGCTGTGCTGTAGCACAGAGATGAAAAATCAAAGTTTTGGAGCTATGGAGACCGGTAGGGTGTAATGAGGAGTCCTCCTGAACACACCACAGCAAGAGGCACAGTAGCATCTTAGCTTCGTTAGCGGTGTGTGTGTGCCAGTGCTCTGGCCTTGCTGTTTGTCAGCCTCAGTCAGATCCTTAATGAGTACAGCTTCTCTTATGTCTGTGTGTGTGTGTGTGTGTGAGCTGTCAGGTGGAGCAGGCATTGCCCCGGCAGTGCTGTATAGCGCTTCGCTCCACATCAACCCCTTCTGACCTCCCGCTCGGACTCTAAACGTGATCTCCTTCCTGCAGCAGCTCTCTGGCATTGAGGTCTCGGCGGACTCATTGAGAACAGATTGTCCTGTTGATTTAGAAAAGCGAGTTTACTGCTGCCATTAACTTCATCTTCACCTTAAAATCGAAAGTTTATCTTCAGCACTTGAATGGAACGTGTTAGTTTTAGTTGAAATGGTGTGTCGTTTCTGTGCCACTGACTATAGTGTCACCAAACGGAATTGCAAAAATTATGGTTTTCAAACAGGTTTCTTTAAAACTCATTCAGACCTTGAATGGACAAGCAAACAGATTCACACCACTGCTTGAGCCAATGTTTTTGACAGAGCAGCATTTTTGGGATCAAACCTCATGGGTTCTTGTTGTAACACAATGCTATGTACAGTGATGTATATATTGTAATTTAGTGCAATGTTTATTTTACTATACTTTCTAAGATCATTTAAAGGAATCCAGAAGTTTTAATTATTCACTCATAGGGCATCCGAGATGTAGATGACTTTGTTTGTCCTTTTGGAGAAATGTATCATTCCATCACTTGCTCACCTGTGGATCCTCTGTAGTGAATGTGTCCTGTGAGAATGAGCATCCAAACAGTAGATAAAAACAACTCTCAAATAGCATAGAGAAATTCATCAAGACATTTTTAAAACATTTCCTTGCAACTAAAATAGTCCTTTCTCCATAATACTGTCTTTGATGAAAATGTCATAACATCTAAAGCAGGAGAGAAATACGCACAGATCAAGCACCATTTACAAGTGAAATCCATTCAAAACGGTTCTAAACAAAATATGTTGATATGATTTTGAACAGAGGAGGAGAAAAGCTGTTTTTCGCAGCTTTTCTGTTTACTTATACTGTGGAACAGCAGCGAGGCACATTAGCTCACTGTTCAGGTGTGTGTGATTGGGACTGTTGGTGTGCTGTTGGCTGCCTGTGTAGCAGCAGATGGATGTTTGCGTGCTGGTGTCATTAGCTGAGCAGAAAGACAAATGATTTTAGACCCTCTTCGTGACGACAGCCGCATGCTTGATGGACATTCAAATAACTGTGATTTACAAACTCAGGCAATTATGATTTGAATGAGACTCGTGTTGTCTCATGTGGAGACCAAAAATTCATGCAGACATTAGCTCTGTTCTAAAACTCAGTAAGAGGCATTTATGGGCAGCATTTTAAGGAGTTGACGGCAATCCCAGAATGCATTGCAACAAACACAGTAAGAAAGAAGTCCAGGATGCCAGAATATGTTAATGTGAATAAGTTAAACGAAATTTATTACAGATACAGTTCATTCAAAACTTAAAACAAGGCAATTATTGCCAATATGTATCTTTGTTTTCATGCAATTGCAGGGGCATTGCTAGACCGTTTTATGAGCCCCATTAAAATATTGCCTCATAAATCCTTGTGAATTTAGGCATCCAAACAATCTTATATACAGGATAAAATATATGCAAATGAATATTACAATTACGTACCCCTTAAATAAAGAAAAATCGCTAATATTGCCTTATGACTGATATGTGCATCCAAAAAACGTCTAATTAAAAATTATTTTAACCAGAAAATGTAGTATTTATTTTTTATTATTAAGTGTCACATTGGTTCTCATGTCGTCTATATTTATTCTATCAAGTGTGAGATGAATGTTGCATGTTATTCTTAAGATGCAATCTTGTGTATGTACTGTTCAAAATCGCTCATTTTCAATGAGGAAGCTTACTAGTTTTTTCGAAGCTGTTATGTGCATTTGAAGTTCCATGGCCTGTAGTTAAAGATCTGAAGGCAGGCTGGTCATTGAGGACAGCTCCCTAGATTCTGCCCCGTCCCTGCTAAGCACCTCCTCACCCAGATCTCACTCCGCTGGGAAACACGGTAGCCTGACGTAGGATTTGGATGGCATGTCCCCGTACACATCACAGCCTGTGGCTCTGAAATTAAGCGTGACAGCAGTTTCTGGCAAGGGATCACTGCGTTGAGGTGGATTAGGGAATCGGACCCAGGGGATGCGAAGAGGGACAGTCAGAGTGGCTTTACAGCTCAGGTTTGGAGCAGAACGAAGGGAGGGCCGCCATACGGTGCTCTTCATTTCTCTGCCCGTGCTGTTGAATTATCTGGTGGCAGGTGAGAAGTGACTGTTGATGTGTTGCTTGGGACGCCAGCCAGCTCTAGGTGGAACGCCTCTGGCTGTATGTGCAGCAGATGGACTGTTGTTGCCTGCGCGGTACAAGACTGGCAGCGGCGGGCCGCGTGTGCCAGCCACGGGAGGGCGGCTCTCTGAACGGTGACAGCCTCTTTGCTGCCAGCGCCACTCACTCTCACTTCCTGTATGTTACTCGGCACCTTCTCTGTGTCGGTGCAGATTGGACACAGTCACCTTAACCTCACCCTTTCATTCACACACACTGTCCGTCATGCTCCGCTCATGCTGGAACAAAGGATTGATGGAGGGAGGTGAAAAGGGATCAAAGCCAGGTGAAGAGAGTGACAGATTCATTATAAAAATGTCCAGCTGATACCAGCATGCTAGTAAATGTTGGTGAGTGTTGATTTTTGATCCTCACCAGTAAAATGGTAACGCTTTTAGTGAAGCTGTTTCACAAAGGAAGTGTTTCTGGTTAAAGAGATTAGTAGATAGTTCTATTCTTTTCTGTACAGTGAAGGTGAACAAAAACAAAGGCAGTTGAGCTCCAAATAAATGGACAAGGTCATTATGCCAGGATGTGAGGTTAAAGAGGTTGGACATCAGTGAATCTTCGGTGATTGATACTGTATAGTTATTTTTGAAAGAATATTTCTAACCCAATTTGCAGTTAGCTTTGCATAAATTTCAAAACTTTTAATGAATTGAATCTAATTATAATAAATTTGCTTTAGATACAATATTACATATAAAATAATACTTTTTTCTGTCAATTCAAATATAATTCTAAGATTTGTATTTACTTTATATTTAGGTTTTATATAGATATATATGTGTGTTTGTGTGTGTAAAATACTTTACTATCACTTTTAATTAGTTTATAATTCTAAGAAATTACAATAACTGATCAAAAATGACAGTGAAGACATTTTAATCGTTTTTCAATTAGATGCTGTTCTTTAAAACTGCCTATTCATCAGAAATCTTTTAAAAATGTACCAAAAACTACTATTAACATTGATTCTAATAAAAAAGAAAATCATATCACAATGATTATTAAAAAAAAATAAAAAAAAATATTTCATAATATTATGCCAACCTTGGTGAAAATAAACTTAAAATGTACATCAAATAAATATTAAAATAAATGTGTGTGTGTGTACATAACATCTGGTTTCTCTAGAGACTGTCACTGTACTAAATATACTGTAATTGGCTATGGATAAAAGCATCTAAGGGCTTAAGCAGTCTTGTGGATGCACCAGGACTCCATCATCTCACACTGGGGTCCAGCCATGGTCTTTTGAACAGGCTTTGCCCAGTGTGAAGGTTGGAGAGCATGTTGCAGTCAGAAATGACAACTATAGGCCGTGTGAGCGTGATGCTCGGTAGCTTTTGCATTGCCTTGCCTTGCCTTAAAGAATATTTTTCTCCCTTTCATTCCCTTTCCCCTTCATCCCCATGTGCAGCAGTCATTCAGAGATAGGAGCGAGCAGAGGGAAAACACTTTTTCTCACAAAAATAAAAGCAGAGTGTGTGTCAGAGAGAAAAGGTCTGCGTCAGTGAGCGACGGACGCATGTGTGAGAGAGAGAGAGTTGTAAATGGGCAGTGTTTAACACCGCGGTCTTCAGACAAGCCCGCTTGTCACATGTGTGTCTTTAATAGCAAGGGCTGTTCACAGTGGATGTGGCCCCCCTGATGCTAATGACTGTAGACAGGTGATTTTAAGAGGACACCAAAAAGCTTTTCCCTCAATTTTCAGGGGCCGACGAGACGCAGGTCATTCGACTCTCTGTGGGTTCACTTGCCTAGGTGGCATACGGCACATATGGCAGCGAGCGGGCAGATCCATAAGTCGCAGCCTCCCCTGATCACATTTGGAAATACTAATGCATCTGCGGCGGGGCGACAGGGGTCAGCTGGCTGCTGCATGGGACCATTAATTGAGTTAAAATTAGAGGGGCTTCTGAATGCAGAGATACACAGATGCTGCGCGGGGTGATTTAATGGTTCCCACACACTGATGTTCTGCCTCAGCGCTCTCACTGTCTGTCACTCTGTGTGTGTGTGTGTGCTTGTGTGTGTGTGGCTGTTTAGTATTTAGAGGTAGTGAGTGAACTTGCCAAGAAAGTCTGAGCTTTGATTGCACCTCTGTCTTATATAAGATGTATTGGTTGTAAATCATTCACATGGTAGTCAGAATCCTCTCGCTGAAAATGCAGAGGCACATCTAAAGCTATTGTGTTTGCTGCCAGGTCTACGCTAAGGATTCTGGGCTAATGGTACAGTCAAGAAAATAAGGTCATTTCATGCTGTATGAAATGGGTTTTTTAAAGGCTCAAGCTTTTGTTGGGCTGCCCGGTGGCGTAGTGAGTATTTATCTGAAGGGGTTCGGTCTCATTAATGCTTCTGATTACCTAGAATTCAGGTACAGGCTGTATTTAAGGATGTGATAAGTGAGCATTTAACGTGTTTTTGCAAACCTACTAAAAAGCATGCAGTGATGGATAATAAACTTTTATTTTATTTTTGTGCAATTATGTTATAACACATGTATATGAGTGTGTGTGTGTGTGTGTGTGTGTGTGTGTGTGTGTTCTGGTTTGACTATACTTGTGAGGAACCAAATGTCCTCACATATATAGTGAAACATCAAGACAACCCACTAGTGAGGACATTTGCTGGTCCTTACTAGATAAAAACGCTTATAAATCAGTCAAAAGTAGATTTTATGTAGATCTAGTGTCATGTACAAGTTTCTATGAAGGGTAGGTTTAGGCTTAGGGGTTGGGTTTAGGATATAAAATCAATGGAAGTCTAGGTAATGCTGTCACTAAGACAGCAAAACAAACGTGTCTGTGTGTGTGTATACACTACCCTCAAAAACCTCAGTAAGATTAAAACATTTATATATATATATATATATATATATATTGTATCAGCAAGGATCTCTTAAATTGATCAAAAGTAGCAGTAAAGACAATTATTATGTTAAAAGTATTACAGTATTGCATTGTTACAGTATTTCTACTGTATATCAATTAAATGCATTTCTTTTGAATCTTCTTTTCCTGAAAGACAAAAGGTATCGTTTCCACCCAATTAATAATTGCCAAATCGTTAATCATTGTTGAAATTCAGCTCTGAATAGGTAACACCTTAAAATATAATTTAAAATGTAATAGTACTGTTTTGTTGTTGTTGTTGTTGTTCATATAAATGCAGCATTGGTGAGCATAAGAACTTCTTTAAAAGCATCTTACCGACCCCAGTCTTTTAAACTATAGTCCACGTCACACACTGAGATGAGAAATGATCGCTCTGTACTGGATTGATTGGATCTAGATTATGATTTATTTGAAGTTATTTCAGCTCTTGTATAGGTGCCATTATTTTATTGAATGTCTTTCTTTTTTTAATAATGTTTAAGTTTATTAAATGCAATGCTTTGACACTGATAACATGGGAAAGTGGGGGAAAAAAACATTTCATTTCTTTCATTTCAAAGGAGCTGTAGTGAATGGACCCAGAGTTGATTGGCCACCCATTGTGCTCATTAGAAGCAGAACCCTATACCTATACAAGACTTTCACAAGGTCTTCACTCTGATTGTTGGAAATGATGAACTCCTGTGAAGTCGAAAGCTCGTGATTTTTCTCCTGCGCATATAAAATGTTTGATCCATCGTATCTGCTGGTGTTGATTCACCACTAATGACAGCGCGGTACATCACAAAATATGCAGCCACAATCTGTTGTTATAAAATAATGCATATGTTGAACAGTAATATGCATCACATTGTGAGCTGTCTCGGCTCTAGTTTTCACCACTTGCCAGTTTTTCCTCTTTCATTGTGGCTGCTCCAACAGTATTGTTCGCCAAAGGAGAGGTTGCGGATATACCTCATCATGGGCCAGGTTTAGAATATTCTGATGGTTTGACTTTGCCTCTGAGTCCTGTTCATGAATATTGCATGACGGGCTGTAAAAGGTGAGTTTTGATATCGAACTGGACTGCCACTGATCAATGCTCTTCATGTAAAAGTGTGTGTGTTTGAACAGTGCACAGGATTTCACTCTCAATTACAGATTGGCTTGCGTGGACTTGCCTGTTTTTTACCATTATGACGAGCGAGCTATTTAAATGTCACTGGAAGTGCGATAGAACATTGGAATTGCAAAAGTTGACATTTGAACTGAAGCGTATGTGTTTGTGGTGGCATTAATGCTGTTGTTATTGTTTTCACTGTTGTTGTTTTCAAAAGCATCATGAATGACACCCTAACATGCCATTGACATCCGGAACATATTTCTGTATCGGTATGAGTGTAAAGGTCTCACACGCTCCATGAATTCATATTTTTTCAAGTTAACACCCAATGCCACGATGAAAACACCAGTTTTGGGGCTTTTTCCAATTTGGCTAATGTGAAGTCATATATTGGTGGACCGGTGAAAAAATGCTGTGCTTCAATAAATAGACCAGATTGATTCTGTTATCATTTACTCATGTTGTTCCAAACTTTCACTGGCTTTTTGTGGAACGCATAAGAAGATATTTTATGTTCTGTTTGCTCTTTTACAATGAAAGGAGACTGAATCTTGAAGCCTTGGGGGGAAAAAAGATGCAAAAGCACCATAAAATGAATAATATACAACTCGTGCACTATTTTTCATATGGCTTCGGATGCAGTATGTTTGCTTGATGAAGTCATTATTCACTGATAATCTTCCCCTCCAGCGAGCTGTTAACCACTGCAAACAGATCTTTGAGTCAGTAAGTTTAATACTCTCCTCTATTTTTTTTAAGAAATAAATAAAAGATCTGACTTAAATGATTATTTATACATGAATCAGATATCATTACTTTTCAAGAGTTTTCAGTGAAGTTCAATTTTGGTTTGTTTTGCAAGCGATTGCATGGCTTCAAATATAGCACTTAAAATGTAATCACCACCTGTATGATTCTTTTATAGTGCTTTTTGCTGTTTTAGAGGACAATATAGCTTTGGAATGACATGATGGGGAGTAAGTCATAACAGACTTAATTTGTTTTGGTTATTTTGAGTATACTCTTATAATTAAAGGTTCTTTCTTGGCATTCATGATCCACTGAATTACATTTAACCTCTATGGAATCTTTCCATTTATCTAAAGGGGTTTTTCTTCAGTCCAAAAAGTTTCACTATAAAAACCACTTCCTCCGAAACTGCTGGTCCGTCAGAAAAAAATTGAGATTAAAGTACAATACTCTACATTTTCGCATCCATAGCATGTATTTTGGTGAAATTGTGAAACTTTGGGACTCCGTATACAAGGACCTTAAGAAAAAAAGGTTCATTTGGGGAACTCAAAAAAGTTATTCAATGGAGTCCTTATGAAAATTCCCTTTTGGAACCTTTATATTTAAGAGTGTAAACAATCACCTAATCAGCCAGTATGCTGGTCTATTCAACAATATATCCATGTCTCTACATCCGTTGTCACAGCCCTTACATTCACATCCATTCTCATACTTTTGTTTGTTCTCTTTTACGTTCTATTTGACCATGTTCATCATCCTCCATCCATTACATGCCTCTCTTGTTCTTCTCTTCCTCCTGCAGTGTGGCCGGGATGCAGAGAACTTTGACCGCTTTTTCACCCGCCATCCACCGGTACTCACCCCTCCAGACCAGGAGGTCATCATGAACCTCGACCAAGACGAGTTCGAGGGCTTTTCCTTCATAAACCCTGAATACCCTGCCATGGAAGCCCAGAGTTAAGGGCGACCTCCTAAAACTAACCCAGTCCTCCATCAAACCCCCTCTTCATCAAACCTCTTTACGTTTATGTACCATACACTCCGTAAAACGGGCATGTGTATGTATATAAACAGCCATGCACAGAAACTAAACCATCTATATACATATGCATGTGAAATTTCGATATTCGTAGATTAGCCTGAAGGTCGCTGTCGGCTTTCACGACATCCCATTGAGTGTGTCCATGCTGGAGGAACGTTCAAATCTAAAGGCTGTCTTTATACTATACTTTACGGCTTTCCTGAATGTGGTGTGTATTGCATAGCTCTCTTCTAAACTATGCTCAGATACGTGTGTGTGTGTGTGTGTTCTGAGCACCGCCGGTGTTCAGCCATTCAGCCATTTGCACTGAAGGTGCATGAATCACATATGAGATGCACAATGGCTAGCCTCGCTCTCCTTATCCAGCCTGTGACGGTGATATTCTGCTGATTTTATACTTAAACCATTTTGCCTGTTTCAAGAAGAATGCAAACTCAAAAGGTTTTTGCATGACGATTTTGTTTTGCTCGAACGTTTATGACACACGTCCTTGTTCTGTAGCTCTGTAGTGAACCCTAGTCTTGCTTTAATCTCTGACTTGCAATGTACAGACAACTAGATAACAGAAATTGACCAAAGTTTGTCCTTTTTTTTTGGAAGCATGAGTAAATCTGACTTTTTTTTTAGGATGCCTGTATCCTGTTTGCGTATATGTATGGGCCAATAGAGCTTAATGGATGTGCCTGATTGTGGTAGTGATCTGCTTTTTTTTGCCTGATCATCTCACACCATCAGCAAACACTCACCCATGTACAGGAAGCATGACTCCTGTGATGGTTCCCGTCGGCTCTTCCTTGTTTAACACTTGACTTCTGCTTAAAGGTCAGCCGGATTTTATCGAGAGGTATTTGACAGGCACATTAAATATCAACTACCTCCTGCTTGAGACAATTACAGATTGACACAGGATGAGAGTGCTAATATCAGAAACGAGCTAGCGCTGTAGCCAATAACCTTTAAAAGACCCGTCGGCCATGTATTACTGACCCCTATGTTAGATATGCATGTTTTTATGGGTACAGTCGGGAAGCATTTTTCAACATCATTGGGGTTAACGTTAACAAAGAGATGAGTAGTCACCCATGGGTAATATCTCAAAATTATACCCTGGATTTCATTCACGAGCTTGCGTATGAGCAAATTAGTCTAGTTGGGGCGCATTGATATAGCTTCACTTCGCTCGAACGATTCCATCTTGTAGCTCGTCAATAGAGACCCGCCGCATTATATTATGCTGAAACTTGCTACGTGAAAACCCTGAAAGAATAGCACAACACAATAAAGCGCTTCGAAGGCGAAGAGAAGAACAGGAAATAAAGATGACGAATAAATTGCAGCACAATTAGATGGTGTAGCTGTGGAAATAAAACATTTCAAGCGTGTAAACATCGCTCATATGCGACAATAGGGGTCCGTTGAAGCTATCTGTTGTTGTGTTAATCGGTCCAACACGGGCTGGTCAGTGCTTTTAATACGGTGTCCTAATTTAGCATGCTGACGACTCCCGATACGACAGTGGGTCTAGAAACGCGAGCACTGTTCATGTCAGCGGTAACAGCAGCGAAGTCCCTGTGTGGAACAGATACCGTATCACTAAATAGAACTGGAAAGGCCAGAAGAGCCACACATCCACAGAAACGGGTCAGATCCTTTCAGACATCAGAGTTCCCTGAGCGGTTATCCGTGCTGACTAGCGGCCAGTGGCTTTTATTGGAAACCACTGGGGCTTCATATCATATCTTCATCGTAGAATTTCAGGGAAGGGATAACCTCTCTAAAATGGCAAAGGTTTCCAGATATGTTGTGGATTGCAGGATAAGACACGTTTGGTTATAACAAAAAAGGACCAAAAAAAATGTGCATTTGTAATTTCTGCCAAAAAAACCTAAGCAGTTCAATGTAGGGCTTTGATATTACTATTGTTTTTTTTTGTTTTTGTTTTTAAGTGTCTCATAATAATATAAGCAAATAAAATGTGTCAAATGTTCTTAATGTCATGAATTCTATGTGGTCAGTATTGTAGATAAAAATAAATGAAAAGGGGGGATTTTGGTGTTTTCTATACCATTAAATGTACATATAGCTTTATGCATGAACTAGCCTATAGTGTTTTAGCGAGTGCTCTTGACCTTTCTGTGTGCTTTGCTTCATACATCCTCAATGCTTTTTTTGTGCCAAAGTATTTTCCACTAAAAAAATTACGAGTATGCATTTAAATAAAACTGAAACATCAATAGCCTTGCGTTGTTTCCCTCATTGTAGCTTTGAGTGTATATAATCTTGAGATTCAAGCATACCTGCAATATGAACTCCGGAAACACAAAAGACCCTGGTGTGACATTCTATTCGATCACATAAAGCATTATTTGTATGTGTTTCTGAACCGCTTGGCAGAGGAAGTCTTGTCAATTTGCTCAGAGCATCGCCCGTATAAAATCAACTTGGACGGTGTGCAGCACGTGCCCACGCTAAGCTCTGCATATTTCATGCCTGCCACTTAACATGAGAACATTTCATCCTGTTCCACCACCATTCAGCCAATGACATATGGGAAGAACATACATAAGGGTGGGTGAAAACTAGAGAGACGTTTTCTATCCCGTATTAAACATGCTGGGACGCTTTATCGTGAAAAGTGGAGGTTGGTGGTTGGCCTGCTTATGTAAGTAACGTTAGTACTGTAAAAATCAGCATGGGGGTCTCGTAGATCTTTCCAAACTTGTTTTTATAAATGTGCGGTACACAGTTGAGTCTGGCGCTCCGCATAAGAGTGTTAATTAATTCTGAATGTCGCAGCCTCAAATTAAATGAGTCGGTTAGCACGAAGTGTGTGCGGCTTATCAGCTGAAAACAGGTCAGCGTTTGATACTGCTGTTCTCTTCTTGCGCTGACATCAGCTCGCCGCTAATCCGCTCCTTTATAGAAAGCTCTGTGCCTTAGTATCGCACAAAATTACAGAATCACGATTGGAATTAAAACCTGGCAAAACGAACACCTTGGATTTAAAGGAGGGCGTCTCTCGTCTTTTCTCTCCTACCTGAGAGCGTTTTTTTTCTTCTTCTTCATTATTATCGTTCTTTTGGTACAGCATGCATCTCAAACTTTATCACTGCTGTATATCTGTATGAAAAACTCAGATGGGCTCTGCTGAGGTACAAACGTCTCATCCTGGTATTTTCGACGTGTCGACGTCCCTTGTTCCGCTGTCATCCACCACTATCTTATATGTTCACATACCCCATAGCCTGTTTATGGGAACTGAGCTGCTCAGTGCGCCCTTGCTAATCTCATCTTGTCAAACAGACCTGTATCTAATCAACACAGAATGGCACTGGCCTGCATCAGCATGGCAAGCTAGCATGGATATTCCTGTCAACTGAGACCATTTTGGACCATCATTCATCTCTAATTAGTGTCATTTATCATTTAGTGACGCTTCAGGATGACAAATATTTTGTTGGATGTTCTTTTTACGCTCTTTGGTCTGTTATATCCATTCTGATGTTAACGGTTTACACATTTTTACAGTTTCTGGCACCCAGTGCTACACCTGTGCCCACATACAGTTGCCAGTTTAGGTATCTAAATATGGATTTATTACTGATGCTAATTGTAATGTTATCTATTATTTAGATTTTTAAATGTTTTAGTTACAAATTTTAGCATCAGAATAAACAACTTACAATATTGCAAAATTGTATTTTTGTTAGTTTTCTTATGCCTTATGCTATATTTTTACTGTATTATAGTTATATTAATAATGCATTCATATTTATTTTATTTACTTTATGAAATTTTCTATTTAATACTAAATGTTTTTTTCAAATGATTTCTTATTTATTTTCTTGTGTTTATTTATTCACAATTCTAAAACTTTATTTTCACATTTTCTTTTAGAATTAAAATTTGATTTTGTTTGTTTAGAATTAGATTTTTTTAATTTAATTGAATTTTAAAATATTAAGCATAAGTATATGAGTTAATAATATAACAGACACATTATTCATTTCTTGAGTAAAATAAGATTTAGAATCCCAGGCTTGTGGGCTGTTAGACTTTTATACCTCACTGTATCTTTTAATGTATCACACCTATACATGGATCCATGCAACAGTGGACAGATTTGTAGACTCATTAACTCTGCAAGATAATTACTAGATTTAAAACTAGTCCCTCAGAATCACGTCTGCGTTGACCTACAGTCCTGAGGTTTCCATGCCAATGCCCAGTGCCATTTTTCTCTGAACTGTTTGGCTCTTGAGAGCCCAGGTAATCTAGTGGCCATCACTCTGGAGTTGTGGCTTGTGTGCTTCGCTGTGCTGTGGTGTGCTTGAACCAGCAAATGGACATAAGGTAGGAAATGTGCTTCTGTTGTTGGATCATATATCTTCCTCCTGTCAACTGTATTCTTTCTGTCTGGAGCTGTTTTTATTCATGTGAGAAGAGATCTCAAATGCTCTTCTGGACCGTCTCTCTTCCCCAGTTTTCTCTTGTTTGATGTGATCTGCATACCAATCTTTGGAGTCATATGTCTTCTCTGCGTCTGTGATCTTGGTTGTTTGTAAATCCTTTTTGCTGTGCTTTGACGCCAATCTCATCTCTCTCTGTCTTGCTCACCTGAAAGTGACTTGTCTCTGTTCTTTGTCATTTTAAGGTGCTGTGTTCATTGCCTTGAAAAAAAAGAGAGAGATCACACCGCCTTGTCGTTGTTGGTTTATTGTCTTCAAAACATCCTGAATGTTTCTTTTAATACCGAGCGTTATGCAGCCTGAAACAGCTCTGCACTTCCCACAATTCCCTCAGGCCCACCATTGACCAGAAAGCTGAATTATTTAGCTGGAAATAATAACTTAACTGAATTGCATTGTTTTTCCAAGACAGGCTTCATTTTTGGCCTTATTATCCAAGCAGACATCCAACAGACTGTGATTAATTTGTGAGAAAGGTTAGCGCTCGTATATATACTGGGCCACCATGATTATTCTCTGTGCTTCTCTTGATGTCTAAAAGTCAGTGTGAACTGCAATTTGCAAGCAATTTTACTCCCAGAACGTGACATATTTTCAAGTGAAACAGGATATTCAACAAGAAAAAAATTCTGAAATAGCCTGCAGCATTGGCAAGAAAGGTCCATCATTTCAGAATGAGAGCAAGTTATTGCATTTTGATTAAGGATTATGAAAGAAAAAAACAGTTGGGTTCAGAAAAGTGTGCATTGATGAATTGTTTATGCTACGACCTGGAGCATGCCATCGCAATGCCATTTCTTCCTCAGAGTAAAAAATAAACAATTTACTTGGATGTCAATTATACTATTAGTTTTGCTATTCTTACGAATATAGCTGTAGTTGTCAGATATAAAGTTGCAATTACTTAAAGTAGCCAAAAATGTGAGGTAACCACATAGTTTTCCCCATTAAAGCTGGCACGGCCATATGTTAATTTTATGGGTCTGGCTTCTGGTGTCATTTGCTTCCAGCTATTTTTAGCTGTGCAAAAAAATGCTCAATTTGCTGCTTGATACTGCAAATTGGTCTGTCTTATTATCTTAATTATGAACACAATGGTATGTAATGTAAACACTTTTACCATTTACTGCACATTGTTATTCTTCTTGTTATTTCCCTATAGCAGCTAATGAACCAGAAGTCTCACACATTCCCAGAACACAGCTTACTTCCACATTTAAAAATATGGTGGAAAGAGTCAAAACTAACAGAAGTAGTAGCATTTGTGTGATATAAAGGTGCAATCTGGAGAAATGACAACATAGTGAGATGTAAATGATAGTGGCAGTTGTGAGATATGAAGTCACAATTATGACTGTCAGATATATCGTTGCAGTTATGAGAAGCAGTCAAGATATGAACGCACAGTTGTGTGAAAAAGTCTAAGATTACGAGAAAAGTCAAAATAGTGATGGTTTGAAGGCACAGTTAGCAGAAATAATCACAAATGTGAAAAATTCAGAACTGTAAGATTCTAAGAAAGTCACAGTGATCAGATTTAAAGATGCAACTCACAAGCAAGAGATAAGAAGTTGCAATTGTGAAAGCAAAATTCGCCATTACTTAAGCATATTTTGATTGATTTATTTTACTCTGAGGCAGAAACAAGCTTCCATATTGACTTTACTGAACACAGCAAATCATTCAGAAATATGTATTCTTCTCCCCTGTAGTTGAGAAGACAGCCCCGTCACCCTATATCAAACACATTGCTACAACAAGACAACATGGCGTAACGCTCTGTGTACATTTGTGTATTGGAACGCAGTATTTGCGTCGCCGAAGCTTTCTTGCTCCACTGATGCTTAGCATATTGAGCGCAACCCCTCCCCCCACGCTAGCGTTTCCATTGCCTTTGTGGATTTACATTGCCAAGCAGTGCATTAACAATGTCTAGCCCCAGAGAAGGCCCGGTCCTCTCTCCTTTTCCCTGTTTTTTCTTCCCTCCATCCCCTCCATCTCTCCCACACCTTCTGTCGCATTCCCTCCATCCCTTTCTAGCTAACTCTGACCCACCTTAGCTCCTTTCTTTCCTTCTTTTAGTCTGCCTCTTTCCCTCGCCGTCCTCCCACTCAGTGTGTGTGTGTGTGTGTGTGTCCTCTGAGCCAGCCTGGCTCTTCCCTCGGGCGCGCTGGCACACAAGGCCACAGCAGCAGTAGCGCAACAGAGAGGAATTCTCCTAGTAAGAACAGGCCTGTGGGCCTAACAAACCGTCTGCCTCTTTCATTTAGACTCCTCTCGCAGAGACAGACAGAGACACAGGCATATAGAGTAAAAGAGAAAGGCCAGCAGTGCCTAAGCTTTAGCATCTCATAAAAGAAACGGCAGCACACACAGAGTGTCAATGCAGCGAGCCGTCTCCCACCGCAGCTCTGGATGGGGACTGTCAGTGAGATATGAGTCTCATCAGTGGCCTGGGCGTCTTTTTAAGTGCTTGTGTGTTATAGCTTCTTTTCCTCAAGTGGAATCCCTTCTTCTTTGGCACATAATTCCTCTTCAGTCTTTAACACAGCTGGGCTTTTGCCTAGAGTCTACTTTTCATCAGCTTCTTTTTAAATGTGGATAATTGTGGATTTTTAAGGGACAGTTCAGCTGAAAATGAACATACTGTCTTTATTTACTCGCCTCATGTGCATCCAAGTAGCAACTGTTTTTTAACATTGATAATGATAAAGTACTGTTTCTTGAGCAGCAAATCAGCGTATTAGAATGATTTCTGAAGGATCATGTGACACTGAAGACTGGAGGAATGATGCTGAAAATCCAGCTTCGCCTCAGGAATAAATGACATGTTAAAATAGTAGAAAGCCATTATCTAACATTATAATATTGTTACTGTTTATACTGTATTTTTGAACATAACAGCATTCTCTTATGAAAACATAAGAGATTCTAAAACATCATAAAAAGTAAAAAAAAATTTTACAGTAATGTGTATTTTTTTTCTCTGTATGGCAGTTAATAATGACCATGTGCTGCCTAGCTCCAAAAACATAATTTGTTATAATCCAGATATTCTGAAGTCACATAATATCTTAGAGGTCTGACTTCATAACATCATTTTGTTACAAGGCACCTAAAAACCAATGATGTTCTTTGTTTATTGACTTCTACTATGAGCGATACGTTTTAATGTTCCTTTTGTGGTGTTTTTTGGTGTTTGGACAAAAAATTACATCTAACAGGCTTGTAGCAACATGAGGACGAGTATATATTGACTGAATTGGCATTTTTGGGTGAACTACTACCCAAGATCCCTTTAAGATCCCTTTAAGCTATAAATACTGTTCTGAATGCGCCTCTCTTCTTTCTCTTTATTTCAGCGAAACAGCCGAGATACTTGCAACTTTGACCGGGAGTTCACAAAAATGGCCATCGAGCTCACGCCCACCGACAAGCTGTTTATCATGAATCTGGACCAGGATGAGTTCCTGGGGTTCTCCTACACCAACCCGGAGTATGTCAATCCCACTCAGGGTTAATCGAGCAAGCGTACGAGAGACTGCCGGTCGTGTATCTCTCTGTCTGCCTGTATGTGTGTGACATGTATGCTCAGGGTCGTGAAAGCTCACTCATATTACTGTAACAGGATTTTACCAAAGGGCTCAGGTGGACCACCTCAGTGCATAGCTGTGCGGTATTCAGACATGTTTCCAAGGGGCCAGAATTCAAGCAGTCAAACAAGTTTACCTCTTCCTGGCGTTCACGCTTTCAGGAGAGCCAGAAACAAACCCCCCAGCTTCACAAGATTGCATTCAATGTTTGGTGTTTATACAAACGGTAAACGTGGCCTATGCAACAAACGAGGAACAAACATGACTAACCCCGAGTGAGCAATTTGAAAAACAACAATGCCTCCTTCAATTATTTATTTGCAGTTCATTATTTTTCCCCCTGTTTGGTCTCTATTTGAGCTGAGCTAATGTTTAATTCACTGGCTTAAACCCATTATACCAAAATATTATTACCTCCCACACATGACTTGAGCCGGCGCTTCCGTGCAGCCTGTGCGAAGTGCTGAATCCCTGGCAGAAGTGTCCGCACTATTGTGACATTCAGGGGGAGGGAACAAGAAAGAAAGAAAAACAATCTGTCAATATGGTTGCAAAGTGAAAATGTCATTATCATTCATAACGCTGTATTACAGGAAGGATTCATATCACTGGGTTTGGGGAGAGCGGAGGTTTGTAAAACTGCTAGTTCATATTTCAGTATCCTTGAGGATGAGGATGAGGATTAGAAACAGCCGGATAGATCAAACGCAGCCGACGCCGTCTTGCAATACAGAATTTAAATAGTACATAACTGTGGATCTATGCACCTTGTAGGAAACACAATGTGCCATTTTCCAAGGGACTTCAGCATCCCTGTGATTTCAAATGCTTAATTTGCATGATTGCAATAGTTTGTTTATCCTCTAGGCATAATACCTTTGGATGTATCTATCATTCAGCCGCAAAGGCTCTGGTTTTCAATCACAGAAAAATCATACTTGCATTTGCGAACGCTTGGTCTAGATCAGTCGTATATACCAATGTGATTCGAGTCCGCCACCTATGTGCACTGATGACTCATAGGCTTTGTGTAAATAATGTAACTAAGCACTTTCGGAAGAAAAAAAGCGACATACCTTCCATTTCGTTTAAAAGATAAAGGAATACTGTTTTTAAGGTTTTGCATGTTCGGATTTATTATCACTACACATGAATGGCTTGTAATTTGTTCCCTGCATCATCTTGTTTTTGTTTTTTTTATAGTATGTAAACATATTCATGTGTCTCAAAGATCCCTGGTCAAACCTCTAATGAAAACGACTTTGAGATTAGATGCACATAAATCGATAGCCTTCTCTCTCCTGAATAAGCAGAGCTGGGTTGATCTGTTCTGCCTACTCTTGTACAGATCTTAACCTCTCTAGTGCTGTGTGTGTAGCGGTGCAGTCTCTGTGAGGTGAATAGTTGCAGTGTTTTGATTGGGCTTAGTGTTTTATACTCGCCGTGTGGCTGCCCGGTAGTGCTATCCCATAATGCTACCCGAGACCCATTCGGTCCGCTGAAAGTTAAGCTGCCGCGTATCGATTGGACAATTATCAAAAGGAGAAATAAAAGGCATATATCAGTTGACACTGTGGAGCGTGGGGTGAGTGCGAGGTGATTTAGAGGGAGAATTTTGCCAGCTTATAGGCGCTGAGTGTCTGCTTAATTGCCAGCCGAACAGTTTATGACTCCGAGGTCAGCTCCAGGGATAAAGGATGCAAGGTCTCAGAAGCCACAAACACATAGAGACTGGATGAGATGCTAGGTAAACCATTACCGTTATAACTTATTGATGTATTTATGAGAGAATATGTAATATGTTCTATTTATAATACAGATATTCAATGTAAAACTGTGGTTTTGTCTGGTTCATGTGTGAATGCTTTTTAAAATGTGAGCCTGAAGGGATCCTGGGGACAATGTAAGATCCAGTTATTTAGCATTGTGTTAACAATTAAAGTAAGACTTCAGTGATCACTTCTTCCTATTAACTAGTCGCTTATTAGTATGCCTATTATTCATATACTGGCTGTTTATTAATACTTATAAAGCATATATTCTGCGTGAGCATATTCAACATCTCTAATGCTACACAATATCCAAAATGAAGAACTATCTTACGAACTATTAATAAGCGGCGCATTAGGAGTTTGAGGCTGAAGTTGTTAACAATTCGTTAATAGCAAGAATTGGATCTTAAAGTGTGAGCAGATTTTTTATATGATTAAATATTATATACATCATCTAGATATGTTAAATGTTATTTAATATTCATTGTTTTTCTTCATTTATATTATATTATTATTAGTAAAAAAATGGGTCTATTGCATATTTGGGGATCCTTGGCATCAAACAGTTTAAACCCCTCTAGAAAATATCAGAATTTGCAATTTTTTATATAAAAATTAAGTAGATATCATTACTGGACAATGAGCTCATACTGGTGGTTATTTAAAATATATATATGGTATTTATAATTATAAAGTTTGGAACATTTAGAGAAAGTCATTTGGAGATATTTTATGGTTTTCTTTCTATTTAAAAAAAAACAAAAAACATGAAATGGTTATCTTTTGTAGCTAAAAAGGTAAATAGAAAAGTTGAACAACTTGTCTAAAAGGTTCATAAATGAACTTGAACATTTCTCATTACACATCTTGTTTGTTAAATTAAATACATAATTTTCTTGTTAACTTTGGGTTCAATGTGGAGTCACATCTAAATTGGCCCTGCAAATTCAAAACAGCACATAGTCTGTGTGTGTGTGTGTGTTCACCGCACTCGAGGTATTAATATTTGGATGACTCACACAAACATACAGTATTTGCAGGCATGTGAGACGCTGTGGCCCCTGTGAGCGTTTTGCTAAGCACAAGATGCTATCTGCCAAAGAAATGTCCCATCTTATCAGCCTCCGAAATTCATGTTTGGGAAATGAGACGATGCGACCGGAGTCATGGGCAATCTGTGGACGCAAATTATTCCCCTGGCCTGCCGTCACTCAGAGCTGACTCCCACATGATTTGATCCTTCAAGACGATCTCCCTCACCAGCGTCCAGGACTCCAGACTGTGACAAAACAAAACCGTATAAACAAGAATGCGAACAATTACCCTAAATCCTGTGTGTGCATGAGAATATGAAGGTTTCATTCTCAAAATGTCATCTTGGTTCTTTCTCTGAGGCTCGGTGCTGAGTGAGCATTTTTAGTGTAGCTTTCATTGTGACAGCTAATGAAATTATTTGCCTTTGACAACAGCTCATTATGTGCCTCAGAGGCATTGTCTGGGACTGCTGTGTTGTGATCTATTTCATTCTCTGTTTTTTCTCTAACCCCCTTTTTCCCTCATTAATGTACACACAGCACCCCATTTTGACAGAAAAACACAGAATTGTTGACATTTTTGCAGATTTATTAAAAAAGAAAAACTGAAATATCACATGGTCCTAAGTATTCAGACCCTTTGCTCAGTATTGGGTAGAAGCACCCTTTTGATCTTATACAGCCTTTTTGGGAAAGATGCAACAAGTTTTTTACACCTGGATTTGGAGATCCTCTGCCATTCCTCCTGGCAGATCCTCTCCAGTTCTGTCGGGTTGGATGGTAAACGTTGGTGGACAGCCATTTTTAGGTCTCTAAAAATGGCTCGGTTGGGTTCAGAGTCAGGGTTCTGGCTGGGTCATTCAAGAACAGTCACAGAGTTGTTGTGAAGCCACTCCTTAGTTACAGTATTTTAGCTGTTCAGCCTCAGCGGCCCAGTCTGAGGTCCTGAGCACTCTGGAGAAGGTTTTTCGTCCAGGATATCCCTGTACTTGGCCGCATTCATCATTCCCTCCATTGCAACCAGTCGTCCTGTCCCTGCAGCTGAAACCCCAGCACCACAGCATGATGCTGCCACCATGCTTCACTATTGGGACTGTATTGACAGGTGTGTGGCTTTCCTAATCAAGTCCAAGCAGTATAATCAAACGTAGCTGTACACAAATGAAGGTGTAGAACCATCTCAAGGATGATCAGAAAGATGGACAGCACCTGAGTTAAATATATTGTCATTGCAAAGGGTCTGAATATTTAGGACCATGTGATATTTCAGTTTTTCTTTTTTAATAAATCTGCAAAAATGTCACCAATTCTGTGTTTTTCTGTCGACATAGGGTGCTGTGTGCACATTAATGAGAAATAAAAAATAACTTAAATGGTTTAAGCAAATGGCTGCAAAATAACAAAGAGTGAAAAATGTAAGGGGGTCTGAATACTTTCAGGATCCACTGTAATATATCCAATTAAAATTAACCCCAGTGACAAAGAATCCGTCAATCCGAAGTTGGCCTTAAAAAAGAGAACATATGGATCAAGACAAGACAGCAAAGAAAAGCTTGCTATGGAGAAATAAGATTCATAACGACTACATCCCACAAGTCATTTATCAGCATATAATTTGAGAGAGATCCCCATACATTCTCTCCACTTACTCATGCAATCAGCTCGGCACATCTACAACAGATACTAATTGTAAGTTCAAGTCCTCCTGGGAAGTTTGTATTTACAAGTTGGGAAGTTGTAATTACAATGTCAGGTGTGTTCAAGTCACCTTGGTCAGAGCAAGATGGCAATGTACCTTTTCTTCAAAACTTCAAATCTTTCTTTAAACTCTACTGTATTTTGAATGAATAAAGAATGTGCAATGGGTTTATTTGTGTTTTCAAATTAATGTATGAAGGTGTTGCGAATGTAATTGTTAGATGTTGTATCATAACTGTCATAACAATACTATTGTGTTGTGTATATGCAATTGACCTAGTTTTATTGTAAATGAAAAGAAAATATTCAAGGCTTAAAGTGGCACCTCATTGCAGCTAGTTTTAGCTGTACAAAACAGCTCATTATGTTTCATGATATTGGAAACGGGTATTTCATATCTTATCATTTCATTTTATTGTAATTACAAACACAATGGTTTGCAGTGAAATGGTTTAACCGTTTACAGCGTCTTGTAATTTTTTTTATTTTTACCTTAAGTTGCTAATGAACCAGAAGCAGCTTTAAGGCATGCCTCCAAGGTTAGTAAAGATGATGTGATGTGCATGAAACGAGACCTGAGGTATCAATGAAGCAGGGGCTTCACTGCACTGAATAAACTTCTTCTGTAAGACAACAACTTGTCATTTAATGAATCAACAGTCTATTAGCTAATCTTTTACATGTTTGCCATTAGTTTTGGAATTACTTATTTTTAGAGTTTAAACTGATTGCTGTTCAACTTTGAAACTCTGGGCATAAAGTGAAGCATGCTATAGTGTCATCTAACAAATGTATAAAAATGATGCATATTTTTAAACAACCTTTACAAGCTCATCCATACTATTGCTTAACATTTTATCACGGGACAGTTAAGAATCAACAAGTGTGACAAAAACGTATGTTTAGCTAACCACTCGATAAGAGTCTTCACACAAGTTTAGTGTCTCAAACCAAAAACAATTAGCATTTTGGCATGCACTCCTGTAACCAAATCAAAAATGTAGCATGCAAAACGTCGACCATGTTATAAAACACTCTCTGACTCCGCTTTCTACAGTAGCTATGCCCCAAACCCTCACTACTGATTGAGCTGGAAAGAGATTGACATGTCTTATTGGAATACTCTGAAAAGTTTGTCGGGGATTCGCAATGTTTACACTTTCAGGGGAGAAAACACATAAATGGGATCTTCATAGTCATTGAACCATAAACTGGTGTAAGATAATGTATATATTTTTGACCATATCTTTATAAGTACTGAGATTGTATTTCTTACATTGCTCATGTTTGTGTGTGTTCTTAAATATACGATAATACCCATCAATCTCTCGATAAATCCACGCCAGGTTAGTCATATTCTCACCTGTTGCTAATGTAATTGCCTGCACAGCCTAGCCTCTCTTGCTGCACACAATGTAACCGCACAACCATTATACTATATAGGCAATGCTTCTTTTAAGCATCACAGCACATGGTGTGTGGGCCCTGTGCAACGGCCCCCTATCCATCCTCTAATGACACCCTAGCAGGCCCCTGCAGCGAGATTTACAGACCAACAGACGCGCCCCTTCTCCCGCTTTTTGTATGGGATGTAATTAAAGCGGCGTTGGGTGCATGGTGTGTGTTTTAGCGTGCATTATATCCCAGCGGTGTCTTCCCTCCCACTTCCCCCACCCCCCTAAATGCCCCTCAATTCTCCCAGCAACTCCCCGTGCAACGAGCAAACAAATGGAGAAAAGCCGCTATTGATTTGAATTTGTTTTGTTCTTCCTCAATTAGTGTTCTATCCTTGTGCTGTTTGTTCTCGCTTTTAAAGAAGATCCCTAATTAACTGCAAAACAATTTGCTCTCTCGCACATGGCAAACACCAAAACGCAGAGATATTCTCCTCCACAGAGAACACTCTCGTTCTGAAGAAGAGAAGAAAAAAGACAAAGGCCCAGCGTCTGATATTTATTTAATTCATTGGATCTTAGAGAACGTTTAGGAGAAATGCATGACGGAAGGATTTATTGGATTTGGTAGCACTCGCTTACAGAGACGTGCGTTGGAGAGAGAGGGAGAGTCATGCATTTTTTCTTTTCTTTAATTGTGATAAGTGGTCCGGCTGTCCTGTAGTATAGAGGTAAAACAATTTAAAAAGCAATCTCCTGTTTTAATGAAAAAAGCATGCAGGCCCGCATGGAGCTAATGAAGCCGGGAGAGTTATTATAGAGGCTCCTGGGATCTTCCACATGTCCTGTGTACAATCACAAACGTGGTGTGGACGGGGAGGGCTTCACTTGCTGTGAGCACAGGAACATAGTACACGCAGACGAAAAATGGGAACCAGGAACAGCATGTTCATTTACCTTTTAATATTTGCAACACACTGCAGAAAGCCAATGCTATTACTTGAACAGTTTTCTCTACGTAAGATTATTATATAGTAATATTATAAAACTCTGTGTAAATTTCAAAAATAAATTAAGGATTCCTGTAAGCATGATAATGATTATATTAATTTCTCACCCTCATGTGTTCCAAAGATGAACTAAGGTCTTACAGGTTTGGAAAGACATGAGGTTTTGGGTGAACTACCCTTTGATGTGATTAAGGTGTTTTCCCATAAAAGCAGTTTATTCAGCATACCGAAGCTTCAACTCTGACCTCCATTCAAAAAACAGGCTTCTTGTTTCTTCCCCAGTGTTTTAAAACTTTCGACATGTGTTCGTCAACTTTAGATGGCCCTATTTAAGTAGTTCGTTAGAGTTGTCTGGTTTGCATAAACAGTGTTGGGGAAAGTTACTTTTAAAAGTAATACATTACAATACTGCGTTACTCCCTAAAAAAAGTAACTAATTACGTTACTTAGTTACTTTTTATGGAAAGTAATGCGTTATATTACTTTTGC
>JAUCMU010000063.1:9703533-9729293 GCA_032275025.1 Enteromius treurensis
TCCCTGTCAGGCCAAAAAAATTACCCTGAATGTTGTCCCACTTATTCAAACAGTTATCTGAACACAGAATTTTAAATTCTTGAAATGTTAAGGCTTTTAAGTTCCCAGCATGCATTACAGCATGACTAAATTATGCAGTTACTGTTCTAGGATTATTGTTTTGCTGTTTGTTGACTCTATTTAAACTTTTTTGTTGTTGTTTTATCATTATTGATAGTTATTTGTTGTGTTTTTTTAACATCACCATTCTTGAGGTTTGTCTAGTTTTGAGGCCTAGAGTATATTCAAGCACTTATGTCTTTTTCATAGATATTTTAGTCTTGTAAGCTGTTTTACTAGTAAAGACAATGACAAGAATAACTTATCCGTTAACATTTGTCATTCACAAATTTGTTAACAGTTTTAATAATGCGGTAACTACCGTTTTATTTGTTGAGACAAAAATATGAGGGTCAACATTGTATGAACAAACAAATTTACATTTGATCAACAAAGTATCTTTATTGAGCAGACTATTACCTTGAAAAAAAACCTCATTTAATACCAATGGATCCAATTCTGGTTCTTCTTAATGAGTTACCCTTCTTAACCACTCATATTTACTACATTTTAGGGAGAGGTGTTTGTTTTAAAAAAATAAGCGTGATGCCTAACTATTTAAGTGGGTATTTTCAGAAATGTGTTTTGGCCGACATGACAACTGTGCTTTGGGGGCCTGAAGAGACAAACCTTTGAAAATTGTTGTGAAAACAAGTGCAAGTTTTTGAAAAAAATACCATTATCGTAAAGGTGTCTTGCGTTTAATGTGACGTCGCCAACTACTGGTCTGGCATGCATTGTACAACGTTTTTAGTCGTTTTCTCCAATTGATATGAAAGGGAATCATTTTGACAGTCTTGTTTGTTTGCAACATTTTTCAAAGTGCAAAGGAAAAGCTTTTCTGTTTTTCTAATCGCTAAAAAGCACAACAGAATCAGACATATACATATATTTATATACATAAACATATTGTGGTTTTCGACCCAATTCAAAAACCAGGTCAATGCAAATCGTGCAACTTTTGATTGAGCTGTCATAACCATATCCCTGTGAATTTAGTGATCAATAAAACTCTCCGGAACTGCCCATGTGAAGGTCTCCACGGAGGAAATCATCGAAAATGTCTGTGGCTCTTTAAGGACGTTGCTGTTCTCCAGGGTCCGATTTTTCATGCATCGCTTCTTGCCCATATCTTTGCATATGAAGGCCTTAAGTAGCACATTGGTTGAGCCAGGGGCGCTGTGCGGGGAGAAACTCAGAGATTAGACGAGAGGCTTCGTCCATTCAGCAGCGCGGAGAGCAGCCAGCGCGCTCCGCTCCGCTCCCTCTGTGGGCGGTGTTTCAAACGAGCGGATTCGCGAGGAACGTGGGAGCTGTCATTGCTGTAAGACACGTTTGCGGAGACCAGCATCACCGTTGACAGCAATTACAAGTGCTGGGATTATGTCCATTTAAACGAGCACTTCTTGATACGTGCCTTCATAACATGCTGCTACCCATGTAATCAAATGAAATTTTTTCTTTAGATTCGCCAGATCTGAATGGGAATTTTGGACAGACACAAGCTGATCATGAAGTGGGATATTTTACTCCTCTCTTGTGTTTTAGAGAAAAATACCGGATGCATCCGTTGAACGAAGGCATTTTCCTCTGGATTAACGAAGGACAGTATTTTTGATACTTAGTCTCCAAGCAGAAACACTGATTTATTGCCGTTTTCGGGAAACAAAGATGTTCTTGTGAAGTCACAGGCGAAACATCGTGTCATTCGTTTAGCCTGGTGCCTCAATTGCAAAATGCTGTGATGCTGATAAGAGACTGTTCCTCGACAACAGTTTTTTCACAACCCAGAATGACAAACAAACAGCTCTCCGCTTAAGCGATGGAAACACTGTGAGGGTTCTAACTGAACTTGAGAAGCAGCAACAGCGACTGCAACAGTCTCGACACCCCAGACATCAGCACATAATAATGGTATGGGCTTCTGAAGTCGATTGGAGCATGGAGTCCGCGCACCAGGCAGGCTAGGAAGCTTTACGAGACACGCTACTAAAAACCCTGTTTTGACCCCCCATCCTGAAATGAAGCAAAATGTTGATGTGTGACAGAGGAGTCCAAATGCTCATCACCACAGTGGGCGCGTTCGCCGCGTTCAGCCTGATGACTATCGCTGTGGGAACGGACTACTGGCTGTACTCACGAGGAGTGTGCCGGGTCAAAAGTAATAACGAGAACGAGACGAGCAGGAAGAATGAGGAAGTCATGACCCACTCCGGACTGTGGAGAACCTGCTGTCTAGAAGGTAAGTAAGAGATTTCGTGTGCTTCTCAAAGTCCAAGGGGTCCAACTTATGTGCTTTCCCATCTAGCTTTTCTGGCACGCTCTTAAAAATAAAGGTTCCAAAAGGGGCTTATAGAAGAAGCATCCGATTTGGTTCCAAAAAACCTTTAATCAGTGAGCAGCTTTTTCTTAGTGTGAAAAAACATTTGAATAATTTAAAGGACCTTTTTACAATGTAAAGAACCTTTTGTGGAATGAAAAGGTTCCATTTATGGTAAGAGGTTCTTTATGGAACCATTGATGCCAATACGGAACCTTTATTTTTTTCTAAATGTAGCACTTGTGTTCATTCTATCCTATAGAATTGATGATTACACTAAGGATTATTGAATGTGACAAACTAGAAGCACTACTAACCTTAGTTTATCACCAGAATTAATTTTTATGTTAAAGTACTAGTTCAGTCCTAACTATTTAAATGATTTTTTTATTTTGACAAATCAAGTCTTTTTCATAGGCATCATGATGATCGCAGCTGTCATATAACCAATAGATCAGGGCTAAATTGCCTAATTACTCACTTGTCAATTCAAAATAAGATGGGTAATCATATTGATTACCTTATATTGCAGTTCAATAAAAGCACTCTATTCTGTGAAGTATTGCAAGCTGTTGACACAGAACAGAATAATTGGATAACTGTTAGTGTCATTGCAATAATGTTACCAATAAAAACAACATAAATAAATCTGTCCCTTACATAAAGGAAAGAATCTAAAAGCCTTAAAATGACGAAAATATATGTTTTTGGGATGCATTGTATTCACTCATAAAGCTGTGATCAACCCACCCGTTATGTCAATCAAGAGACTGTGAATAGACTGTTGTCTCACCTCACATGCAAAGCAGCTTTAAAAGCCTTTTTGAGGGAAAATCAAAGTCAATTCAAACAAGAAGCCTCCAGCCTTACACAAGTAAAAGGGAGCTCAACAAAACACCCTATGGAGTTTAAAAAATGTTCATCACATACCCTCAAAACACGATGATGGCTTTTCCTTTTCCTGTGTTTTCCTCGTTTTCCTCCTTATCTTCCCTCTCTTTCCTTGCCTTTGTCCTCTAGACGGATTCATTTTAATTCCATGCAGTTTAGGTTTTGGCAGCCTTGACACTGCTTGACTGGGAGCGAAATAATGTACTTCATAATGTCTTTTCAAACTTTGATTAATCTCCTGCCCCAGGGAACGCAGAGAGGTGACATGACTGCAGTGTGATGGGAAGATCCTCATCTTTAATTGAAAGGGATGGGCGCAATCCAATAGATGTGGCCATGGCAGATTACACAAATCCAGTGATTGACTTTTCAGTATTAATTTAATTGAAGTGTATGTCACTGTCACCCAGTGCACAGATACCCACAGCCATATTTGATCCACTTTAAATCTCAAAAAGATTCTCATGATTTATTTGCTTAATATCAATGAGGGATTGATCCATCTAAGTAGAAACCTATCACTCTGAGTCATGGTCTAGGCTTGTCTGTACATAAATCTTTGAGGAAGGTAATAATGAGGCTTTCTGCTGAACAAGACTACATGGATATAACCTTCAAGAGTGTGCTGCTCTACAGCCTATCACTTCATGCATGACGGCTTGGCTTTGGCTGTTGAAGTTATTTGAAACCAACACTGACCCTATTAACTTTCACATTTCTGATCTTATTTTATTTATTAAAATGTAGGTCTTTGTAATCTTTAAATTAAATATAATTACTTACTCTTTATGAAAGCAACTTTCTTGTTGTGATGACCTATTTAACATATTTGTGACCCTGGACACAGATATAAATAGATAGATATTAATATGTTAAGTCGCTGAGGCATGTTTGTAGCAGTTGCCAAAAATACATTGTATGGGTCAAAATTATCGCATTTTTTTTTATGCCAAAAATCATTAGGATATTTAATAAAGATCATGTTCCATGAAGAAATTTTGTACATTTCCTACTGTAAATATATAAAAACTAAATTTTTGGTTAGTAATATGCATTGCTAAGAACTTCATTTGGACAACTTTAAAGAAAATTTTCTCAGCATTAAATAGTTTTTGCACCCTCAGATTCCAGATTTTCAAATAGGTGTATCTCACCCAAATATTTTCCTATCCTAACAAACCATATACAGATGGAAAAATAGCCAAAAAGGTATGTAGACACATACTCTCATTTGGTCTGCCTCCATTCTGACATGAAATGCCTGCTTATCACAATCCAATTAATTCTCAGTTGATAAAATCAAGTTTTTTCCCCCTCATCAAATAGTCTTTCTTGATCAGTAATGTGTTGAATTATAAAGATAAAAAAGGTTGTGAAAACCACTTCAGATTGACTTTATATGCGTTGACTTATTGTTCTTGAGAGATTTGGCTTCTTTGTGATTATTAAAAATTGACAAGAATTTTCTCTAAATATTTTCCTTTTTATGTTCCATAAAGAAAGTCATATGGAATGAGTAAGTGATGAACTGAGCTATTGATAGTTTAGTTGCTTTTTAATTTGAGGGTAAAGCATCAGAAGAGAGCTGTTTGAAGTGAGAAAGAAAATGCATGAGCCACGAGTGCAACATTAGTGTTAGAGAGAGAGTGTAAGTTTGTGTTTTCAGTCTGTCAAGTCACACTACCTTTGTCTTTAGCCTCCTTACATGTCCAGCAGCCAGGTGTGTTAAACGCTCTGGGGGAGTTCATAAAGTACAGCTTTGTGTGCCAATATGTAAATGGCGTAGTCTCTGCAGGAGGTCTAAAAAGCATCGCTGTGAAATAAAGTCTGACTTGGATTTGATGGGCCGCCTAAGATCATAATTCTTACCACATAATTACAATTTAAATGCCAAAGGCTGATGGTACAGTCATATGTTTAAAGCAAACATCATATCAGACCATTAGAATTCATATGAATGATATGAATCAGCATAAGAATGTGATTCACTGCTCCAATTTTCCATTGAAACACACAGTTTACAAGGACCCCCGTTATTTAGGGCCTGCCCACACGGAGACGCGTTTCGCTGTATACGTATACATTTTTTATCGTATTGGCGTTTCGTCCACACGGAACCGCCGTTTTAGGAGACTGAAACCGCTTTTTTTTGGAACCGGGTCCCAAAGTGGATAAATCTTAAAACGACACCCCTGCGGTTTTGTGTGTACAGCTAAACCGTATATTTTGTGAAACGATGATGTCATCAAATCACGTGTCGGCTGCGTCATTCGCCAACTTCGTCTTCTTCGGCTTGGTTCGTATACAGCGCGCAAGGTTATGCGCATGCTCAAAGTCTTCTTCTCCGTTTATAGTGTATCTCTTTGGCAGAATTACAGCGCCCTATACTGGTCTGGCATATATACTACACCGTTTTCAGTAGTTTCATGTTTACGCATTTTTTTTAGAACGAGTAAAAAAATTTTTCGGATAGGGAACGCACCGGCTTCGTGTGGACGGAGTCTTAGACTACTGTACTTTAAAAGTTAAAGGGTCAGGTTTTTTTTTCTTTTTCAGACAGAGGTTGATTGCAATAAAAAGTTTTCAGTGTATGTTTGAATTTTGTTCTTTTAAACTGTTTATTAATCTAAGATGACTAAAAATATACAATATCAAAACTTTTAAACAAACATTATACAAATTGTTTCTTGAGCATATTAGAATGATTTCTGAAGGATTATATGACACTGAAGAAAGCTGAAAATTCAGCTTTGCCTTTACAAGAATAAATTACATTTTAAAATAGAAAATAGATGCCTTAATTATTAAAATATTTCTTAATATTACTGTATTTACTGTATTATTCAGTTAATGAAAATGAGTGAGCATAAGAGACACGCAACTTCAGAAATCCTACCGGTGGTATATGTCTAATAATAATAAAGTAACTTCAGAATGAACCTTTTGAGAATTATCCTAATATGCTCCTCTAATCTAATCAAAAACCCAGTCACCAGATAATTTTTGAAGCTTTAGCAATCGGTTTTATCATAAAGTAGACACGCACTTTTATATATGTGACTTTTATTCATTCCACTAATTCTAATAAAGAAATCTATATCAAAACAAATCAAATAAACAACTGGCAAGAGTTGTCCCTGAGAACCGAGCATGTTTTCTATCTTGGGTCTGCAAGACCCAAACAGAAATGATGTAACATTTTTCAGAGGAGAATTTTTGAAGCGTAAGTTAAAAATTGTGTTCATAATCAATTCTCAGAAGATAAGGAAAGGCACGATCCTTTAATATAAAGGATAATTTTCACGCTGCTTTCTGGCCTGCAGGCCTCCCAAACAGAACATGAGGGTTAAATATATGGCGTGATGTCATCATAGGGAGACGCATTAGCGGTTATGTACGTAATAATAAGCGAACACTCTGGTGGAATTCAACACGGGTTTATATGCTGAATGGAGGTGTAAGATTAATGCAGTACGTCTTCAAGTGCAGGTGGATCTCAGGGGAACGGTTTGGCCGTGCTCAGGATAAATGATGACCTGGGAACTGAGGTAAGGAGGGGGAGAGAGAGGCAAAGCAGGGAGTGATGAAGAGGGACTCTTCCTTCCAAGTGTGCACCCAAGCAAAGCCTGTCTCATACACTCTCATCACGCACACACACATCTCCTTGGAAACCAGCCGCTCCCGCCTGCGAGATAGGCCCACTGCTCTATCTCCATACCTTCCCCCATCCTCAACTCTGCTTTCCGTCCTCCTCCCCTTATTCACGTAAGCTTTGGAGAAGCAGAAACACGAAATGCTGGCCGGACGTCACACGGATCCTCAAACATGTGTCAAACATGCGTGGAGAGATGCACACGCATGAGTGCACACATTGTGAAACGGACAATGCGATTGGCGCGTTGGGATGCCAACATGCTACCTCATAAGCACTTACACTGCCACTCGGGACACTCCGCAGGTTTTTGCCTTTTTAATGTGCACTAAAGGTGCGAGTGAGGGCTGTTAGACTGGGAACAAAAGGTTGGGCTAATACACACGGCTACAGTGGACTTCATTTATTATGGCAGTGGTAATGGAAGAAACTTGTCAGCACTTTGCAGTACATTGTTGAAATACACTTTTTATCTATACGCTAGCAGATTTTATTATTTTTTTGGTGGCAATTTGAATGAGCAGAAGAAATTAATAATGAATGTTTCTTTGTGTTAAAGCCCAGTCAGTATAACAGTCAGATATGCTTTCACCATTTTCATTTAGTGCCGCTGACATGATGTCCTACACGACTTTGTTTAAGGACTTATGGGAGAATGTGAGGAGACTTCCTGATTTTAAATGATGACAAGTAAGCAGCCTATTCTTTCTGGTGAAGTATATACATGTTGTAATGTACTCTGCCCTAAGCTGGGGTCTATTTTTTGTGATAATGGCCAACTGACTTTACATTATCCAACATTGACACAGCTATACCCACAAAACAAATCAATATGTGGATAATAAATATTGATTAAATGTTAAAATGACTAGAAATTTTAACTTGTGCTTTAGTTTATTACAGTTTACAAAACAATCAGCATGTAAATAAGACTTTATTGATAATTAAAGTACAGTGTTGAGTGTAAGAAAACGTATAAATAATTGTGCTCAATTTCAGGATGTTAGCATCATTTCTGAATGATTATGTCACACTGAAGACCTTGGTAACCTCAGCTTTAGAAATAAATCACATATATAAAAAAAAATAGTTATTTTAAATTGGAATAATATTTCACAATATTATGGTTTTTACTCTATTTTTGATCAAATACATTTCAAAAAGTGTATTATTCCAAACTTCATTATATTTTGAAGTGCGTGTGGTTTTAGTTGCTTCTATATACAGTATATACATAGTTAATTTTATAATATAGTTTAATTTTAATTATATATTAATTTTAATATGAAAGTTATTGATGAACCGATATTTATTTGTCAACACCTTCATATGCACAGTTAGTGTTGTATTGACTATTTCAGAGTATTGTCTAGTTTGATGGGAAACTCTAGGATCGTGTAAGCTACTGTGACAAACTGCAAAAGAGCACATTTTTGTATAGGCTGGGCTTCGGAAACATGCAACGTTTAGCAAACTGATGTATTAATATCTAATGCCATGCAAAATCAATACAGTATTGATGGTTGTTGATCCCTCTGTGATTTGATTTGTGTGTTAAGTGTGTTGATTTGATGTGGTGGGTACACGGCGTCCTGTGAAGCCAGCAGGAGAATGTGGACCATAGTGAGTCACTGCTGTTCCAGGCTCCTGCCTGTGATGCTGCCTCTGCCCCTGGCTGCGATGACCTTTGTGAGGCAAATTACTCTTGATAGATCCTCTAACAGCATTGGTTAAGCTTGCAAAAATAGCTCCCCATGTCTCCTCCCCATCTCAGAGGCTCAGCAACCATAGATAACATGACTGGCCCGACTCCTGTGGGCCGAGCTGGAGGAAGTGAGGTTACGTTTTACGAGAATGCATTTTTGGGTTAAGTAGTCTTAGCTTTGGGTTAATTAGTCTCAAACGTTACACATCACCGATTAAAGAATGGTGACCCATAACTGGGTGTGCCACAAGTAGGAGGGATTATGTATTTTATATGTGCTGACATTCACTAAAGAGCATGATATAGTTTTATGGATGTCGTCAGGCCCTTTGCTGACCCAAAAACACTCTCTTTTGGACACGTGCCTGCTGTATACAGTACATAAATACACACACATATTCATACGGACCTGCCAGAGATACTGAGTGGCTCACATTAGCTTGAGATGAAGTGCCAGGGCTAGGATGGATTTTATATCGGTTACTGTAAAATAAAGAAAGAGACTGTATTATATTGACGAGAGGGACAGGGTGCCAAGAGAAAGCAGGCCTAAAAAAATCTGTTCGTGCAAACATTTTCCAATGAGTGTTGATTTAGGTGATAACAGGGCTTCTGAGAATGTGTTGCTGGCAATCCGTCTTTGTGTTTGTGGCCCATTTGCTCTGCCACTAGTATTGTCACTTTGTTGTCACTCACAAAGAAATCTGTCATAAAGGCTAAGGGTTTGAATGCAGCATTAATCAATATTTTTCACACTTTTTGCATGATTTGATAGACAATAATAAATGCTGTTCCTAAGACAATGTTAGTATTAGACTTTATTACTGCATGTATGCTTGTTACTGGGATAGAAAGCATTTGGAAAACAGGGATGTGAGATATTGGTCACAGATAAATAATCAACTGATATTATGGGCTTTTTTAAGTTATTTGTATCTTCCAATTTAGGGTATTTAGTGAAGTCAAGTCTTTATTTATATAGCACTTTTAACAATACAGATTGTGTTAAAGCAGATTTACAGTATTAAATAGAAAATTGTGTAAAATAATGCAAAATGTATCATTGTATTATTGCTGGTTTATTTCCCCCATTTTTACATTTTGATTACCTTCGCCATAAAACGCTCATTTAAAGTTAATCTTTAAATAAATAAATACTGTTATGTAATTTTAGCACAAATGTACGACAATTAATTTTGTTGTGATGCCTAAAATCGCTAATTTTAATTTTTGTGCATTTTTTTTCTTTGTCTATATGCCAACTCAAGGTTTTTAATTGTCCCTAGAACTAGACTTAAGACTAGGGGCGATCAAGCATTTTCTGTAGCTGCTCCAAGACTTTGGAATAGTCTCCCATCAGAAATAATTTTTAAATCTAGATTAAAAACATTTTTATTTGATCAGGCTTATGATTTTTGATTTGCAGTGGCTCTCCTGTGTACTTGAGTTGTTATTTGTGATTTTTAGTTTTTTAGTATTTGTCTTCTTCTTCTGCCTCCCTCCAATCAACAGCTGATGGATAGATCAAAGTCCCGCTCCCGTCCTACATTTTTTTTTCTTTTTAGTAATTTGTTTCACTTGGATATATGACAAAATAAAGGCCTCCGTATCATCAAAACATTACAATTAGTTTACAGACATGAGCAGACCTATAAAGCCTACATAAAAAGCACTTGTAAAAACTTTGTGTTAGTTTCTATGTGACCTTCATATAAAAGAACGCCAGTTATGTTTCTAGTTTAAACCCCTGGGATGTACTGTACAGAAGTGCCTTCTGTTGAAGAAATGCATATATGCAAGTGTGCATGCAAACCCACGCAATGGTTACATCTCAATACTGAGCTTCGTCTGACACTAGCAACGATATAGGTCCAGCACTCCCAAGGTCCTTGGTGGTGTCAGACACAGACTTTCACACTTCCTGGGCAAGCATTGATTGTGCTGGCCTCTAGGGGGTCTCCTTAATGTACTTAGAGCTCAATAGTATGGCTATAGCTCTTCAAAGCAGCACCCACACCGGCCCGTCCGCACAAGTCACCGCAAAAATTATTGTGGCTTTGGCAATGAGTAAGTGTCTTCAATATCTGCAGCATGTCCACCTGCGGGGTTTCATAAGCTCACCGCCGAACAATAGTTATGGCTGTGTCCCTGTTTTTATGAGCTATCCGTCTTGTGTTTCTGCCATCTCCTGGTGTATTGTGATTAGGAAGCCCGCTGAAAAAGCCATGTTCCTCCCCTGTGTTATTAAGTGCCGTTATCTCCCTTAAGCCCCGGTTGTTTACTCGCTTGCATCCACTCATGTAGAACAGTTTTTGGCACATTTCATGTAGATGTCCAGTGCTATTCCCGAGCTCTTGTATGATACGTCCTTTATTAGGGATAGGGAAAGCGAAGGGATCAGTGAGGGCTAGAACTGCATATTGATGTGTGTGTGTCGGCTTCACCTCTGCATGAATACGGGCAGCGCTGCTAGAGTGTTAACAAGCCAAATAAGTCCATTAAACTTGATGTTGGCCCGTGCCTGAGGAGACCTCTCTGTGGAGAAGGGGCTGGCAGGAACCTTTGGCTGGCTTTCACAGGCAGCTTCCTCATTTTCATGGAAAACTAAAGAATAGCCATGAGATGAAGGCCATGCGATGTGTGTCAGAAAAAAAGTGCTTTCACAGCAATCACAGCGTCAGCATTGGCTGCTGTTGGGCTCACATGTGTGTACCAGCTGGCTTTGAGTCCCTCCCATACGTTGCAAAACGCTCCTCATCCTTTGGATCAGGCTTTGATGGTGTCGGGCGAATGTTTATCGGCCGAACATACGGCCTTTTAGGATCTACCCCCCACACAAAATGTGTTCACTTTCATGGTTCTGCTGTCGTATGTTGTGCAGTAAGTCCAAATATTCATGAGCTCTGTCTTTGGCAACCAAAAGACAAGATGGTCTCATTGAATTACAAATAGGGAGCGCAGCCCACTTTAGATGAATACTGTCATTCCTCTGTCAAAGCACTTTAGCCTTGCTGGGGTGAGTTAGCAGTTTGCAACACATCAAACTGGTGAATTTCAGACCATGCTTGGGTCAGTTTTTCATGTATAACCGGTGTTTTTATAATTGTTTTAGAAATATTTAAAAGGGGAATTTACCGGGGAAAAAGAAGAGTAAATTATGTCATCAATAGAGTTGAACATCAAAATGAAAAATCAAAATGTATCTTTTTTTGTAATTAACAGAAAGGAAAGTCATATAGTTTTGGAATGACACAAGGGTGCGTTAATAATGAATTGCTTATATAAACAATTTTATTTTTTATTTTGTTCCTGATGCATGTAAGTAAATCCAATGACATATACAGCAGATCAAAACTTTGGGGCCGATAAGATTTGAAGTGAAGTGAAGTGAAGTGAAGTGAATTTGCATGAACAAATTAATACTTTTATTTAGTAAATGGTAACTTTTTACAGTATTGTTCATTAGTGAATAACATTAGTTAATATTACCTAAGAATTAACAATACTTCTACAGCATCTTAGTCAATGTTAATTAATCATTTACTAATGCATTATTAAAATCACAAGACTTGTTTGTTAACATTAGTTAATGCACTGTAAACTAACATGAATAATAACGAACAACTGTATTTTCATTAACTAACATTAACAAAGATTAATAAATGCAATGCTTTTTGTTTGTTTTTGTCAGTTAACACATTAACTATGTTAACCAATTACACCTTATTGTCAAGTATAAAGACATTTATAATGTTACTGTAAGGCTGTAGGCGTGGTTCTCTGTGTGTAGTTACATTTCAAATCCATGTGCTCTGTGTTTATGTTTACCTTCTGTCTCCCATGTGCTGACCTCATCATCTGTAACACCCTGTAATCAGTAATCACTCCTTGCCAGCCGTGTGTTCAGGTGTTCCGCATTATCCTTTGATCATGTCTAGTATTTAAACAGTGTCTTGTTTAATGTCCAGTTGTCCATCGTTAACGTTTCATGTTCGTTCCTGTGATTGTCAGCATTGATCTTGTAAGTCCGTCAGCTTTCATGTCTTTTTGTTGTATAATAAATGTTCCAGTTTTTGCTGAATCCCCTTGTTCCCGCTGAGAAGCGAGATGGCGACGTCACCACAGCAAGCCCATGACAGAACGACGGACCATAATGTGAAGATGGCGTTCACGTACCCGAACGCACACATCTTTGCGGACTTTGGTACGCATTTGCGGCCCCGCACTCCGACAACAACCGCGTGGGATGACCGCAAAGCCCGGTGAATAACCACAGCTATCTTGGCCTCTCCTTGCCAGATGGAGGGGTCAGCCCCCGAGATCGTGCTGATCGGTGGAGCCGCGCACTCAAAATGGCGGCCGAGGTTGCAGAAGCCGATCTAGCCTCGGGGGTGCCAGCACTGCCGAAAATCCCCGCCGTTCCAGATTCACCATTACGGTTGCCAGATCTGTCAAAAAGACTTGCGGTCTCTAACCCGCCTATAACGGGTTCTAGTCCCATTTCCCAGTCTAAAAAGCCTTGTTTAGCCCAGTTAGTTCCAGTATTGCAGCCAAGGGTGCTGTTAACAACCCCGTCGGTAACGGTTAAACAGCCAGGAGTGCAGTATGCTGCTCGGTCGGTTCAGGTTTTTCAGCTGGAAGAGCAGTCACCCATCCTCGCGGCTTCAGTTCCGCTTGTGATGGGTTCCAGCATCACGTCACAGCGAGAGGGGCTGTGCGATGTCCAGTCTGGTTCAGTTTCACAGCCAGGAGAGCTGTGCCAAACCCAGTCGTGCCGGTGACACCGCCAGGAGGGCGGTTGAAGGTCCTCGCGGTTCCTAGCCCCATTTCATGGTACGAGGAGCTATGTCCAGAATTGATGGTCTGCGATTTGGGTTCAGTGTCATCGGATCCGCCAGACTTCTTCTGTGATCCAGATCCAGTGTGGCCGTATCCTCCAGACCCAGTCTGTGATTCAGAACCATGGTGGCCGGATCCGCCAGACCCGGTCTGTGATCCGGATCTAGCATGGCCAGATCTGCCAGACCCAGTCTGTGATCCGGACCCATCATGGCCAGATCCGCCAGACCCAGTCTGTGATCCAGGTCCCCAATTACCTAATTCACCCGAGCTCCACGAAGACTGTGAGGCCCCATGTCCAGAACCTCCAGAACCTGTTTGTGGCTCGGAGACTCCATGGTGTCCGCCAAAGGCTGCACTACCTCTGGAGATGTCGGTTTCCACTGGTGGCTGCTCAACCCAAGAAGGTCTCTGAATCGTGGTTCGGCCGGTCATGGAGGGCATATTCAATGTCAGTCTGGTTATGGCTATGTCACTGTCTGGCCATTCCAGGAGGGCTGTGCCACCATCCGCTCCACCCTGGAGAAAAAGGTGGCTGTCTAGTCAGCCTAGGAGGACAAAGTCGCTGTCCACTTGGCCCAGGAGGACAAGGCCGCTGTCTGTTCAGCCAAGGAGGGCATTATTAAGGACTGTTCAGCCCGGGAGGGCATAATTTTGGACTGTTCGGCCCAGGAGGGCATTACTATGGACTGTTCGGCCCAGGAGGGCTTTATAGTTGCCTGTTTGGCCCAGAAGGGCATTATTTTGGACTGTTCGGTCTAGGAGGACGCTGTCACGGATGGTTCTGCCTCGGAGAGTACTACAGTCTTCTGCTCCGCCCTGGAGGGCTCTCGAACTGTCTGGTCGGCCCTGGAGGGCATGGTCGTGGTCTGGTCAGCCTACGGGGGCTTCCCCGCCATCTGCACCGCCCAGGAGGAGGACTGCGACGTCACGAAGGGCATTCCCCCCGACAGGTCTGCCTAAGTGGTCATCCCTGCCGCTAGCTCTGCCCTGGAAGGTGTATGAACTTTCTGGTCAGCTCAGGAGAGCATCTTCGCTGCCCGGTAAACCCATGTGGGCTTCTCCGCCATCGGCTCCGCCCTGGAGGGCATCTGAACTGTTTGGTCGGCTCAGGAGAGCATCCATGTCGCCCGGCAGTATCTTGTTCAATGTCCAGTTGTCCGTCGTAAACGTTTCATGTTCGTTCCTATGATTGTCAGCATTGATCTTGTAAGTTCGTCAGCGTTCATGTCTTTTTGTTGTATATTAAATGTTCCAGTTTTCGCTGAATCTCCTTGTTCCCGCAGAGAAGTGAGATTGCAACGTCACCACAGGGAGCTTGTGACAGTTACAATGTGATAATAAATGCTATTATTTTAAACTTATTAATGATGGGGAAGCTGTTTACAGTTTTCCACATTTCAAGAAATGTTTCTTGAGCTTCAAATCAGCATATCAGAATGATTTCTGAAGGAAAAATATACTCAAATTGAAAACAGGTACTTTATACTTTACAATATCACAGTTTTAGTTTTTTTTTGGTTTTTTATTTTACAAATTAATGCATCCTTAATGAGCCTATAAAACATAGATTCTAATTATCAAAGATACAAACAATATGTTTTATTTATCTTGGAAATTGCGTTGCTAATCCATTTCTAGGGGGCACTCGGTTTGAATGGGCTTCTGCAAGGAAAAGAAGAGATATTGTCCTGGAGTGATGTAAACCTGAACCCCTCAGGATTGCTTAGACTATGCAGCCCCTGAGAGGCATTCAAGAGCCCCTGCGGTTCTTGAGGAAGTGGCTGCCTGTATCAGCTGCTGCACAACCCTTCTACCCGTCTTCTGAAGTGTGCTGTCGTTTGAAAAGACTCTACTTAATGGAAAAGACCAAAGCAGAAGTAGCCGACTTAAACAAACAAGAATAGTTATTGGGCCCTGCTGAGACAACAGTAATAAGCAGCTAACGGCTTCCGAGTGTGCGAGAGAGCGGGAGAGAGGAGGGGGCATGCGATGCCACAAGTGGAATAAGATTGCCTCTTGTACAATTTAAAGTCTTTCAGCCCCATCCCAGTTGTCTTGGACAGGCCACATTGCACATTTATTACCCCATTCTCCAGAAACATGATTTAACATGGACGCTCCATGTCTCCGCTTATCGCAGAGCTCAAATAAAGCATTGCTTGCCTTGTTATGTTTAGTTGAATTAGCGGGCTGGTAAGTGAGCCTCTTGTGTTGGTAAGAATATTATTGTGCAAAGATATCGTGCCCTGTGGAGGATCATTAAAAACCATGCCTAATAAATATGGATGACTCACAGTGTCAAAACCATTAGGCCAATCAGCCTCTCTGCAAGCTGGGCCTTAATTTTCAGACTCTACCTGCAAAATTAAACACACACAGGTCATTAAAAGCAGCAGAAATGTGCAGTGTTGACGCCGGAGCAGTGATTACTGTCACACTCTGACTGGCACGAGCCATTGCTAGCTCAATTTCATTGTGGCTACGAAAATGTGCTTTAAGCTTCTTTCCAAAGCCGAGTGAGCTGTCTTGCTTTTTAAAGCCTGCATAGATAGCTGCCTTTGAAGATAGCATCCTAAACAAAATGTGAAGCGACTTATTTGGAACAACTCCGCGTGACGCACATAGCACTATTCATAGGGCTGGGTAAAAATAATCAGGATCTTCACTTAAATGATCTCCAGTTGAAATCCCAAGTTCGAGCTTTCACTCTATTTTCATTAGTCGTGTGAAAACATTTTTACGCTTCTGAATCAATGCCACTGCTGATGCATCTTCAGAACCGCCACAAATTAATTCGATGAATTTGTGAAGTGTGTTTTGATTGTGATGCAAAGCGTCTAGTTGGTACTATATGGTTTGAAACTTACTTTAAAATATCTATATGGTATGAAGACGGGGAATGGGAATTAAATTTGCACATACTGCATCCACTATGATGTTACTGTCACGTAAACTTAGTTCTTTGCCATTCACAAATCCTCTCCTTTGGCCTCATGGGATAGTAAAGTGTCCATTGAGTGAGCACTCTATCATTTAAAGGAGAGGTCTAATGCTGTTTCGTGCATTTTGACTTATTTACGCTGATTAAGAATTTGATTCTCATGCAAATCATGAAAGTCTCAAGAAAACGAGTTGGACGTAGTATTTCTTTGCTAAAGACACTTTGTATAAGTTTCAGAACGTTTTTTGAAGAGTGAACACATTAACCTGAGCAAGAGCAATCCCATCAACGTGCTTCATTTGGGTTATGGAAGTCTTCGGGATCTGATTCTGTATCAAATCTATATGTGGCTGGATCTAATTTTTAGCCATAGTTAGTTTAAGTCAATAATGTTTTTTTATGTTATATTTAAATCAATGTCACAGCTTGCAGACGATTGCTATGCAAAACTTTTGCATGCTTGTGACGCGGCTTTAGCTCCACCCACAACACACATCCGAGAGCTCAACTGTTGAAAAGAGAGTAAATCTTATCTGTCTTTTATAAATCTAATAAAACGACAACACTTTTCGGATATATGAAGGATGCAATACTACCCTAAATGTATTTAAGATTCAGATGAGACTGGCTGAAACTGTGTGTGCATTTACTGCATTTACATTTTTGTTCATTTCCCATAATATTTACAAAATGAAAGATGAATAATTTCACAATTCATTTGTATTAGGGAATATTTATGTAGGCTACCAGCGCACACTTACAAGATCCAGCAGCTGGATTTACCAAGGTTTACGGAATTAAGTGTTTATTACATAGCCTATTCAAAGACTTGTTCAAATTACATAAATGCTTATTTGCCTTATGCAAACAGTATAACAGAGAGTATGATAGTATGTGTCTGTCTTTCTGCTATTAATAGAAATGCAAACTCTGTAATACTATTTCATATAGCTTACCGTTTACAGTACTTTTACCGTTTAACAGTTCTATCACATTTATTTGGCAGAGCGTTTAAACACAGCCTATAAACTATTAAATATGGAAAATGGGCGCTGCTGTGTGTCTGGCACAGGCTTTCTCTGAGAGTCAAAGCCTTCCAAAATGAATCAGTAATAGTCTTGTTCATAGTCGGGAATATTCATATTTTTTGAAGTTGACGTTTTGGACATAAGTGTAGTGGTCAAACACATCTATAGCATGTTTATATATATAAATATATATAAAAAAACAATAGAAAGCTTAGTGAAATCCAAAATGTTTTGTGTGAATTGCCCAGTAGTGCTCTGTAATAACTTGAAATGTTAGAGACAGTAGGTAGCACAGCTATAATGATGTATAGTAACATTAAAATATTCTTCACATGCACAACACACTAAAAAGAAAGGCTTTGAGACATTTGGCCATCATATTCCAGAAACGGTGAAATCTTCCTTGACAGGAAATTTTATGGAAATGCTGACTTCTGCTCCATCGCTTGGTTCAGCACAAATGAAGTCTTTACACTTTGACTGTAAGTTCCCTTTAAGCTGAGGGTGAATGCATAGGCAAATTAAGCTGAGCATGTATTTCTCTCAAGTGTGACTAACCGTGTGTCAATCAGAGTGAGGCAGGCAGCCTGTGTGCTATCAGAGGAGCTCCAGCGGCAAAGCTCTTCACTGCGCCCACAGCCACCCACCGCCGGCCACACAGGACCCAGAGAGAGGAGAGCAACGATGCCGAAGCTCACAGCAACACAAAAGCCCCTTTTCATCCCTCTTTTCCTTTTATAAACGTGTCGCTTTATCTGTTAGCGATGCGCTGAATAGGCGAGAGCGCTGCTCTGGCTACACAATCCAAGAGGAGGAGGGGATGAAGGGAGGGCCGAGTGGAAAATGTCTCCATCAGTTCTTAATCTTTCTGGTCTCCTCCAACAAAGCTGTCACCTTTGAGGAGATCTCTGTTGAATTATTCAAAACGGAGGTGTGTCGGTGCGGCGACAGCCCCCGGCCCACGGGACATGCTGCTCACAGCTCTGTTCACCTTCTCTCCGATGCGGAGACCCAGAGGCTCGAACCAACACAACCGGATGAGTTGTTTTCTAATCCACACAAAGGTAGCCTTTAATTGAAAACACGTCTCTGGTGATTTTACCTCAATATTGACTGTAAACTACTTGCTTTCCCACTTCTCTCTCTCGACGTCTCTATTGATATCCGAGCAGGAGCACTCCATTAGCTTAAAGTGTGAAACACAAACTCAAATGGGACTAATTGTTTTAAGAGGGTCCTGAGACAAAAGGGTCAATGAGACCTCAAAGTGAGATGAAGACAAATCTGTCCACCTGCAGACAACAACACCGGAAAAAACAAAAAGGTTGCACCGTTTTTGTGTGTGTGTGAATTTACGGAAACTGAGTTTGAACTTTCTAATCAGATTATTCTGAATCATTGCATTGTCAGCATAGAAACTAAATTAGGACTTTTAATTCCAATGCAAAGTATTCCTCGCAGGCGTTTTTCCAGGGGACCCTTTCAGCTAATAGCATCAGTGTTCTTTTTATTTATTCACAGGCTGTTTGTAATGATAGTAAACACAGAGATAAAAGCTAATGAAATACTTCCTCGCTAATGCATTCAGTCATCCTCCGGTGAAGCTCTCTGACAGGTCCACGACTGAAGTTGTGACAAACACGCAGTCATTCTGCAGGTTTGTGTTATGTAAATGGAGACAAAGAGCCGGGCTCTAAATCTGAGTGATTGTTGGTAAAAGCAGCTGCTGGGTCTTATGATGCTTTTAACGCAGCTGTAATCCATCGCAGCTCATTGGAGGATGGAGAGGCCTGGTTATACTTCACACTATGCTAGACAGATAAGTGTGGACACGGGCAGCGGACAGGTGATTTATTGAAATACGATATGAGAGGACTGTCTTTCAGTTGACATTCCAATAGGGAGGAGTGCTAGAAACTGGCGCTCAGGTGTGTGTCTGCCTAATCATATTGTACCCAAATTTATACCCAAAAGAGCTTTCATTTTTAAATAATTGTATTATTATTGTTATTGTGAATGTTTAGAAGGCTATCCTTTTAAATTATGGTATTTATAATGAGCATAAGACAACATAAGTCTTATGTGGAACGATATATCATTTGTAATAATACAATATTATTCTGTCATGACAACTCTCTAAGTGATTGGCATGGTAATGTATTTGGTCTTGGCGGAGTAGGCTAGAGCTAGTACAGAGACTTGCTGAGCAGGCAAGAAATACTGCTGCTGCACATTTAACATACATGATATAACCCCCTAACAAAGCAGGAGACATAGAAGGGACAATACAATACAACTTCTGCATCAGTGGACATGCATGTATCCACACACATAAAGATGAACAGACAAGGAAAGACAAGACAACCCAACAAAGCAGGTCTATCGTCAAGGCACATGTACTGCTGCTGCTCCAAAGAGCCATGTGAAGTGCATGTATTACTATCTTTAGGCGTGGCCATGACAGTATTCTTCCTCTTCTTTGGGAGAAAGTGGAGTTGTCATGACACTGGCTTCTTGGCTGACCTCTGACTCAACGTATGACGTAAACTCAAGCTCTTCTTCTCTTATAGTGAAATCCTCTGACATTACTTTTACTTCTGGTTTAACTTCTGCAACACTGTCATTGATATGACTGCGATAAGTGCATGCTACTGACACTGCATGCAGCTACAAAAAACACAGCATGTACCTTAAAAATAACGAATGTGAACACTGAGATTACGCCGATGTATGGTGAAGCCCAGTCAAAACACGTAAACAACAATGCTTATTTAATTTAATTAGTTCATATCTGTTACTCTCAGTGTGTCCTCGGAGTGATTACATGCTCTAAACACCTTTGCTTCAGATGTATAAATTGATGCTAAATGCTGCTGCTAAACGGCATGTTTAACGGGCTTAAAATATTTTCCTCCCAAAAAGTCACTACATTGATTGATTGATTGCACACTGAGGATTGGGGACATGCTTAGTTATCATGGGGGGGAAAAAAAGTCTTTATTATTATTATTAAAAATGTAGTTAATTTTTGGATTGAAATACATCCTTGACATTTCTTTATATTTTTTTTTGTGCAATTTATTTTTCAGATTTACAGTTTTTTCCTCTTTTAGGTCTGTAGATTGTTAATATATTTAATTATACTAAATCATTATTCAGTTATGTAACATAGCATTGTATAAATGATTTTGTAGGAAAAAATATATAATAATATATAATACATACTGTTACCATTACTGTTAAAATGACGCATTTTGTGATATAAAACCACAGAGCCCTACTTGCAGTTGTTGTGCTTTATTACAGGATATGTTCATAACGTGCTAAATAACACACAATGGTACACTTCGTAGTTCTTTATCCTTTTTTCATTGCAAGTCATTGATTCGTGGGGTGTTATATGCGGCATTTTCGATCTTATCAAAATTCTAATTATTTTATATCCGAGGACCCACATCACATTAAAGCCCTTCCCACTCAAAGCATAAATACGTCACAGCAGTCACAGTCACCATGACAATAACCGTCCCTCTTTCCGAGTCTCCATCGCCTACTCGTTTTCTGATCTGCCTCCATCTTTGTGTTGTGAGCAGGCAGTGTGTGTGTTTGAGGGAGTGAACAGAGCTGAATGGCTTTGAGTGGCCAGTCTGTCAGATCACCTGTAGACAGTGATGGTGGGAGAGGGCTGCAGGCTGAGCCAGAGGGGATTTCTGAAGAAGCCCGAGTGCCCTGATTCACTCTGAATCATTGAAAGCCCTCACCATCCACCACAGAGACCTGTTCTGTCTCTTTCTTAAACAAAATGGCTAAAAGCATTTCACAGAAACACAAACACGGACCCAGAAAAACTACAAGTTGGTCTGTGTGGCCTCATTAGGCGCTGTTTGTTCAGAGCCACAACCACATGTTCTTATTCAGTATCTATCCATCTATATTTGTTTTGTCTTGCCATTTAATGTATTTCTTACATAACTCATCATTTATAAACGTATTTCAATATGTTTTTCCACAGTGTGTTTTGCTTTGGTCAAATTGAGTCTGAATTATTGCCAGTCACATATCTTAGAAAATAATCATACGATAAAACAGAGGTTTAAAGTTTCAATAATATCTGTCAGATGGGTGTTGATTTGGTCCAAGCAGCATATCAAAAGAATTTGAAGGGAAAATAAAAGGTTGATTTAATTTAAAATTATGTAAATCGCAGGGCTCTCTGGAAGCACAAAAATATTTAACCAGAAAATGAGGGGTTACGTCTTGGAATACATCCATTTGAACCGTTTTAACAGTACTGTGCACTGATCCTAGCTACAGAGAAGCTGATACGTGAGTATTGCTTAAAATGGAAACATTTCAAACACAAACCGAGCATTTGAGCTGCATACTCCTCCTTTAATGCAGCAGAGAATGTGACAGTATGTGTCAGAATGGTTTCCCCCTACATAGGGCGCATGTATTTGGTACGATAAACCTCTTCATTAGCCGGTCACATGTTACGCCCGAGGGCAGAAGCGTTATTTTTGTTCATTTGTCATCTTGAGCGCACAGCCGAGTGAACAGGGGTTGTCAGTGAATGCACAAGACGGCATGCATACATGCACACACACACATATACACATAGCAAGCAGCTTACTAGGACTCTGCTCATTGACCTGATAAATGCATGAAGAAAATGCTGCAAAATAAACACACCAAGACATGTTTACTTTTGTATTTACACGTAAAATGGACTCCTGTAGTGTGTGTGTTTGTATGCGCTCTAACACATGCACACAAAAATAGACTAATGGTATTTGACTCTCTCTCTCTCTCTCTGTTCTTCATGGCTGCAGGAACATTTCGAGGTGTCTGTAAGAAGATTGACCACTTTCCGGAGGATGCAGATTATGAGCAAGATGCAGCAGAGTATTTACTACGTAAGTCTGTCAGAACAACACACATCAACTCCACATTCTCTGAGGAGGCAAGGCACCTCTTCAAAATAAATTGGATGAGAAAATAATCGGATATAGAAAAGGCAAAACAAATATTTCTAAATATGAGCTGAAATATTGTATAAATCACTCATTTTTATGAAATAGCACCGTCCAACAGTGATATCAGCAGATGAGGAGGAGGCAGTGTCTCTTTTGGTTCTTATTGAGTTTCTATAGCCTGACATAAATGTAAGGCCAGGGGACGGTAAAATGGCCTCCATGTCAGGATTGGCTGGTTTTGTCAGTGCAAAAATACCCGCCTCGTGTGACCCACAAATTGTCTTAATTTGTCCAAACTGTCAACCAAACTCTCTTATTACAAACAATAGACTCAAACAACAAGCGTTCGAATAACAACCACCTATCAAAAATGCCATGCTTTGCACAAAAATATTAAACAGCACATCAAGTTTCTATTAGTGATAATAATCAGAAATGCTTGTTGAGCAGAATGATTTCTAAAGGATCATGTAACAAGATAAAATGTAAAAAAAAATAGCTTTGCATCAAAGAAATAAATTACATTCTTATATATATCCTTAAGTAGAAAATTGTTATTTTGAATTGTAAAAATATTTCAAAATACTACATTTCTTTCCGTTTTTTAATCAAATAAATGGCACCTTGAGGCTTCTTTTAAACATTCAGATATAAATAAATATTCAAATATAAATTCTGTAATTAATTACTCACCCTCATGTTGTTCTAAACCTGTAACTCTGCCAAATGGCATCAGGGTAACAGGGGACAAATTGTTGAATAAAGTTATTATTTTTGTTTTCTTTGCATACAAAAACTATTCTTGAAGATTCGTAAAATGACGGTTGATCCCTGATGTTACATGGACTACATGTCTGGATGTTGATCATGTTAATTACATTGCTGTCTATTTGAGGATCAGAGAGCTCTGAGGATGCATCAAAAATATCTTAATTTCTTTTCCCAAAGATGAACAGAGGTCGTAGGGTTTAGAACGACTTGAGGGTGAGTACTTAATGATCTTTTTTGAGTGGTTGTGCAAGCAGAGAGTAATGTTATAGTATTGGTTGCGTATTGATACTTTAAGATAAAACTCTGTTCTCATAAGAACCTCAAATGAAAGATGAATTTACACTGGACTAAAAGCTCAAACTCAGAGCGAGTTCAAGTCCACCACTCTCACAGTCACAGCTCCCCGACTGCACCGGTCTCCCCCACACATCTCAAACATACACTCACAATCACCCAGACTGATCATATGCATAGAGAAGGGTCATAATGGTCAGATGGATTTTTCTCGTTTAGCCCTGCTGGGTTTCTTCAGTTTCTGCAATGACCTCCACACTTTTTACCATCTTATAGATTAGGTGCAGCGTGTCTTGAAATTGCTTGGCGACTGAAGCTGAACAAAGTAGATGCACGCGTTCAAGCATGTCATGGTTTATGCTTAGTGATAAATCATGCTTACCCACAAGCCTTTACACTGTCATGGCCGTTTGGTTGTACTATTTAAGTGACATCTTTTTTAACTGGCTCCCCTGTGTAAATTCGTACATATTCTTGGAATGTGTTTGTGCTTTCATTTGTGTTTTTTGCTTGTGTATCAATTACATATTTAGGATGAAGTGCCCAGCAGATTCCCGTGATTATGAACTAATCGCAGATACTTCACAAAAAAATGAACAGAGTGTTATTATTTACTCAACCTCATGTTGTTTCAAACCAGAAAGCTGTTATTTTGTCCCGTCGAACGGAAAAGTAGATTATTTTTAGCAATCGTTATGCATGAATAAACATCAATGAAAACTATTGTAATGGTGCGGTTTTAATTTCATGATTTTTATTCATTCCCTGCCACTCATCCAACTACGTTCATTTATTTTATTTTATCTGTTCAATTAGAAATGTGAACAAAAAAAGCAAAAATAAAGTAAGTAGAGGTGGTTTCTCAGTGATGTCCATTTATCAAAAAGCAGCAAAATCAATCATGTGTAATTTAAATAAATATGTGAGGAGGGGGAATACTCACAATACTGCTAATGACCCATAAATACACCCTGGACATCGGTAATTAGACCTTTTACAGTAATAGGCATTTAGAGGTACAATTATACATTATTATGTAATTTGCTTGATAATTATTTAATAATAATGTTTTTGGAATTATATGCGCTTTTGGCGAATATGCAAGTCAAGTGTGGGCAAATAATAACCATACCTGAAAATACTAGTTATGCATTCAGTGGGGCTGGAAACATGTTATTTCTGATGTGTGAAATATATTTTGGGTATATAATCCTCAGTGATAGTTTTGAATGTAGTGATGTTCATCTTGCACAGATAACTTTTCCTTCATATTTCAATGTAAAACAGAGTGTAATGGATTCTAAAAAAACATGTAGGGCAGTGATTAAAAAAATAAAAAAATTGGGCAACTTACAGCTGATGGTGGATGGATGGGGTTTTATGCATATTACTGTAATGGTGTATTCACATATACAGGTATTACACTCTAATTACTGTCATTAATTACTCACCCTCATCTCGTTCCAAATCTGTAAGAGCTTCATTCCACTTCAAAACACAAATTGATATATTTTTAATGAAATCAAAGAGCTTTCTGTCCCTTCATAGACAGCAAGGAAACTACCATGACTGATAAGAGGAAACAAAATATTGAATAAGCCATTATTTTTGTTTTCATTTTTCAAAAATATTATTCTCGTAGCTTCATAAAATGAAGGTTGAACTTCTGATGTCATATGGACTAAACTCTTCATATCTTTCTATGCCTTGACTGTGTCAGTTGGGTTGCTGTCGATGGAGGGTGAGTGTGCTCTTGAATTCCATCAAAAATATCTTATGTTCTGAAGTTGAACACAGGTCTTACAGGATTGGAACGGCATGAGAGTAAATGATAGAATTTCATTTTTAAGTGAATTATCCCTTAAACTTTTTAAAACAAGTGAACACAAAAGGTAACAATCTCAGAGTAACATCAGTGTTTTTGGTGTTCAAAGAGGATGCAATGGAACCATTAAAGGAACCAAATGGCGCTTTTCCATTGCATGGAACAACTCGGCACGGCATGGCTCAGTTCGGCTCGGTTTGCGTTTCCATGCAGTTTAGTACTGTTTTAGAGTGGGTGGGATTATTCACGTGTCGTTATAGTTGTGCCGCCTCTACTGCCGTGACATCATCGTAAACGTGCCACAAACAAACACACAACAATGGAGTATTTTTCATTCTGCGTCGCCCCATCAAGCTCTCGCTGGATCCGCTCCTTGGCTATCAACGAGAGGAACGTCTGTACTTCCTCAATAGACC
>JAUCMU010000063.1:9729393-9752402 GCA_032275025.1 Enteromius treurensis
AAATGCCTAACGTTACCTGAATGCCGCGGGTGATAGTTTGTAATGTGTGTGTTTCTGGTTCTCGTCTGTTTAGGGGTAGTGGGAGCAGACGAGGGTTCCCTGTCCCGTTGTTTGCGCTGGCTTGTTGAGCGTAGCACTGAAAACATTATATTTTACAGTTTATTCTTTCTTTTCTTTGTTTTTTCTGAATCGCTCTGTTCGTATGCGTACCAAACCGAAAGCCTCGTACCGAACGGTTCAATACGATATATATATATATATTATGCAGTCCTTCATAGACCTTGCTTACCAACTCTATTTATTTTACATTAACTCAAGTAAAAATATATTTAAAAAAAAAAAAAAGTTTGAAATGCTTTAGTCTTTAGTAGAAACTTGAACTGCATCATGGTTGGTTTGCAAATGCAAATTTTTAATATACAGTCATTTATTTTAAAATCCATTGAAATTGTGCTCAATGAAGGGTTTCCCATTCACCAATCCAGTGCTGTAGAAATATCTCAGCTGTGCTTCATTCCCTCTGTTAGTTGTTGACAGCCAGCGATATGCATTGGAACAATAGGCCTCAGGTGTCTACATTGAAACTGGGTCATCAGCTGTGCGGCTGGATGTGACCGTCGATAACCTCTTGTGCAGGCAGGGCCTAGTGTTCTTTATGCAAACATACACCTCTTTGTAAGAGCACACATCTGCAGTTTTAATGATGATGTGCGTCTGGCTGGTTTCCTGTGAGGACTCGAGCACTTTGCAGGCTGTTGCTGCCATTCCCGCTACTTTCTGACTCATTTAAACAGTCAGTTACGGTGGCTGGAGAGATTATCGCAGATTTGAAAGGCAGTGCCTACTGGGACCGTTTATGGTGGTACGAAAATCCACGCCTTTTCTTTTTTTTGTAATCAAGTAAAATGTTAATTGCAGATGATAAACTTGTTAAATAGAACAGAAGGCCTTTTTAGCTGGTTATTCATGTAGCATCTGATATCAAGGTTCAGATTCTGGATAAGAAATAAGACTCTATTATCTTTTCTTTTTTTTGTCTGTGGCCATTTATTGCTGGTTCTCCTTGTTCATTGTAATCGGCCATGTACATGTTTGAGTCTGAAGTATTTTAATTAAGAAAAAAAAAATTCATCCACTGGCTTAATCTCCCCAAGATTTTCAACATTGTCCTCATCTGACTGGAATGTGCTCAGCAGAAAATACTTATCGTAATATGACTATATTTAGTCTTTGGGTGTGAGTTTGGTTCTGGGAAGATTTTATCTTCTTTATCTTGCAGAATATGTGTTGAAAATTGCCTTTAATAAGCCTTGTTTTATGGTCCTCTTGACTTACAATGCAGCAGACCACTTCCTCCTGGGAAGCCGAAATATTCATTCAAATGTCCTTTGATCGGTCTGCAGTGCTGTAAATGTATGAAACTTCATCTCTAGATGTTCACATATTAAAATTTAGGATTCTGGGCTGCATTCAGGCTAAGAAAGGGGTTATGCTTTATTGTGAAAATGTTTTGCAACCATTTTGGGGGAGGGACTTGCAGCACTTCCATGAAGTCTACAATCCAAAATTGTGCAAATGTCACTTTTGGGTTCTGACATAACCTACATCACACTGCATTTCAAACATTAGATTGTAGAAACCAGTTTACAAAGCTTTTGCGAAATGCTGCACTGGTCATTTTATGAAAACAGGATTCACTGAAATATCTTTATATGCAAAATAGTACACCTGCACGTTGCATAATGCGGCATATTTGGAAATGTGCCTCTATAATAATCAAAGGACAAATATTGACGTATGGTGGACTTTGCTTAGCTTAGCTTGATATTACTTTGCAAATATTACTTTGATGTCACCAGAGTTCATATGACCCATCATCATGCCGTAAAATTCAGATGCTTTAAAATGAGTCACTTCAAGAATTAGTTCGAAAAATAGAAATATTTGGTTATGCAGGACCCTGTAGCTTGTTCTGGATGCGTAAACCCATTCTAGTGCTTTTAAGTCACGAAATGCATATTAAGCTCAGCTGTATGGGAAACCAATGATTAAATTTATTGAATCAATGCTTCAGTCAGGTTAGATTGATAAAGCAGACCTCTGCACTTCCTCTGGGTATGGCAAGGAAGCGGAAGGCACGGCTTAGTTTTGCATTTTAACTGCCTGTCCGAGATCTTCTTAGGGTCAGATCCCCCTTGTGGAATCATCCTGTCAGAGGTTTGTCAAATGAAGCTTTCTGCGGCCTTGAATGGAGTCTGTCTGGTTGAGCTCTAAAGATAAAGGAAGATGAAGAATCAATGTCTGCTGCTAATAAATAAAGAATTTTCCAACTTGCCATTACGTTTGAAATTCCCACCAGTGGGAAGGATAGTTCCCCCATGTCTTTTAAAATTATTTTAATTCTTAATATGTGATTTTATTTTATTTTAATTTTGAAATATACATTGACGGTATAGCTAAAAAAATTTTGCTTGTCATTTCACGTTATTACAAACCTGTATGATTTTCCTTTATTCTTTCATAGAACACAGCAGAAGAATTTCCAAAAGCTCTGGCTCCTCCTTTCCATGCAGATGCAGTAGATGTGAACTGAAGGACAACTAAATGAATAATGAAAGTAGGGGTGGGTGATATACCGGTAGACACGAAAAACCGGTAGAAATTTGTCAACCGATAGAGATTTTGGTCTATCGTCTTATTCGCGGTTGAGATCACGTGACGTTGCACGTTACGTAACAACGCAATACACAATTAACATTAACACAATTATACAATTAACTTCAACAATAGAAGCAGTGTTGCCAACCTATTGACTTTGTCGCTAGTTTTAGCGACTTTTTAGACCCCCTTTTTGGACATTTAAAAAAATAAAACGACTAGCGACAAATCTAGCGACTTCTTGGACAAACCTCCGCGAGTTTCTTGTAGTGCCACGCACAAATCGCCCTTGTAATAATCCCTTACTACTGTCAAAAGAACGAGCCCTTATTCAACAGATAAAGTGAATAATATCACGTTAAGTGTTTTCTACCCCATAGAAGTCCATTATAAGAAAACAGTTCAACGTGGCTTAATGTACCTTAACAACGAGCGGGGGAAACCAAACTTCTGTCCAATTTTATTTATAATAAAGACTTGCCACTGTCAAAAGAACAAGTAGTATGTTAAGTATTCACCCCCAAAGCCATTATAAGGAAACGGCTTAACGTAATATAGTTCACTTTATGGGCTCGTTCTTTTGGTCTACCAAATTTCTCATCTTCATTCACAGAAAATCTTGACATCAGCCGTAGCTGTTCACAAGATTATTAGATAGTCATTTGTTTGACTCTGATCTGTTCAACGAATGGGTTCACAAATCACATTGATTCTCCAGCTCAGTCCTGCTGCGGCATTTTACATCTCAGTAGAAGCGAAGATAACCACAGAACTTTTAATTAATGTGTTAAGTTGCTGTTAGTGCATAAGATCTGCAGAGTTACAAAGCTCATAAAAGGATTTGTTCTATCCCCCCACTTGTCTATGTCACAATGTAGAAGTATAAGTGTAAAATGTTCACGCAAAGAAAAAGGCGTGATTTTGGTAACTGTAGTGTTTATGCTGACATGTCAGGGAGAAGATGTGGGTTTCTGTACAAAAGCAAAAGCACTTTATTTGACCTTGTGCTGGGAATCAATTTTCCACTGCATGGTACGACTCTGTTCGGCACGGCTCAGTTCGGCTCGGTTTATGTTTCCATGCAGTTTAGTACTGCTTTAGAGTGGGCGGGATTATTCACGTGTCGTTATAGTTGCGGCGCCTCTACTGCCGTGACATCATCGTAAACGTGCCACAAACAAACACAACAATGGAGCATTTTTTCAGTGACGCAGTAATGGTGATTTTCTCCGGCCAATCAGTGACCAGCAGAGTTTACACGTCATGTTTTGGTAACGGTACGGCTCGCTTGGAACCTCGGTTGAGGTGGTACTAAAAAAGGACCAGGTACCAGGTACTGTTACCAGTGGAAAAACCCCCAAAAGTGAGCTGTACTGAACCGTACCGTACCGTACTATGCAGTGGAAAAGTGCCAAAAATGAACAGTCCTCAGACCACCTCCTAAGGCTTGTTTTGGGGTCAGAGATCATTTGGTGTGTTTGAGTTATGTGATTTTAATTAAAAGTGAAAAATAAAAAAACACACAGATGAATCTTGCATTTAGAAAAACATAAGAATTTATATTTTTATTCAGACTTTAAGGGACTTTTGTGTTTTTATTGTTCAGTTGGTGGCTATGCGCTGTTGTTGTATGGAAAGGTGTAGAGAGTGAAAATAATTTATAATTAAAAAATGGTTTTGTGTTGGTGAAAAATACAAGCAGATAGTTTGTTTTTTTCGTTTAACAAAGAGTCCAAGAGCAGCCTTCCTTGCTTTAGCTTTACGAAGAGGCTGATGTGAGGTGAGATGGTAGTGCATGTAAACAACAGACCAGAGCAAGCGGGGTTTCTGCCAATAACTATTTACACTAGACATCTCAGACTGAAGTTTCACAGGGGGCAAGTCTAACATGATCGGTGTCATCATGTTGACTGTTTGTGCAATTGAGAAGCCACAGATACAGACATCCTACCCAGAGTCCTCTGTGTTACAGCTCCATTTGCTGCCCTGTTCATTATGCTGTTGGCATGTCATTCAGAACAGCGCAGTGAAATCCATTCATGAGCACTACAAATATACGTTTCTGAGCTGATTTTAAAGGCAAATGCAGTTGAAAAGCTTTTCCCTTCTCTGTTTTTTTCTCTGCCTTTGATTCTCTCAATCTTTATCTGTCTCTCTCATGGCGCACTTTAGTTGCCCTTGAGATGGCTGTTTCTCCCTGTGAGCATTGTTCTAATTTCTCTGTTATTCGTTTGAAGCAGAGGGCCGTGTCCTCTGGCCTAACATGCTCTGCATGCAAGTTCAGACGGGCATTTTACATTCTGCCCTTAATATCTTTGTGTACAAAATGCCCACCGCACAGACTTCAGGGGATTCACGAGGCTGATAACCTCGACTTGTTAACCAGAGAGGCCCGTCGGTCCAGTTTTCAAAAATGGAAAAGTCTCAGCCTAGCACGTAGAAATGTTTCAGTCGTCCCACTGAGGTCTTGCCCTACGTAGATCTTAACTGTCAGCGAGACGATGGACCCATCAAGGACGCAGATGTCATCCTTTTTGTTGCATGCTAATGCTCTGTACAATCCTCCTCAGTAAATATCTCCCGTTTCCACTTGTAATTAAGCACGGCTCGGCCACTGATCCATTTTTCAAGGATGGCAGGAAAATTGGATGATGGAGGAGTATTTTGTCTTCCCCTGGGCATGAATATATTAATGAGGTGTGCCATGGGAGACTGCTGATCCACTGAGGAGAGAGAGAAATGAAGGAGAGTGACATTTGCTAGAGAAAGACAATGAAGCCATAGCGCAGTTTACAACTGATCGACAGTGAATGTGTTGACCTGCTTAATAATCAAACGATAAATAAAGTCATCTGAGATGCTTCATAAATGGAGAAAGCAAAGGTTTTTGCTTGTTACTTTTCAGAATAGGCCATTTAATTGAAATTTCAACTGAAATGACAAAAAGGAATTCATGAATTGCAATTCAAAGATAGTCAACATTGAAGTAGTTTTGCAAGAAAACAAATAATTTTGTAATTCATTTTGACTTATTCTCACATTTAACCCCCATTAGGGCTCACCACAGCAGATCATCCGCATATTTATTTGTTTTACGGTGGATACCTTTCCTATTAATTTTGACTTCATTTAATTTTAACTATTCACTCCATGATATTTACAGAAATAAAAATTAATTTCCGATATTATAGAAATAAACATGTTTTGGTAAAAATGAGAGCTTCCTTACAAATGTACCTAAAAATGTTTTAATTTATCACATATAATGGAAATATATTTATGAAATATATGCATTGTATTTTTAGTTTTAATTCCATCATGAAAAATCATTACTGTCAAATGCACTGGGGGTAAAGGATAAACTGACATATTTTCCTATCACATTCCCTTGTTATTTCAGCTGTAGACATGATTCCACCTCTTGTCCCAAAATATTTGTTTCTTAGAGGAGAGGCGTTCAGAAGGGCAAATGCTGCAGCGCTGCGGTATGCATAGCAATAGCGTACTGATAAGGGCAGTCAACTAGGCTATTGACATTGATCCTGACACTCTCAGACGCCCCTCCTTTAGCTTTTATCCTATTTCTGAAGTGCCTGATCAAGCTTGATCTGAGGCAGAGTGAAGCAGCGAGGAGTTCAGCCAGTCTGAGAAGCCTCGTGTGTGCTGCGTTTTCTGATCCAGAACTGTCCACAAATAATTGGAAGGAAGTATGAAGCATTTTGGACACATGCTGTCTGTTGCAGTGCTCAGATATGTGAAGACTTAACCAAACACGGCGCTTCAAGGAAACATTCTTTCTGCAGAGCGCCATCAGATGAAGTGTTTCAATGCTGGGTTATCAGACCCAATACCTCTAACGAAACTTATGTGTACCATAAAAGTCATTGTATCAGTAAAAAGGCATAGATCACAAATGTCATCATCTATTCACCAACGTGCCGTTTTCAAAGTGTTACACGGTGCAGTATATTGTTTATTTTAGTACAGCTTGCCTCCAGCTAGCATCCAATGTTTTCTAAATATTCGATTTTAGCATAAATGAACATTTGAATACGATCTGTCTTTCACTTAAAAATATTTTCTGACTATTTATAAGACGAGTTTCCCTCTGTACTATTTCCAGTGACACTAATGTGGTTGGCTTTACTTGTATCTCCCTCAGGAGCTGTGAGAGCGTCCAGCATCTTCCCCATCATGAGCGTTGGACTTCTGTTCATGGGAGGTTTGTGTGTGGCTGCCAGTGAGTTTTACAGGAGCAGACACAATGTTATCCTCAGTGCTGGAATCTTCTTTGTCTCTGCTGGTAAGAGATTAAACCCACTGCATCAGTGCAAGCACAGCCGCTCAGCCTGTTTATATTTTTAGATTTAGCATACTTTCCGAGCTGCAGTCAGTTGTCCGAACCGGGGTTTCCCCACAAGATGGGGAGGAGTACTCCATGTTGGGTTCAGAATACAGCGTGTAAAGAATAGATTGGTTCACAGACAGGTTAGGACGTCGCCCTCCCTGTAGACTCCACAGACTCGTGTTGACTTCCCAGATTAACTCTGATTATTGACAAAGGAAATGGATGGGCCGGCTCCAGCAGTGTAAACAAACAGCGGGCCGGCATATTGACCCACTGCTGTAGTTCTGGCCTGGGAAAAGGGTGACAGACGGGGGATCCTCAAACAGAGCTGCATGTTGGTCAAATATTTAGAGAAGACCCCATTAGGACCTCATGAGCACACAAATGAGCCCGACAATTGAATTATGATGAATCAGCCATCACGATTGCAGCGGAGCGGGCTGCCAGATCGTCGCTTTGTACACAACAATACGCTTGGAATGGCCTCGTCCTATTGGTTATGATCTAAATATTCAACGGCAAACCGCTAATTATTTACCCTTCACTATGATGGGGATGATAAAAAGCTAATTAAAATGTTTCAATTGTTCTTTTTTTTCTGTGTTCCGCATGGCTGATAAGCGATGCATTCTTGTGTAATGATACGGAATGATGAGCCACAGCTGCATGCTGAGCGGTAACTTTCTCTCTTCTCTCTTCTGTCTTGCCCTCTCTTCTGCTGTTAGGCCTAAGTAACATCATTGGCATTATCGTGTACATATCGGCCAATTCAGGCGACCCTGGCCAGAGCGACTCGAAGAAGAGCTACTCGTACGGCTGGTCCTTTTACTTCGGCGCGCTCTCCTTCATAATGGCAGAGATGGTGGGTGTGCTGGCCGTGCACATGTTTATCGAGAAACATCGGAAGCTGCGTGCCAAGTCCCGCACCGAGCTGATCAAGAAGTCGGCCTTCAGTCGTATCCCCAGCTACCGCTACCGATTCCGCCGGCGCTCCAGCTGCCGCTCCAGCGAGCCGGCCTCACGTGACGCTTCACCCATGGGCAAGAGCGGCTACACAGGCCCCGCTGCGGCAGACATCTCCATGTACACCCTATCCAGGGATCCCTCCAAGGCGGCAATGGGCACCTTGCTCAACTCCGAGAGGGAGTTTTTGCAGGCTCACAACTCCAACGCCAAGGACTTCAAAGATGCGGCCAACAGGAGGACCACTCCAGTCTAAAAGAGAGTTTAAACACAGAGGAAGTGCCACGGCCAAGACGTTACAACCACAGACTTGAGCTGGACCCCAGCAGGAGGAAGAATTCACTCGAGGCCTGCAGGGCTATAACCCTCTTTCTATAACATTATATATAAATATAGATGGTAATTGTTAGATCATTGGTGCTTCCTTTTAATCCTCATTTTTCAGTCACTGTTTCTGTCGTTTCACCTGACTCACTCGTCCCTCCCCTAAGGGCTACTCGAGTAGAATGCTAGTCCTCTCCTCAATGTCATTTGTTCAGCGACTGGAGTTCCTGAAGAGGTAGCCCAGCGAAACTGTGAAGCCCTCTGAGGGGGAGGATTGTAACGCTTCTGACAGATGAACCGAAAGGCTGTCCTGATACTCGCCTTATGCACAGCTCAGTAGCCCATAGCTGGTGAGTGCTGCCTCACACTCACAAGATTGTATACATTGTTGGTTTCTCTCCCGGGTTGGAAATTGAGCCCACAACTGCTAGTGCCACTGTCTCATGCTGATCACCCCCCCCAAATCATCCCACCTACACGCTGCCCACAAGCTAGTTGGCTGGGCTGTGCATGCCATCCACACAGTTCTGTTATTTATTTATATATATTTTTATGTTTACTCCCATTATTTCCATTGCAAACCCCCCTGCATACACTTTTATAACAGGGTTAAAATGCTTGTTATTAAATATGATCTTTTAGCCCACCAAAGTTTTTTGGTATTACATTGTTTTCTTTGAGATATTAATGATTTACAATTTTCTGTGATTTACAATGAGGTTTACTGGAGGCCCTTGTGCTTATTAATATGGATATCGTGATCATTATTATACCGTTTTCTTCGTCTGTTAGCAAACGAAAAGCAGTTGGCTGCCAAATGTAGATTTCTTAATTGTCTATAGTTAAAATATTTTTGGAGAAGATATTGTTCATACATTTACCAAAAGCTGTGCATCAAGAGTTTATAAAAATCATAATGCTATGAAATCAAAAAGAACTGCCCTGAGTACTCGGACCGTTCACATATCATGGGTAGGCAAGCCTCTAAATGGGCTGATGGGATTTTCAGGTTCAAGTCTATACACAATAACAAAACTACAACAAACGCTATGCTTATGAACATGCATAAAACACTTCTTTGACAATATATAGCCTACTGCTCATTCTATCTACATTAATGCTACATCAATGCTATACTGAACTTAACTACAAAATATAAATGTATACTGTACTAATTTAGTTGCTTAGTTAATGTGATCAATATCATACTGGTAAATATAAACTCCAAGGGCTTTTGGTTTTCAAATAACAAGCATACAAGGGCTTTAAAGAAGTTCAGCCAACAGAGAAAACAACAAATCCGCCCTTAAAAAATAGTAACATTGAAAAAAAGAGAGAAATTCTTTACCTGATAATATTCATGTATGCAAAAAACCCATCCAGATGTAATGATATAATGTATACAGTAAGTTTTTCCTTCGCATCTGTTGCAACTATTAATCCCCTCGTCAGTTAGCTAGAAACGGAAGTAGATCCTGAAACATCTATAATAATGTAGTTTTTTCAGAAATTCACCTCATTTCAGAGCACCCAAGAGCTGACGTGCTTGTACTTTAGCCTCCAGATTCATGCAAGCCAGTCATTCATCTCCCGTTTTATTTCATTCAGCTTACCGAAGTCATGCTAGCGATCTGCCACCTCACTGGGAATATTACTGTAAATGTTGCCTTTCGTTTGGATCCACTTTATGTTGTGAAATTGTGCTGTTCTGGGTCCAAAACGTAAGTGTTTCATATTTGAAGGAGCCCACTGGAGTGCATTGGGCACAGTCGAACAGTTTAACCCTTCAAGTCTCTCTCAGAGCACCTAGTGCCTGTCTACTTCTGCCTACTCCGAGCGCCCGTCGCCGGGTCTCTCACCTTCGCTCGCTTGCTCCTTCATCTCCATCACAGCCTTGCATCAGCTCCTCTTGCCAGGACTGTTATTGCTCAGCCAATCACATCCATAGAGTCTTAGGCCCTGTCACTCACCACTTAGGCCTGCAACATTGTGTATGTGACCTCTTAATGAAAACAGCAGTCTCAGCTTGAAACATGCTGTAGAAAAAAAGCACACCTTTTAAATACAGTAGTTTACATCAATAAAGATAATAGTCAGAGAGATATTTAAAGATTTAGAAAAATAAAATCCGTTTTAAGAATGCCAACAATGCACTCTTTTTCTTCTTCGCAAAATGTGTGCAAACTGACCTTGAAATGAGGAGGAAACAAGAGCATTGATGTATCATAACTACACTGTAAAAAAACAAAGTTGTTTCAACTAGAAATATCTTGTTAGACTGCTGCCAACATTTTTTTTTGTTTAGTCAACTAAAATAGTTTAGTTGTCACTTAATTTAACATTAAGCAACTAAAAACTTTTAGTTGATTAAAAAGGCTGCGGGGTAACAAGAAACTTCTAGTTATAAAAACTTTTTTTACAATGTATTTTACAGTGGGTCTTTTGTTTCAGAGTCAAAGATGGAAGAATATTAAAGTCAACATGAAATCTAAATGGACCCAGTTTACTTTCTTCATACACATTCCAAGTCGTTCCGGTGAACATTATTCCAAAGAAATTAAAAAAAGTATTGATTTTCCTTTTCACCTGATTTCAACAGGTCACCAGACTAAATAAATACTACGATTACATCGCAATTGCTTTTCTAAACTACGCTAAAGAATATTTTTGTTAAATATAAAATTTATTAGAATAACTTAAGTTAAATACCTTAAAGAAATTCTGCTGTCAGCTTGTATCTGAATCAGAAGTGACGTTTCTAGTTCACTTTGAATTGGACATAATGGAAAAATGACTCGTGGTTCAGTAAGGAGTGAGCTAAAGGATGCCTCCTTTTAAAAAAACACTTTAAAAGAGTCATTTGCTCATGAATCAAACATGTTGTCTCTAAAGTCTCTGAAGAATCTCTGACAACTGACAAGCAACAGACCTAATGTTCCGATCACATGCATATGCAAAATCTTATGCAAATTCTTTTGCAACCTTACTATGTGCTACTGCCCAACCAGATGTTATGCATTTTAATCAAAACTATGAGTGAGGTGAAATTAACAATTAAGTCGGAAATAATTAATACATTTTGAAAGTTCTGCGCATGCTGCCTCTCAGAGAGAGAAATGCAACAAACACATGCTGATGTTATTATTGCCACTGTTCATCTTTTGTTTTGCTATTTAAGTCCCAGTCTGGAGACTTGGGGAATCATTTCATGTTGACTTTAACGATGAAGACATATCCCTTTCATGTGTTTGCAAAGCAATGGCATCCTGCGTCATGATGTTTAACTGTTATCTATCTACCTTGACTGAGAGGTCGTGTGTGCCAGCTAAAAATGCCCTGTCTTCATACATCAGAAGATAAATCCTCCAGAGCGAAAACTGGAAAAGCATCTAAAAACATTCATCATCAGAAACTGAGGTAAAAAGCTTCAAGAGTCGCCGGGAAACATTTAAGTGAGTCGCATGCACACGAGGCACAGGTAAGACATTCATCTAGCTCAAGTGCTTCTGACAAGAGGAATGAGTGAGAGCTATCTGGGCAGTTCATCAAGCCCTCCTAGAAGGGCAGGGAATTTAGTATGCCAGAGAGAGCACAGCTTACCAGCAGCTTGTGCTATAAAATCAATAGGAGCCCTGTCTGTGGCGTATGAGCTTCAGGCTGCACCTCTTCATCTTCAATAGGGCAGCGCTGCTTGATTTAGGCCAGTTTGAGCGAGAGCTGAGCTGTCAGACTGAAGGTTTGGAGTCAGAGGAGCACATTGGACCTCCAGACAGGTGGATAGCTGCACATCTGTGGAGAAAATTATCCCACGGCGCTGAATAAAAGAGCAGAAGATCTCAGGTGTGCGACTGGCTGAATACGAATATGCAGGTGGGCTTTTTTGGCGCTGACATTACCTGAGGCCAGTCTCTCAAGAGGCCGTTTTGATGGATAGGGAGGAATAAGGGTCTGCGGCCCTGAGGTTGGTCCCTCGCAGGGGTGAGCGAGGGCATCCACGCAGGCGGTATTGAGTGAGTGTCTTTCTGAGATCAGGGAGATCTGAGTCAAAGACCCAAAACAGGACGGGTTGATCGTGCAAAGATTACCAACAAAAGCATTGCTATTCCTCATGGGCGCCCACCAGCTCACTCCCACCTAGCAGTGGCCAGATAACTATCACACAAAGGTCATGTTTTTCAGGCATTGCTTCCCCTTTCCCCTCCTCTTCACCTTTTGAGCCCTTTAACCTGACACCATCTACATTGTTATGCAACCCTCAACCACAATGGAAAATTGCACCTGTGGCAATGTTTCTGCAAAAATTATATTAGAGTTGTACATTCCCTTAACTTTTATCCATGGTTTTATTATAAGTGTTCGTTTTCTGGCTGGTTAATTACCACAGTTTCACACATTGGTTTGACTTTTTTTTTTTTTTTTTTCTCTTTCTTTTTTTTTTTTGGTAGAAAAAAAGTGAAATGTCCTGTAAGTGGTTCTAAAAGTCTGTTCAGTTTTATCAGATACAGGTGAAAGTGAATTTGGTGACGTTTCATTACATTAGTTGTGGTATCGAGGTAGCTCAGAAATGAAATATATGCAGTGGTGCTTAAAGATTAACCTTCTATTGTGCCGAAAAAAATGGTGTACCAGTTAATCCTAGCATAAACTTAACTGTTAGTTTAAAAAAAAAAAGCAAAGTGGGATAAAATGTAGGCTATTTGCTGAAACAATCCTTTTCAAAAGACTGTGATGATGCATTTAAAAGGTCCATTACTTCTGTTTGTGCCATATCCAAACGAAGCGCTGTAGAGCTATCGAAATGGTTTTATATGTTAGAAAAGCCGTATATGTGGAGCTAGTTTCCATTAGTTTACAAATCATACCATATGGTAACTTGTATTGAGGTCATGCATACTAGTCCACATTAACAAAATAGGCCAACTACAGCAACTTATAATAGTAAATAGTGTTTTTGAACCATACTATAGTAAAGTATACTATAATATACTGGATATATTATAGTATTTGTAACACTTTGTTAATGAATGCTATACAGCATACTGTACTATTAACTTTAGTGAACTTATAAACTGTAATTTAATACTGCATACTTTAGTTATTACTTTATAATATACCCTATAGTTGTAGAAAGCTTCAGTATTGGGTAAAGTAATTTTTTATTTTACTATAGTTGTTATATTACCACAGCAACTATAGATTGCCAAATAAAATTAATTCAAGTACTTTATCGTTTAAAAACACTACAGAATGTATTAGTATTACTAGTATTTTTTCATGTGGAATTATGTGAGAAAACACAGCTGACTCTGATGTTTATTTCAGCCGGTAACTGCGCTGAATTTTATATATAGGTTTTGTAAAACTGTAGGTAGAGGCATGTTTTTCCGATGAGCCTAGGTTGATGATTGAAGAAAAGAAAAGGCGTGGAAACTTTGAGAGAACACCATCATTTCATGTTGTCTGAAAAAGCGACTGTTTTGCTCCCTGAGCATGCCTGTTAAGCAGCAGCAAGACTGATGGATGAAAATTAAAACAAGAGGATTTATGAAAACCTCATTTCTGCGCTGAAAAGGATGAAGGGAATTTTCGGATGTGTGCTTTCTAAACAGGCTTTGATGATTCACTGGGTGAGTTATCTACAGGAGCAAGTGCAGGCTGAAGATTGGCTCCTCTCAGCCTGAGTCTGGAGATAGTCAGCCATCCTCACCATAACAATGTTTTAATCTCTGCCTGTCAATTCCATTTCCTCCATCTTAACTCTCACTAACTCTACGGGCAAGGTTTCTGCTCCAGTCTGACGTTGTCTATAAGTGAACCGTTACAAGCAGTCTACAGATAACAGTACATAGCTGCTATAGAAGTGTTATGAAGTTTTGAATCATAAAAATGTAGCTATAATCTCATCGAGCATTATCTAAACATATAACCTATATAAATTCAAATTTAGAAACCTGAGTAGCTCCCCAAGCATATGGCTTATTTATATACATATATATTTTTAATTATATATACATCATTATATATACACATTTCAGTTTGCTGTTTCAAAATAATTAAGAGATGGATTGTTTAAAAAAAATCTGGTTCTCAAACTTTGTGGAACATGTTTAACTTCAAACATCAACAAAAAAAGTGTGATATATGAAAGTAAGTTTTGTTCTGAGTGTTTGCCAATGTTATTTGGTTGACATGTATCTAATGCAATGAAGCAAGTGTGACAGTTAGTGTCCACATACTTTTGGCGCCACATACATTTTTTTTTCACATGCATGCACAATATAACAGCATAATCTCCCTCAGAAATTCAAATACATCCCACTTAAGCAGTCATCCCATTTAGGGTGTCTGCCCATTATTCATCTATATTGAAGTCTTTATTATACAACAAATTAGAGTACCTTTTATCACAGACCAGAGACAATCCAGGCCTCATCCAGCAAGATTCTAATCTGATCTGCTGTGTCAACATTTTTAAAATAACCTCTTCTAGCAATAAAACACGCCTTATCTCTCCACCCTGCCCAAATATATTGATGTGCAGCGACTGAGCCCCGGCCCGGGCTCAAATCCTCCCAGACTATTTCACACAGGCCCAGACAGGAGCAAGAGGATCAGATTTAGCGTGACCTTCTCAATCACATCTTCAGCTTCCTCCTGTAAGACAGGCCAGGGCCCACAGTCGGAGGCCCAAGTACTCCCTCATTGTGACAGCAGTCAATCTATGAATAAAAGCCACCTTGTGTGATGCTGTCTTAACAGGAAATGGGGAAACGGCTTAGGAATGATTTTTTTTTTTTTTTGTGGTGGGAAACCCATTATTTCAGATTGAGCTCATGATGGCCGATGGCTAAAGCGTTGACTCTTTGTTGACTCAACCGTGGCTCTTCATTTCGCCTGATTTCCGCGTTCGGTGGGTGTGCTGAACATCCTTTCCTCTTGTCTCCTTTTTGTTGAGTAACACGTTTTATTTTCTCATTTCTAGACTTTTATTTATTTATTCATTTTCTTCAGCGACAGCAGTGCGGGAAACAGCTGAACACGACTTCATTTAAATAGGCTTCCTCTAGTACGAAGGCAACATTCAGAGCAGCTATTCATAACTACCAGAATAATTTTATTCACACTCGGCTTGAATTGCTACGGAGAGAGATAAGGGGCTGAGGAAATGGCAGAGTCAATTGGTGTAAACAGATAATGACTGAGCCACTGGCTCGAGAGCCGCTTACCGTATAGACGTAGGAGCGATGTAGCGCGTGCACTGACAGCACACTTACAGGGATAATAAAAAAATAACAGACGAGATGCGGCACTCAGATTAATCACCCACATGTTGCCAACAACTGTGTCGTCAAATTTATCGCGCAAAGAGACAAGAACTCACTCGTGTTTGAAGCCTAATGGCGAAGTGTGTGCTTTCGCAAACACTCAGCGAAGAACAAAGACACGCGTGTACTACACACAATCATGCGGCATTCAAGGAAAACAAAGCTAATTGCTGAGAGCCGGGCGAAGCATTGAGAAAAGCGTTTACATATTTATAAATGGTGACGTAGGAACAAAACACCAAATTACAGAAGCTCTCACTGGGTGGTCAATTTGAAATGCATGATTCTCCTTGTGAATGACTAATTTGCCCAATTAGTTTAGGCCTACTTCCATTCTTTCTCACTAGTGCACACTATAACGTTTAGATCTAATTATTTACACTGTTTTGTGGGCATGCAAATTGTACGATCAGATCTCAGTTTCTTAATTGTCTCATTAGAAATGTAAAATGTTTGAAGCGATTGTGTAGGACAGCAGTCTTTTTGATTTGGGGCCCACTGAAACATCTAGGCTGGATGTTTCTCTCAGTACAGTTTTCTATGAAAGCTTTCACTCTCTATGGTTGCTAGCACAAGTGCTCGATGGTTAGCACAGTTAATTTAGAGTGTAAGTGTTTAATCAGGGTGAAATTGTTCTTCCTCGTAATGGTCCCTGCTAGAGATAAAAGTGATTGAGCGTAAAGACCTCCTTAAGCATGTGTTCATGGTTAAAGGCAGAATAAAAAAGATGGAAGTGACTTACCGGTAGGGACAAACTGAACTAATTTTGTTAGTGTAGTTCATCTGTTGTATTTTATGTGGCAGGTATAAAGCACTTAACGCACTCCCATATGAAAGGGCAAAGACCTGAGTTTTATTTTGACAAAGGCCATTTTCCTTTTATTTTTTAATCTACTTATCTTTCACCTAAGTCCATCAATGTACGTCAGGGGTCTTTAACCTTTTTCAGACCAAAGATCCCTAGGTGCATAACGTATACAATTATACATTATATAAAACTGAGTGTTGCATTTTAATAGTGTGACTCTACAGCCTCTTTTCCCCGGACAAGTCCTATGCAAGATTTTCCAAACTGCTCAAAATGTCTGGGTTTTGGCCTTGTTTCCTAACTGACGTGCTGTATACAGTCCTTATGCATTAAATTGACGTGTATTGCATTGACCGTTCTTTGTAGATCCCACCATCTAGTGTGTCACGTCAATTATGTCACAAAAAGAATAGCTAATCAAAGTCAAAACAACACATTTTAGGCAATTTAGAGAAAAAAAATAAAAATTGAAAGTGTGGTCACCCTAGCTTTAAGCCTGCATGTATACACCATATATAGATAGAGATATATCTATAACATATATAGCCCAGGCTTAAAATGCAACATGATATAAACTTTAGGTAAACTATATATAATTATGCATGCATTACTAAAGCTTAACTAAGTGCTTCTAACTGTAATTAGAAGTAAATTTCTAACAAACTTTTACATTTGTTGCTGAAAACCTATTTTTATTATCCCAAAATATTTACTGCTCACTTATTATTTTTAAATGTTGCTCTTCTCTTGTCTGTTTACTGTAAGTTGACTGAAACCGCTACACTGAATAATTAATTCTACAGATGTCATCTAAAATTCTAATTAGATGAGCAGATCACTCAGGTACATAAACTGCATGACCCCGAAACTTCATAGTATTTCCAAGTCAATGAGAATTTGAGAGGTTGACAGAGCATCTGGATGAGGGAAAACAAGGTGGGGTTCGCATCTGTCTCCACCCAGTAAGTCTCAAGCAAGCTGTCACCATACCATGACAGATGATAGAGACACCTGGGCCTGTTAACCCGCTGCGTGCACGAAGCTTATATACCTCTGAGGTTAAACAGTGAGTGTGTGAGTGGATTGCTAAGTTGCTAACTGCATAGATGTGTGAGGAGGACAGCAATGCACACATTGTGGGTGTCTGACTCTTCCAGCCTTGAAAAGACACACACACTTACTCATTCTGCTCCCCACTGCAATCAGTGATCCCATTTAACAAGGTTTATTGGGCTGCATAAACAAGTGAAGGTCTCGCTCACTGAAAAAGATACTAGCCTAACATCTGGCTGGCTCTTTCCCAAACGCCAGGGGACAACCCATTCACTTTGATATCCCAATTAGCATCTTTTCAGGCCCTTTTTAAGTTCCTTGAACCGAGTGAAATGCTGTCAAACTGCTCCCTTCCAAGCTGAATATTCAACTAGCGTCAGAGTAAATCGGAGGCATAGCAAACAACTAATATGTTTCAATACAAAAAAATCCCCAAAACCACAGGGAGGTTACCCAGAAGACTCGGATCCCTCAAAGATTAAAAACAAACGGAGAAAACAATTTGATGGCAATTATTTCACACAGAATGTGTGAATAAAAATGAAAGAAGCTGCACAGCAGGATGGAATGAACACACTTTCTCGAAATTGACACGGCATCTACAAAACGCGTCACTCTTGAGAAAGACGCCAAAGGTCTGTGCCAGTACCCTCCCTTTTAGTATTGGCCACTTGAGAGCTTTTTATCACTTAATTAGAAGCAACAATTACCAAATTGTGACTGTTACATAGGAATTCCTTTTTTTTTTTTTTTTTATCGTAAAGTATTAAAAATCTAAATTTGTAAAACATTTTCGCATCTCTATAAGGATGTGCTTACACTTGTAGTTTAGTTGTCCTGCTTCTTTTCGTCCAGACCAAAAAACAACAAAAAGAAGAAAGAAAATGTACAACAAACGATTCACAAAGTGGAAAACAAGACTACAAATCTTAGCTAGAAAAGCTTTTTTCTAGCAGTGTGTGTTGCTAGGTTAAATATGCTGGTTGTATGTGTATATCTGTTGTAGACAGCAGTACCAGTGCCTGTATCGACTGTAATGGGCAACATTGCTCTTGTGATGATAAGAACCAGGTGTGCAGGTAAGCATTTAGTCTTTTTTGGAGTCACAACTTGTGACATCACCACCTGTTTTTGGTTTGTTTCGATATCTTTTGGTCCATGTTGCGTTCATATAGGCTTTCAGTCAAATCTCACTAGAGCTTGTTTGGATGTGGACAGAGACCCCTGGAAAAGAAGGATTTGCTTGGTTTGGTACGTATTAAGGTTTAGATGGCAGCATTCACACTTATTCAACTGAACCGCATACATAAATTTTGCATTCGCACCACAGTTCATTTTAATCAAAGCAAACCTACCATGTGCAAACGCCTTAAGTGTGTCCCATCAGGCAATCAAAAGATTGCAAGATGCAGTGCAGCAGAACAAAAAAAGAGAAATGCACCCGAGGTTTAAGATGCATTTTTTTATACCTTAAATTGTGAGATGCTGGGAAAGACGTGATAAGTGTTGTGTTGTAGACACAAGTCATGTGTTGTTTACGTAGAGAAAAATTACATCAGCTCTGTGTGAACTGGTCAGTTCATTTTCAGCCACATGGAACAGGTCAGAGAACAGGGAAAGGTTTTTGGACCTATGAAGACTAAGGCATCATATGTTTACCACACAAACTAAATCAAGTCTTTAACAGCCGGTATCATGAAAAGTTAGACACAGTAATTTGTTATACTAGATATAATTCATCTGTCTTATGAGATGGCCGTCTTGTCCAAGGCTGTTAGTGAAATCTCAAGAGCAACACGACAAGATCTGGGCTCCAAATATGCCAATACGGGCCAAAAAAATTATTAACTTCCACAATGCCAACTGCAGATTTTCTCTTATAAGCACCGGAGATTACCCTTACTCAGCAGTGTTTATGAGGAACTAGCTTACCTTTAAAGGGGAGAAGGTACTCAAATGATCACAGTAAATCAGGTCAAGGCAAAGTATTGCCCCATCACTTGTTAAAAGTGCTGCCATTTTCTGTTTTCTCAGCAGACATTCTGACCCTGAGCAGGGCAGACCCCTCCATCACTCCCCTCCACATAGTCCTGCTCCTCTCTCACGGGCTTATGAAGCCCCCAAGGAATGTGACACTGACACACATGATTCACCGTATGGGTTAATGTCAGCTGCCAACACACATAGCACACCGCAATGAATCAGAGCTATATTTCATCCCACTCAGCTATGAAGGGCTTGAAGGTATCTCCGCTCTCACTGGGCTGCGTATGAATATATATGAGACCCCTCATGGCTCCTCTTGTCAAGTTTGTCACAGATATATTTATCAAGGTGTGATAAAGTGGAGGAATGCACATCATGTCTGGGAGTTATCCCTCACCCTTCAGATTATATGAGTCTGCTTGATAAAATGTTCAAGTTTTCAGGAACCAGCTATTGATTTGGCTATTTATTTCTGCCTGTCTTAAACTAAATTATCACAAAAATACATAAAATACATCCTATCATAAGCAAAATAAAAACAATATAAATAGTATTCTTATATTTACTAAAATGTTACATAACAAGCAGTAAACCAATACAAAAGACTAACTGACTGAATCTGTTTTCTTAAATTATTTCGTTACTAATTCTAAATATGGGGTTGGTAATAAATTTTGGATGTTTTTGAAAGAGGTTTATATAGAATATTTCTATTTATATATATATAGAAATAATATAGTAAAACAGTAATATTGTGAAATTACAATTTATTATTACAATTTAAAGTTGCTGGTTTCTATTTTAATACATTTCTAATGGAATGTATTACTGTGTTGGCAAAGCTGTCCTTTTAGCTGCCATTACTCCAGTCTTCATTGCTGCTCAACTGTAATTTGGTGATCATATATTAGTGATAAATTTAGGAAATTTGTGAAAAATTATAAATTTTTAACAATCAATATCGGTTTGTATTTCGGTTGCTGTAACATTCTCGTGAATGTTTTTTAATAAAACAACAACAACAAAAAACACTGATAATTTAATTAAACTGCAAAATGTCATTTTTAGCTAATCCAAAAAATAAATTTTTCAGAATGAACGTTGTAATGCTGTGGTGCCTAAATTGACTAAAATAGTTGAAACCTCCACTTAAGATAAAAACCCACAGGCAACAGCAAGAGGAGAGAAAATTGTCCTCCCTTAGGAGGTAAGAAGGAGCTTCTGGGATTCTATGACAGGCCGAGGGGGATTTTACCCAGGTGTTCACCAAGGGGCAAAGCTGGCTCCCAGCTGCCAGCTGTCACTACCAAGTGGGGAACCAAGAGAGAGCCAGTGACCCAAAAACTTCCTCCTTGAGCACAAACTCTCCTTGTGTATCCTCTCCCTTTTTGTGCGTCAGTATCGGAACATGTCAATTATTAGATGTGCAACAGGGACAGTGTGCTTGTCAGAGATGTGCACATCGCATACGATCATTTCCATGCATTTGTGTTTGCATTTGCATCGGTACTCTCATCGACATGGGAGTAAATCAGAGCTTTGTGAGGCTTTGAGTGGGAGGCAGCCTCTGTACACAATGGCTGATGATTTTGCTCTGTTCCCTCCTCCGCTGAAGTGCCAGAGCATCCTTCCTCCCCAAAGTGCACCTCTCTAAACATGCAATGATAGCGCTGATTTTAATTACCTCTCATGACTGCGGAGGTTGTGGCTGCCTGACGCGCAGCGGGGAGGATCTTTTGGATTTATCTCTGTAAACACCTGCATGCTTTTGCTCTCTCTCCCTCCTAGACAGATGTGTTCGGTCATCTCCTCTAAGCCATACTTAATGTCTCTGAAGTCTGAATAGGAAATGAAACGGTAATACAAAAAGAGTTCTACCAAAACTTCTACTGCAAAGGTATTTATATACATATAACGATAATTACAGTCTTCTGCCAGTGTGTTATATAAGACATAACAAGTCTAGCCCCTTTTTGTCTTCCGTTTTTGTATAAACACCTGCTCAAACAAATTAGCTGGCATGATGAGGTTTTTCTTGGAACGTTACGCCACATGGATGCCCTTCTCAAGAGCCTCTGGGCCCCTTCACCTCATCAAACCCTGCTGCTGTCTTCAAAACAAGAGACGCACAAATAAAAACACTCAACTTTGAGGAAATCTTGCAAATGTGTGATGACGTGGATTCGCTGAAGTGTTCCGTATAAAGTAAACCAACACAGCTTGACACAGAGGCAAATATTTTATATTTTAAATGTTGGTGTATGAACAAAAATACAGGTAAAATAGTACAACTGTCCGATATTAATAAAATATCTGTTTCTGTTTTACTATATTCTAAAATTTAATTTGTGATGGCAAGAAGGAAGAAGGTATTTATTTAGTTTTTTGAAACATTGATGAATAGAAAGTTAAACTGAATTTATTTTAAATTAATATTTTTCAATATTTTTTTACACATTCTAAATTTATTTTATTTATTGACATCAATTTAATGCATCCCTGCTGAATAAAATTATATTTTTTTAAAATAAAAAATTCTTACTGACCCCAACTTTTGAAGTGTATATATTAACACTGTATCAAATATTTATCCTAAAATTATGCAAAAAAAAAACAAATACCAACTATTGGAAGAAAGTAAGAGTAAAAACGATTAAATTATTGTAACAGCACTGTATAATGTGATGAGAAATGTTAATTTTGATTGCTAACTTTAGTTCTCTTTCAGTCAGTCACTATGACGTTACGTCATTGACTGACGTCATGGGGTCCCACCTGGGAGACCAATCAACTCTTATCTTTGGAGAAAACGCCAATGGGAGTGTAGGCTGTCAGCAGGCCTTCCTGCAGTCACTATGAAGTTTTGTCTTGGGCCAATATGCTTACACAGCAGCACATGGGTAGTTCTGACTGTAGGTTGATGCAGGAGACGCGTGTGTCGACTAAGGTCACGGCGTGGTCCCTCGGTCAGGTGATGTCCACCAATGGTGGTCCAGGAGCGCCATCTCTGACCAAACCTGGTGCAGATGAGTGACATTGACAAAGCTTGCTTTCTTGACACACCCATCTCCCAGGCCTGCCTCTTCGGCAACACTGAGCAGAGCTTTGCCTAGCAGTTCTCGACAGTACAAAGGCAGATGGGGGCCATCAAACTAAAGCATCTTGATGCCAAGGTGCCGGGCACCCAAAGAGGGGTGCAGCCTGTCTCAACTCCAGCCGCCACTAAGACCGCGAATCGGCCCTGGGACGGGCTGCCCAGAGATGAGGGAAATTGTTCTTCGGGGGACCTCAACATCTATGCCCCCAGCCTCGGGGAAGGGCTGAGTGCTTTCTCTTTTGCTGACACTGCTGGCCCATGGGTACCCACTCACAAATAGAGCAATTTTCCAAAATTTCTGGGCGTCTATCGTCATGTTCAGGGGCCTCATTTATAAAACTTTCTTACGCACTGATTTGATCTTGATCTTGAGTGTTCGTACGATCAAATCCACGTCAAAGTACAGATTTATAAAAACCGTCTTTGACGTGGAAAAGTACTTATCTC
>JAUCMU010000063.1:9752502-9769453 GCA_032275025.1 Enteromius treurensis
TACGATTAAATCAGAAAAGTTCTTAGATAAAATCAAGGATGCTTTCTACGCAAGTCTTTATAAATGAGGCCCCAGGTTGTGAGTGACGCTATGCTTCCTCACATTCAGATTCATGGTGTCAATTCGCGGGAAGGGGGAGAGCTGGTGTGTGCTGTTCTCAACAGCCTGTCTCGTCTCCCCGGCATTATGCTTCCAGGGCCGAGCCGCCTCTCTCCTCCTTGCTGCTCCACTGTGGGTGCGTCGGTTACCGCTCAGTTGATCCCACTTGTTCGCAGACTCGGGGCCTGGCTAGCGCTCCCCAGTCCAATTCGCTGGTTGATCAGGACGATCCGACTTGGCTATGCGATTCAGTTCGTCAGGCACCCACCCAGGTCCACAGGCGTCCATTTCACCTCTGTTCGTTGGAGATGGATGCTTCTGTCCTGCGTGCAGAGATTGCTGTTCTGCTAGCAAAGGACGCGATCGAGCTGGTCCCTCCATCCGAGATGAATTTAGGATTCTACAGCCCCTATTTCATCATACATCGAATGTTCAGAATGTTAACACCGAAACGCATTCTACCCTTCGTTCAACCACAGGATTGGTTTGCAGCCATCAAACTGAAGGACGAAACCTCCTCAGCAGAAACCTAATAGTGGTTCGCATACCCGCCTATCTTATATACCCTTATGTACGGAGGAGTACCTTGGCATGCAAAAACCACTGGCCAATTCCCATTGGTGTTTTCTCCAAAGATCAGAGTCGATTGGTCTTCCAAGTGGGACCCCATGACGTCAGTCAATGACGTAACATCTCAGTTTCCTCCTTCAGGGAACGAGGGTTACATACGTAACCGAGACGTTTTATTGAGGTATTTTTCTCAAGAGAAGCAAAAAGCTTTTCATTTAATCTCATTGCTGCTCATAGAGAAACAACTGATATATTACAATAAAACAGAAATTACATTTTTTCTTTTCTACAGGGACGCCCCATTAAAAGATATGTGGGTGAAAGTAAATGAATTGTCAAATAAAGAAGTGAAGAAAAAAAGCCATGTCATTCTTTGAAGTGGAATGATTTAAATTTCCCCTTCCAGGGCTCACAAAGTCAAAACCTAACAATCAAATTCATGTATGTGTTAATGCTCACAGCACATCCACGCACTGTGTCCCCTGAAGGCCAGTGTTTGAGCAAAATGAACTGGATTTACAGTGATTGGCTGGGCAAAGCAGTCTGAGGTGAAACCAGAGGATTGAAAGACTGCTCGGGGGCTGCTGAGGAGCAGATAATAAATGGCAGACAAGTGGGTGACCATCAGTCACTCCTTCCTTCTGAGAAAATTAGAGTTTGATGTGATAGCAGAGAGCCAAATGTTCCTGTGCTCCGGGGTAACAGTAGAGAGCACATCACCGCAGACATATCTCCAGTTCATACTATGTGTAAGTATGAGTGAGCAGCCTGACTGAACCTAGAGAGTGGGTGGAGTATTTTTTATTCATTTTTTGCTTCAGGTAGATCATACATTCCTAAGTAATACCATAGGTAAAACTGCCCCAAGCGAATAATATCGACCTCTGAACAAAGAGGGAGGTAGAGAGAAAATATGATTTTATTTCACCTTTAGTAAAAGAAATGAATGACACCAAGTTGAAGTGCTAATGAAAGTATTTGAGGTAAATACTGAAGACATTCAAATTTGGCCATTACTGTTTGGCTGCAATAGTTTAGCAAATTATTGTGCTCATGCACTTGTAGAGAGTAATGGCTGCATTAGTACACTTAATTGGGAGCATCCAACAGAAACTCGCCAATAATGGTACTACACCTTTAAATGTGTTCTCCAAATGCATAAATGGATTTGCACACATATAAACACTAGTTGCATAAGTAGCGCTAATTCTGACTGATTTACCCAAGGGTTCTTTAGTGTATCAGTCGAACGCATTTGTAATTTATCAGATCACAGCACACAAGAGGGAATAAAACTATTCTCATTTATGTTCTATATTTTACTTGTGCCTCAAGAACACAATAAGCCTAAGCCTGAGTAAATCTCCATACTGCAGAGCCATGCAGAAGAATAAATAGTGCACAGATGCTTTCTGAAAATAAACATTTGCTGGCGTTGGTTGACTTAGCTTTCTTATCACGACAGTGATTCAGTCCCACATATGAACAGGGATTGTTGAGCTAAAATTACTGTAATGTTCACAAAATAATATTAGAGTTAGGGACTTATTGTTTCACTAAGTGCAACAGTTTTGCAACAGATTAGCATTTTGAGCAAGTAAAAAAATGAAGATGGATTCTCTTTATCTGTAAATGTCCTGAAAAAATTAAGAAGCCTGTTTCTATGTAGGCCTGTTTTGCTAGGAGTGTAGCCTATGATTAATAAAGAGCTTTAATAAAAACCATAAGTGTTATAATAAAAACAGCTGTCATTTGTTCAGTTCGAACATTTTCAGATGACAGACACGTCAGCACTCTATTTACATCTGCTAGTATAATGTTACAAGCAACAACACAAAAAGAAAATTTGTAAATATAGACTGCCATCTGGTGGTCATAAAATAAGTCCTTAAAACAGTGACGTGAAGGCATACAGAAATAACTGTTTTATACGAAATATCGTATAGTAGGTCTAAATAAACTATAATTAAAGCAATTTATTTCAAATTCACGAAATGATGACAAATTAAATTTAAATGCAGTTATTATTCAATTCCAAGCAAAGAATCGCCCGATGAGGCTGTCATTTTGTCAAGCTGATGATTTGTGGTTTACGCACTTTTTTGGGGATATGGGTAAGGTTTAGGTGTGGTGGTATGGGGAGGTTTAAGGGTGAGTTAAAGTCTAAGGGATGGGTCAACCTTGTAAATCTAATTACGAATAGGTATTTTTCCAAATATTAGTACAATGTAAAAACATGTATGTATAAGTGCATCGCATTAGGCCCAACAGTTAGGAGCACCTAATATAAAGCCGAACCTTACATACAATTTTTTGTTTAATGTTAGGCCTATTTATCTTTTACAACGTTTATCAAAATTCAACCTAATGTGAAGAATCTAGCTTTTTAATGAAACCAAGCCACTTAAAAAAAACGACCAGCGCATGTGCAAACATACAGTCTGTGTCTTAAGTTTATATTTGTTGTTTTGTATTAATCTTTTAAGGCGTGTTTTGTATCGTTTTATTGTCTTGCCATCCACCTTGACCCCCCGCAATTGGCAGCATCTGCGCATGCGCGCTCGTGGCCCCTCCTAGTAACGTCTTTATTCTTCGCCCCTGCGCTTTCTGCGGAAACCCCTTCGGTGCGCGTGCAGTCGTTAGGTTGTTTTCGCAACCCAATGTAATAGTGAGCGCGATCAAAATGTGCGTTAAACATCCGTGTGGCCATCAGAGTTGAGGACGGGCCGACTGGATTACCGCGGCAGTATTTTGATAGGAGGAGAACCGTTTTGCTTGATCATTTTTATTTTAGCGATTATAATGGTTTTGCTGTAGTCTTTTGTTTTTGTATGTGTGGTGGACGCCATTTTAGGTTGATCACACTTACTAGCCACATTGTTTCAGGCCTTGCTTCAAACTACGTCGGTTTGTGTTTTGTTGAGATTTGGACTACACCGAGCAAACATTTCGGAGGGACTTTGAAGCGGACATTGGGGAGCCGTATTTGACCGGACTCTACACGTTCACCCGCACGCACGGACACTGTTTGAACTGTATATTTCCTTATCAGAGTTGGACCTGACGGACAGCTCGCGGCTAGCCGCCATATGGTCCTGGGACACTGAGAAACAGCAGGAGTGTTTCTGGCTTCTGCCGGGAAATTCCGTGGACTGAAAGTCATTTGCCTCTTAAAGATTGCGTGTTACACTTGATCACGGTCTCTTTGAACACTTGATATTTTCAATTGGCAGTTATTCACGTGAGGCAGACTCCACACGACCCTCCTTAGTGGTGACTCTCTTTGTTTAAAAGAGTGTTGAGATGATGAGCAAACATGGCTATTATTCTTAAACTGTTAAGTTGATAAACTGACACTGAGTACAGGTTGATCGCTGGGAGAGCCCAGGCGGTCGTGCGAATTGTAGTTGAGTTTGGTTGTGTGTGGTGGTGTCTGACCACGAGGATTGTTTAAACATGTCTTGTGTCCATTACAAGTTTTCTTCTAAACTTAACTACGACACGGTGACCTTTGATGGCCTTCATATCACGCTCAGTGATTTGAAACGCCAGATCATGGGGCGAGAAAGGCTGAAGGCCGCGGATTGCGACCTGCAAATCACCAACGCTCAGACTAAAGAAGGTAAGCCGGACTTTAATACGCCGTTTTCAGGCATTTGTGAGTTAGGTGAACCCAAAGCGGTTAGGTGGTTTGAAAGAGTACGTGTATATGCTCGGGAAAAATTGTTAAAATCAGTGCTAACGCGAAGCTAATGTTTGCTAACAGAACTAGCTAACGTTAGGCCAAAGCCTGACATCCGCCAGCATTTTCATTGTATTCGGACGTTGAATTTTGTTTGCAAAGTATATTATGGCTGTTTTTTTTATACGTCTGTGAATATTAATTCAGTGCAAACGTTGACTAGTCTTCTCTTGTGTAGTGAAGGCTCCATGTACGTGTTTACGATGTGTGCTTGCGTTTCCTGAGCTCGTACGTTATATAGACAAATGAGTGGGAAATGTGCCACGTTTATTAATGTTCCTGTCACTCTTGCCGGTGTTTCCAGAATACACTGATGAAGGAGCCCTCATCCCTAAAAACTCGTCTGTCATCATCAGACGAATCCCCATTGGAGGGCTGAAGTCGACAAGCAAAACATTTGTCATGTAAGTACACTAGTACCTCATTGTACTGTTAACATCTGCTCTGTTTATATTTAGTTCAGTTTAAATGCTTAAAGCTGAGCCTTTAGGTCTGACAACCATACGACTTAAATTGATCATTTATGAGGTTTTTACACTGCATTATTTGCCAAGAAAGTTCCCTTCTGCTGTAGCGGTTTCATCTTATTTGTGCTGCTTTGTTTGAGCTTAATGTGCTATGAAGGTTTAAGAAACGGTGACCTTTTAAGTGGTCAAACCGGTCACAACCCGTTTTAATAATGAATATAATTTTAATTGGAAGTTAACCTCTTTTTGTTGTCTTTGTTTTGCAGCGATCGATCTGAACCAAGTGGATCTTCAAAAGCAGTATGTAAAAAAAACACCTCATTTCCTTGTCTCATTACACACATTCTCAAACTCCTCAGCAGTTGCTTTGTCTCGAAATCATTTAGGGAACTTTCCTCATGCTCCTCAATGTTGTCTTTGAAACCTGTTTGAAGATAACAAAGTTTGTCGAGCTGAATGTTTATATTGTGTGATTCGCTAAAGCTGTTGCATTGATTCTTTTTCATGTTTTTATACAATATATATATATATATATATAGTGTGTACAGAAGTCTGTGCGCATGCTAATACACTGTGTTTCACATTGAATAAGTTCTCTACAAATATGAATTCTGTTGTACAGTGTAGTGTAAGATCACATTGATCTATATAACTTTCGAACATGGCCAATGTTCAGTTTGTTTGTCCTTAAAGTGACACATCTGTAAAAAGCTGTCTGTTTTTTGTTTTTAAATAAAAAAAAATACATTGTGTTATTTATTAATTTCACCTTGTATCATACAGCTTCAGTGTCTGACTACTCATGTTTACTCAATTGTTATTATAAGAAACGGTTTCATTAAGTTGTGAGAGCGTATGTGTGAGTGAGAGAGAGTTTGTATTGTGTGTGTGTGTGTGTGTATTCTCTAAAACATGAGCCTTGGACTAACTGAACAAATAATTTGTCCTTGATTAAAAACGCTATATACTGGCCATTTGTTTATAACTTGGCTCAGTGTGTTTGTTATTGGCTATTGGCATTTAAGAGATAATCAAATGAAACTTGGCTCATGCAGTTTAAACGATTTAAAAGTCATTAAAGGAAAACCCATTCCTTTTAGTCATAGGACTTACTTTCAATTCAATTGTGTTAATTCTTTCTAATTTAAGCATCTTGAGTTAATATATATTTTTATTTATTAAGAAGTGGTAATTGTGTAAATTGTCTCGACCCATGTAGGTGTCGATTACAAATACACAGTTCCCTAACTGCAATATTTGAAAGAATAAATCTGAATTTTAAGTATTTGTTACCGTTGGAACAATTTATTATAGCCATATTTGATTATTGTTTTCTTACATTGCTTGCTGCAGCTTATTGTGTTACTTTACAAAAGTGGTAGGCCAAAGAAAGAGCAGGGACAGCTTTGGGTGAAAATCCTGACCAACTGTCAACACTATTGTGTAGTTGTATACAATACATTTGTCTGATTTTGGTCTGTAGTGAGATTTTGTATTTAAACGATAATTGATTTAAAATAAACAAAAAGATGATTGGGATCATTTGTAATGAGAGGTTGTAGGTTCGGCTGTGTCATTCTGATATGGTGTATTACACTAAAAGTGTTCATTTGTTCTAACAAAACTAAACTATTTTTTCAACACACTTTTTTTTTGTACACTGTACTTTAATGCCCCACAGCGATATGCCTTTTCATATTTTTTTATCATGTGACTTTTTTTGTACTTGTTTTCTATATTCGATGTCTTATTTCAAATGTTTGCTAAACAGCTGCTGGGATCCCTCATGTGAAAGCTGATCGTATACTATGCTATAATGCTCTACTATTTCTTACACTTATTTATTAATTTTTGTGATAGCACTTGTAGTTTGCTTGTCTCCCATGTACTTGTGTGATGTTGAGACCCAAACTACCTATAAAAGCAGTGACCCATTATGAGGCACAAACTGAAGGACAGTTTTGAAAAATCCCAGTGAACCGTTTCAAAAGAGTATTTCATATCCTATATGGCCTGTTGTATTATAGCTCTCATGAATAAATTGCATTATTTTTATATGATTTACTGCAAGGTTTTACAATAAAACATCAGTATTTAATTCGCTTACATCTTTCTTAAGGCCCTGTGTGTTCACTCTACATAGGTTTGTTTTGTTTTTGGACCTCTTTCTTAGTAATTGGCTCAACCTATGATGCTATATTTTTTTCCTCCACAGATTCTAAGAGTTAAAGCTAGCAAACACTCACTTATTGGAACTGACTTTTAAGATAAAATATGTAAATGTCTAATTTACAGCTTTAAAAAAAAAAAAAAAAAAGTTTAAACCATTAAAATTTCATATGTGTCCAATAGGAATTAGCCTAGTTTCAAATTTACTAACTGATTTGTTCATATTGAAGATTTTTATTTGTCCAATTTCTCTCTATTGGGCATGATAGAGTTGTGCCTTGTCATAGTGGTGAAACCCCTCTTTGTTTTAATGTTTTCTTTCCGATGACAGATTGATGATTCTTCATCCATTTCACTGGCCCTGCTTTCAAAGGTATTTTAAACTCTGCAACTCCTTGATGCACTCCACTCTACTGTTTCTAAATTCAGTGTTATGGATTTGGCAAGCCATAATATAGCAACAAGTGAACAATTTTTTGGTTTGTCACATCCAGCTTATGTTTATGTATGCAATAGTCATTGTAATAATTAAAGTGAAATTGTTTGTTTTACATCTTTGTTATCAATAGTAATCTTGATATCATTGCATATATATATATTTTTTTTTTTGCTTTTAAATGTTAGACTTCTATTTAGAATTGTTGCTGATGTGCTCATGTATTTAATTCATAATTGCTGATGCTTGTGTGAAAGCCTCGTCCTGTAAAAAGTGAGCTCACTGCCTTTTATCAGTGTGGAGTGGAGTACCGTTTAAACCTCTTGCCCACATGACGCTAATTGCAAGGCTTGATTGTTTATTTTTTTCTCATTGAAAAACGAAGCATTCTGGAGTCCTGTTGTAATCCTTTGTGCTCAGATTTTCTCACTCTGAGGATCAAAGCCTGCGGATCATGCTGACATTTTTCCAGTTTTTAATTCCTTCCCTAATTTTATTTATTTATTTTTTCTTACTCTACTTTTAAATACACCAGCAGCATTATGTAAGATACTTTGGAATGGTTATACTTTATAATGCTATTAGTTATTTGTCTTTATGTGATGTTATAATTCTTTTACATTCAGATTGATACCGTAAATGCAGGGGACTATTATATTTGTTCTTTGTACATGTCTAATGCAATGAATGCATTGCATTTGTTAGTATCTGACACATGGCCAAAAAAAAGACATTTATCAAATGACAAAAAAATCACTTAGACCATGGGCGATGCATGTGTATAATTGGGACTAAGCCATGCACGTGAGTCAGTTTGTCTTTCGATTATGAATGATATTTCTGCTCTTGCTGAGGCTAATACAAAACGTTTGTTGCCCATTTGTTTCTTTAAGGCCTGAGGTGGTACTGTTAGTGTTGTAGTATTTTTAAAAGATCTCACTAATGGAGGCAAGAAGCTGCTTCTTACAGGACAAGGTTTCAGTAAACTTTTTGGGGTTATTTGAACGTTCCAACATTGATTTTATTTGTGAAAACATTATTGCCTGTTAAACAGACAGCCAATCTTGCTGAAACAAATGCATCAGAAGAAGACAAAATAAAAGCAATGATGTCTCAGTCCAACCATGACTATGATCCAATCCAGTAAGTACCCAATTCAAGACATTGACAGTTGTTGTTTATATTACTCTTGGTGTCAGCTTTAACGCGCATCTCTTCATTAGTTATGCAAAGAAGCTTGTAGGTCCACCTCCCCCAAACTACACATGCTTTCGTTGTGGAAAAACTGGACACTATATCCGAAACTGCCCAACAAATGGGGTAATTGGGTTTTCATTACCACAGCTGCTTTTACATGACAATTATTTTGAATTTGGTGATGTCTGCCACATCTGTTTACTTGTAAATGGTTTTACTATTATTATGCTTATTTACTCGGAGAAGAAATTTAACCTTGAATATCAACCGTGTGTTAGCAGGATCGAAGTTTTGAAGCTCCCCAACGGATAAAGAAAAGCACAGGAATTCCTCGTAGTTTCATGGTGGAGGTTGATGATCCAAACAGAAAGGGAGTCATGCTGACCAACAGTGGAATATATGCCATTCCTACTATTGATGCGTGAGTATATTTGGCCTTGCTGTAAGTGCAGGATCATCGTTTTTTTTTTTTGCAGTTTTGCAAAACCATAATGGGTAGTCAACATGTCAATTCTGCTGATAATATTGTGTTTTCTGTGGTGTTTAGTGAGGCCTATGCTATTGGAAAGAAAGAGAAGCCACCATTCTTGCCCCAAAATCAGTCTTCATCTTCGGAGGAAGAAGATCCGGTACCTGACGAGCTGCTCTGTTTGATCTGCAAGGATCTTATGACAGATGCTGTAGTTATCCCCTGTTGTGGCAATAGCTACTGTGATGAGTGTAAGTGTCTGTACAAACAAATATAAAAATGTGCATATTATTTGACCTGTTAAAGCTTACACAGTCTTTTTCCCATAGGTATTCGAACATGTTTGCTCGAGTCTGATGAACATGTTTGCCCAACCTGCAAACAATCCGATGTGTCTCCTGATGCACTGATCGCAAACAAATTCTTGCGCCAAGTAAGAATTTTATTTTGTTGTTATTAAACAGCAGTGTCTCCACCCCCTGCATTTATAGTAGAACATTAAGACAACTTATTCTTTCCAACCCCAGGCAGTAAACAATTTTAGGAATGAAACTGGTTATACCAAGAGGATTCGGAAAGCTGCAGCTGCTAATCAAGCAGCTGCACAAGGAGCCCAAACACAGGCTCCTGCCCAGCGGCCACCTATGAGACTGGCCACCTCACGCCAGCAGGACCCTCTGATGGCCAATGTTCCAAGCTCAGCAGCTGATAGCACCCCTCCCCAGAGCACACCTGCTGCCCCTTTATCTCCTGTTAGCGCTCATCAGCCTTCCAGCACCCCACCACCTTCTAGCAGCTCTACAGTAAACAGCAGCAGTGCACCTGCAGCGTCGAACTATAGCCCTGTGGTGAACTCTCCTCCTCATTCTACTAAGCAGGATGACCCTCCTGCACCCAAGTAAGTAATTTACCAGCATTTCTAGATCTTAAGAGGATCCACTGGTTGTGTAAAACATGAGTTACTGGATTCAGATTTGTCTTATTGTCATTGTTTCCTCCCAGGGAACCAGAGGTCCCATCATCAACTGTTGTACCTTCAGTAGACACTGCTGCCCCAACAACATCTATTCCAAAGGTATTCATCTTTTATTGTATTTTATAGTTGTTAATTTATAAGAATTACATGGACTAATGAAGCAATAACGCATGGGCGTTGAGATTAAATTTGGATATTTCTATGAGTACAATTTTGTGAATACCCCCTCCCTCTCCATTTGTTGCTTAGGGATACCATGTCCCAGTAATTGGAAAGCCGAATATGCCTCCGCAGCACCACATGCATAGATCAGGTAAGATAATATCAGCACTTTTTTTTTTTTTTTTTTTGTAGACTTGACTATTGTTAATAATGAAGGGGTTTTTTTTAGGGCAGACAAGGGCTAGTGGACCAAGGCCGTCTGGAAACCGTCCTGCATGGGATGCGTAAGTATCCAGAAGTGTGTTATAAAAAGATTGCGGTTTCATCCATAAGTTCCACAGTTTCAGCAGATTCCTCACTCTTGTTTATTTGCCCTATCAGGCCCTCCAGTAGAGGGAGACCTCCTAATGAACGACCACCAAGAACACAGCCTCCTCCAGTACAAAACCTTCCTCCTGTAGTCCCTCCAGTGTATGTGCCTCCTGCTCTTTTTCCTCCTCCACCACATCCTATGCCTCAGCCACCTGGTGGTGTTCCACCGCAGTATCCCATACAGTTTCCTCAAGGACAGCAGCCTCCCCCTCCCTACAACATTCCACCTCCTGTATTTCCACCTGTCCCACCAAATGTGACCGTTCCATGGGTGCCTCCTGGTGCACAGCCACCTATAGCCAACCCCATCTCTACAATGCCAGCAGCACCTTTTCTATCCAAGGAGGAGTTTTATCGTCAGCAACGTAGACTGAAGGAAGAGTAAGTAGTTCTAACATTGACTAAGAAATATTTGTGCCTTGAATTTTTAACCCTTTGTGTGCACCAATAACCCCATATGTGGTACCGTTTGAAAGCTTAGAATCTCTATTTTAAGATTAATTAATCAATTTCAACAGTGTTTTATGTAATTTCAAAAGGTTTCCTTTAAAATGATACCAATCTTTTGTATATACACCTCTGCATGTGGGTATGGGAAGCTTTTTAATTTGGTAGGCAAAATGCAGGGGAAATTCCCCAAAATAGCTGCAGAGTGTAAGAGGTTAATAAAATGAGTAGTTTGCTTATTTCCTGTTATCATATAGTGGTTTTGATTGTAACATCATAATTTGTGTTTTCGTGTTGTTTTTTTTAAACAAAATGTAAAAATTGTGTGGAATATCATTGTTTTTCCCCAAGTTATAACTATGTATGTCGTAATGAATTGCCAAATTTTAACTGCAAAGTTTTATTTTCTTCCTGTCTTTGTTAAATAGTTCCCAATGTCGATTCGTTACCAGGGAGAAGAAGTCCAAACTTGAGGAATTTACTAATGACTTTGCCAAAGAGCTTTTGGAGTACAGAAAGATCCAGAAGGAGAGAAGGCGTTCCTACTCTAGGTTAGGAAAATCACCACCACAATGTCATTTATGATGGGGAAGCTTTTGGCATGAACTTAATTCTGTTTTCTTCTGCAGGTCAAAATCTCCTTACAGAGATTCTTCCTACAGTGGCTCATCCTATTCCTATTCCAAATCACGCTCTCGGTCCAGATCACCGCGCTCCTACTCTCGGTCAGTTTCCCGATCTCGGTCAAGATCCCGCTCACGCTCTCGTTCCCGCTCACGTTCCTACTCTCGCTCACCATACTCCCGCAGGGGCAGAGGTCGAAGCCGTAGCTATCGATCTAGGTCACGCACTCCAACATACCATCGCTCTCGCAGTAGATCACCATCATATAGGGGTCGGGAGATGAGTGGAATGGGAAGTGGCATCTATCGTTCCCGCTCTAGATCCCCACTTTATAGAAATCACAGTCCCAGCAAGAAACTCCCACCTCCTTCTCAAATTGAGGGTGAGCGCAAATATTCAGGGAGGTACAGAGAGCTCCCTCCCTATGATCCTAAGGAATATTATGGCCGCAACGTTGACCAAAGTGACCCCTTTGAGAGAGAGCGATATCGAGAGTGGGAAAGAGAGTACAGGGAGTGGTACGATAAATACTTCAAGAACTACAACAACCCACCAAGTAGTCAGATGCGAGGCCGTGCTCCAGGGAGTAGAGACCAATATACTCCTGAGCGTTTTGCCCCTCCCCGACCAAGAGAAAACTCCCCCTATAGTAGGGGACGTCGGGAGGATTATCCGCCACCACCTCAGAGCCACGGCCTCCCACCAAGAAGCAGAAGTATCCTGACATACCAAGAGAAGTGTGCAGAGAAGTATGGCCACATTCCTGGTAACACCACTGGAGCAGGAAGAGGCCTTAACAAAGAGTTTCCGAAACCTCTTAAGGACAGAGAACCTGGTGGCAGCACTGCTGCAGACCCCAAGTCTATGAAGCATAAAAAACATCGCAAAAAGAAGAGAGAAGATGGTGACCTCTTCAGTCACTCTGACTCTATGGATGAATCCAGAAAAGATGACCGTAAAGAGGATTCCATGCTGATGAATTCAAGTCGTGATGATGCCACACCTGTCAGGGATGAGCCCATGGATAGCTCTGCAGTGCCCTACAAGACAACTCCTGTAAAGGAGAAGAAAGAGAAGTCCAAAAGCAAAACGGACAAAGTTAAGCGGAAGTCTGAAAACAGTGGCCAGAAGAAGGAAGCGTCTGGAAAACTGTCAAAACCTGCTAGAGAGAAAGAATCTGATGCGCCGCGAGAGAAAGTGGCTCTCTCTGAACCAGCCATTAAGAGGGTCAAAGATGAACCATCCCACAAATCTGAACCAAGCAAACCTCAGTCCTCCGAGTCCAAACTCATGCTTCCACGCAAGTTGATGCAGTCTAGGCCCATCAAACACCATCAAGAGGCAAAGCCCATCAAAGATGAGCTCAAAAGCAAGAAAGAATTGGTGAAAGACGTTGTAAAGCCTGATAAAATTCCTGTCAAAGATGGGAGGGTCCCCAAAAAAGAGCCAGAGAAGCCAGTGAAAACTGAGGAGAAGATGCCTGCTAAGACAGCTGATACTAAACAGGACAAGAAGAAACGGAAAGATGACAAGACCCCTGCGAAGGACTTGGATGTTCCTCCAGCAAAAGTAGCAAAAATAGAAGTTGACGTGTCTAAAAGCTCTCCCAAACCTAAACCCAGACTGGAGAGCGAAAAGCCAGTTGAAAAGGAGAAAGCAGCTATTCCATCTTTGATGGACATTAAACCAGAGCCTGTAAGAAAGATTAAAATCAACAGGGAAATTGGCAAGAGAATATCAAGCATTGATCGGCAACTTTCAGCTGAGGAGTCTGCTCATGCCACAGGAAAGGGCAGATTGGAAAAGTCTAGAGGAAAATTAAGGAGGAAGGTGCATGCTCCTGATGGGTCAGGGTCCATATTGGTGGATTACACCAGGTGAGATTATTTAAATATTAAAGTACTTGGCAACTTGTGTTATCTTTTAATCTGTACTATCAACTTATCCGTATTTGTTGTTTTTGTTAGCACCAGTTCTACAGGTGGAAGCCCCATCAAAAAGCATGAAGACAAGCTTGACCTAAAGAAGACTGTGGTGAAGACCCTGGAGGAATATACCAACGACAGCTCCACCCCTGCTGAGGATGAAATTGTCATGATCCAGGTGCCCCGTTCCAAGTGGGAAAAGGAGGACTATGAATCTGAGGACGATGAATCTAAGGTTGCCGCCAGAAAGGGCAGCATTAACGCCTCCAGCTCGGCTCCTTCAGAAGAGAGCACTGCAGTGAAATCAGCTGGCAAGGAGTCTCCACATGCTGACAAAGCTCCACCAGTTTCCAAAGAGGCAGACGTCAAACCTGCCAAGGACTCCACGTCTGGTGATAAGGAGAAAGATACTGACAAGGAGAAAGACAGAGACCGAGGGAAAGAAAAAGACCGCAGCAGCACTGCAGACCGTGAGGCAACTGACAAAAGAAAACCTAGTTTACCTAATCAGGAAAGAGAGCGTGCACAGGAGAAGGGAAGTGACCATGGCAGTGAACGAAGCTCTTCTTCCCAGTCCTCCAGAGATAGGCATGCTGACAGGCCTGAATCTACCTCTAGAAAACCAGCAGGAAGGGAGACCACTACAGGGCTCCCCAGTAGAAAAACGGAGCATAGAGATGATGCAAGAGACCATGTAGGCTCTAGATCAAAAGATGAAAGAAATCCAATCAGGAGGAGAGCATCACCCTCCCCGCCCCCAAGGGTAAAGGACTTACACACAGACTCTGGAAGAAAGAATCTTGAAGCACCTCAGGAGTCACAAAGTCCAAGTAGGAATAAGAGAGCATCATCGCAGAATGCCCCGGAGCCAAAACGAACAGGGCCAGAGGACCACAAAGGAGACTGGTCGAGTAGTAAGGAGAGCCAGGGCTCTAGGCATTCCGATGTGCGTAACTCAAAAGACCGGGAACACAGGACTCCTCATAGAGCTTTGACTCCAGAGCCTAGGACTGATGCAGAGAAAGGTGGCGCACATGGCGACCTCATTAAACTCCCATCAGCCCGCTCCACGAGACTGTCCTCAGATTTAGCACGGGAAACAGACGAGGCTGCGTTTGTCCCTGACTACAGTGAAAGTGATAGCGAGACCTCAGACATTGAGAGCAAAACAGAGCAGAGAGGGCGAGAGAGGGACAGCAGCGGCAGTCAGAGTCCGAGCCCATCTGGCAGCCACGGACACAGTAGCAGCCCCAGCTCTCCCGGCAGTCAGGACAGCAAAAAGAAGAAAAAGGACAAAAAAGAGAAGAAGGAAAAGAAGAAACACAAGAAGCACAAAAAACACAAAAAGCATAAGAAACATACGAGCAACGAGTCTGAAACGGAGCTCAAAGGACAGAAACACAAACATAAGAAAAAGAAGTCTAAAAAGAGCAAGGACAAAGACAAAGATGAGAGCGAGAGAGACGAACACAAGGCAAAAGTATCTGTTTAATTCATTTTAGGTTTAACCATTGGTTTGATTTGCTCGTCTTTGAGCAGCAATGAAAAATAAAAAATATTGTTCGGCAGAGAAGTTTAAGTACTGTTCAGATGTAATTGTTTGCGATTTCTCAATGGTTAACCACATGCTTTTTTCTTTTTTTTTTTGACCATGCTAACCTCTCCCACCAGTGCAAGAGAGTAGCTACTTTAATGATAAAGGTTATTTTATTTTGGGTTCTGAATTTTCATGAACGTTTTTGTTCTCATTAAAATTGATGCAGATTCTCATCACATCATGGTTTTGCATTAAGGCAATTGTAGAGGAAGCACTTTAGAAATGTGAATGGGATTGCAGATTTGCAAAGAGTTGCAAAAGCCCTTTTGTACCTCCTCTCTTGTATGTTTAATTTGGAAAGAAACATATATTTATGACGGTATGATAATATTGTTACAGAGGTAACAGGAGAGTGGCGTCCAGCCATCGGGGCACGCTGATTTACAAAGTGTATGTTTTTGCACTGTGAATATTTCCTCTACTCTTTCGTTTTATTCTAATTCATCTTCAAAAGAGTAATTTAAATTATCTGCTGAAACTGAATTGCATATGTTTTGAGGGTAATAAATGTTTTTCATGAAATATAAATGGTCTCACGTTTATTTTCATGCCTTGGTTATAAACCATAGATGACTCTCCTTCATTGTTCATATATTTCACCGTTAACAATGTTTCTGGAAGTCTTTGTTTTTGTTTTTTTTATTGTAATTGGTTAGGTGCTCTTTTTCTTTCTTTTCCAATGGTACTACACCCATCTGAGGCCATAACCTTGTTTTTTTTTGTTTTTGTTTTTTTATTCCTAAACAAGTCAAATTAATTTGATTAATCATAATTATGCGGTTGACTTACCACTTTCAAAATTTTAAACTGGGAAAACAAAAGTTGCATTCAAAAGAATTGCATCATTTTCAAGTGTGGCAAATACTGATAGTATTTCATTCAAATTATTTACTGAAATAATTTGTATTCAAATGTAAAGGTTGACTATTGTGTATACTGATGTTCTCAATTGAATGTGGTGTCAAAAAGAGTGGCCTGGTGAAAGTATCATGCAATGCCAACTTACAGTGTAATGGTGTCCTTTGAACTACAGAAACTACCTTAACCTACATTTTAGTAGCTGCAAGCATTTATCTTTTGAGAAAAACCAACTAAAATGTTCTCTGGAATAAAAATGTTTCTCTGTTTAATACCAAGAACTTGCTGTTACACAGCTGCAAAGCGAAGACTCCTTCAAAGCAATTTAAACAGAAAGTGAAACTTAAAAAAACTAAATGCAAGAGGATATTAAGCCGTTGCCAACAGAAATGCCAATGCTAAATTGTATAGATATCAATAACAAATGAAGTTCTCACTCTGATATTTATGCAAAATACCCTTTGAAGTGAACGTAGTGGTTGCGTTTCCTCTGTCAGCCACTTGAGGACGTTAGATATATTTCTTTTCATTACAAAAACAAAATTCTAGTTTTGTGCGGAAATCAAGCTGGAATCCTATAAGAAAACTATACAAAACAGACAAAAGCCTACAGGACAGGACTGTGGTAGTCAAGAGTTGCATTTACGATTACTGCAGCATTTAATATAGGCCTAGGCCTGCCTGAAAGTGTAGGGATGTCGAATGAAGGAAATAGAGTTTGTGTAAGGGCAATCTCGAAACGATGAATTATTTTCAACCCAGATGATGAATAAATATGATGACACACGGAGACCTTACCGTTCCTCGTCCGTGCAGGAGAGCGGCGGGGGGGGGGGGGGGG
>JAUCMU010000063.1:9785889-9798201 GCA_032275025.1 Enteromius treurensis
AGGTACAACTTTTACACAGTGGAAAACCAAACAGAGCCGAGGCGAGCTGGTACTGTGTAGTGGAAAAGCGCCATAAGGAGATTGCATTAATGTTAATTCTTTCTTTGAAGGCAACACTGACTTGTATTTTTTTTTTAATTTTTTTTTTTTTTTTGTGACTTAAAATTTGGTTCACTAAGCATCTTCTAGCCGACTAACAATTAGTCGACTATTTTGGGGGGCAGCTCTTTTATATGTACGTGTATATATATTTATATAATATAAATACACACACAGACACACATTTTTATGGTCCACTTGTCCACTTTTTTTTTTCTCTCAGTGCTTACCATCTGAACTAAATTGACCTTTTGTTTTCACAGGTTTGGAACATGCTGGTCTGGAGCCTCAGTATGAAAATTCACCGTGGAGCTCTGGCTCACCTTGCAGCGACTCAAACAGCAACTGGGGAAAAGTTATTGTAGATAAGGGACCCTGGCTCTCCATCACTGGTAGTGACCCAGAGTTAGCCTCAGAATGTATGGATGCTGACTCTGCCTCCAGCTCTGGGTCAGAAAAAAATCTTAGTATGATGGCATCCGGGAGCACTGGTGGCGACAACAATGGCAATAGACAAGGTTCTCATTTCATGGTTGCAAATGGCAGCAATAATGTGGGTAATGGGAGTGTTAAGGGGCCTTGGGGTGTATCCAATGGCTCGATGCTAAGCACATGTCAAGGCTCCAGCGAGGGCCCCAGCGGCAAGCTGGCAGAAAGCAGCCATGGCAAATTAAATGCATGGGGTACCCAAGGTTCCTCAACCAATATAGGTATAAATCCAAGCACTTTGAACCCAAATGCCAACCATGGTGCCTGGCCCGTTCTTCAGAACATTGGGCCCAACCCCCATGGGCCTGTGGGGAACGGAAATGGTGGCACCAACACTCAACAAAGCACCATAGGTCAAACACCCAGCATGCAGAGTATCAACTCTAAGATGTCCTGGGGATGCCTGCAGGAAAATATGTCTGAAGCTGAAGTCAATGGTACAAACAAGGTTCCAAGTGGGCAGCCTCAAAACCTTAACACTGAATTTAATGGACCAAATAACACTACTAACACGATGACCTCTAGTTTACCAAACTCTACAGGTTCAATGCAGATGAATGAACAGCCCGCAGGGCACCGAGGTTGGCCTATGAGTACAGGCGGCTCCCCTCAGCTCCCTATTTTTCCAGTCTCTAATGGCACTTCCATTTCTCAACATGGCAACAGTGAGGGAATAAACAGCGGGTCTTATGGTACAGCATGGGGCGTTCCGCCCGGCACTAATTACTCTGGAGACAAATGTCCCGTCCCTAAAGGCCAAGCTGTGGGCGACACTGTGAATGCAACTCTAATGCAGTCTGGAGCCAATAGCTCCTCTGTGAGTGCTGCTTCTTTAAAGAATAATAATAACGGGATGGGCAGTCGTGGAGGAGGTTGGGACTCAGCGCCCGCTACCTCACAAAGTATGTCTTGGGGGGCAGGCAATGCTGTTGGCCCAGCTGGGATTCCTCGCCCCTGGGGGAGTGCCTCTTCCTCCTCATCTTCCTCATCCTCATCCTCTTCAAACACTGGCACTAAAGTCTCAAACGGGGAGTGGAACACTTTGCCCAGCAACAGTCAGCATTCCAATGATAGCACGAATGGGAGCAGGAAGGGAACAAATGGATGGAAGTCCTTGGAGGACGATGCTCTTGGCATAGGGAGTTCCGGTCAAGCGTCACAAGGCAGCACATGGAACAAATCTACAGGCAGTGAAGGAAGTGGAGAGAGCTCGGAAGGTCACAATGAGAGGGATGGGCAACGTGGCGGCAATCGAAGGAGGGGAAATCAGCATGGCATGATCAACACAGCTCTCTCTAAAATCGATGTGGACCCTAGGGTGCTGTCCAATATGGGATGGGGACAAACTCCAGTCCGCCAGAACACAGTGTGGGATGTTTCAAGCTCTGAAAAAAAGACAGGAAATGGACAAACAGGCTGGGGTAGCGCTCCCCCTCAGGCATCTAACTCAGGTGGTTGGGGAGATGGACCCAGCACCAACAAAAGTAGCGATTCTTCAGTGTCTGGGTGGACTGAATCGAAACATTCAACTGGCTTGGTAGAAGCCAAAGTTCCAGTTGTGCAAAGTGGATGGGAGGGTGGTCCTTCTGCTACAATGAACAAAGGTGGTTCCTCATGGAATGGCTCTAAGGAAGAGAAGTCCTCCTCTTGGAATAATCCGCCAAAGGCAAAGCAGGGATGGGGCGGAGAAGGCCAGAAGGGAAACCACTGGGAAGAGCCCCAAAAGTCTAGTTCAGGTGGCTGGGACAGTGATAGCGACCGTTCTGGATCAGGCTGGAGTGAGCCTGGGCGGTGCGGGACAAGCAACACCTGGGGAGGCAGCGGAGGCACCAACACTCCTGACCAGAGTGGTCCAAACACAGGATGGGGAGAGCCACCCAAGAACAACTATCAAAACCAAACCTGGGGCGAGCCAATCAAATCAAGCCACTCCAACTCCACCTGGGGCGACAACACAAAACCGAGCAACTCTTCAGAGTGGGGCAAGTCCCAAGATTCCAGCATGGGAACGTTCAGGAGCGGGAGCACCTCTCAGACTGGAGCCCCTGGTCAAAACAAGCCTACAGGATGGTTGGGAGGCCCGATGCCTACTGCCTCCAAAGAAGAAGAATCCACTGGATGGGAAGAGCCATCCCCTGAATCCATCAGACGTAGAATGGAGATCGATGATGGCACTGCAGCATGGGGAGATCCCAAAAATTATAAGTACAGCAATGTAAATATGTGGAACAAGAACACTGCCGGAGAGCAGGATGGCATGGCTGTTTCTCAGCCCCCACAAGCCCAAAGCGCCATGGCTCCAAAGGAAAAGAATTGCAGCTCAGGTGGGTGTCTTCCTTTTTGGCAGTGCCTTAGCAATTATTACTCACCCATTATATTTATCTTTAGTCATGCAGTCATCCCTTTGGAATTTCTCTGGATGCACTTTTTCCTCCCACCCCTTTCCTCTAATACTTCCAGCACTGATGAGCTCTGAACTTACGAACAAGTGTTTGTGTGCGTGTCGTGTCTATATATAAATGTTTATGCAGTGCAGAGGAATGTATATACTTTGTAAAAGTGCAGCTTTTTCCATTGATTTAGTAATTATTTGGCAAACAGAAAATGTAAAGGTGCATGTGCAAATAGTGTTCCTAGTTCACTTGGAATTGGACGTAGATAAGCTGTGCCCAGGGAAAAATAGGCTTGGGTTACATTGTGACCGATGGTGCAGTCATATGGCAGCAACTTGAGCAGCAGGGCACACATGAACAGGGCTATTTTTGAAGGAAGTATTCAGGGCAAATGCTGCATGGTGAAGTGCAAAAAGCTCAGTAGTTAAATGTAAGCTGATCCATCAGAAGGACTTCGGAGTAAACAAAGCTTACAAAACCATGTTTATGTAAGGGTCAGATTTGGGACATTGAAAAGTTTGTACAGAACAGTCCAGTCCCACTTTATTATTTGTAGTTTATTTGTTAATATTAATTGCATTGAGGTTGTTTAGTAGATTTCCGTTTTTAAAAGACAAGGTTGCTTGGTATGTTAAATATCTTTAGATGCAAATTAGTTACTGCATAGTTATTCTCCATGTAGCTTATGCATTACACTTTGGTAATTGTTTGCTCTGACCGATTTCATTTTGCTTGCAAAATAATAAAATGCTTTTTTTAATTGTGCCATCCTCATTTGGTGCATTTAGTATTTTATGTGCAGAACAATTTTTGCATTTTGTATACGACTCTTTGATCATTTTTGGGGGGGTGGTTTTATTACAGGGTGGGGAGAGCCATATGGCGGGCCACAGAAAATGGAGTCCTCTACCTGGGGTGAGCAAGCTGCTCCACCTGTCACTGTGGACAATGGCACTTCTGCTTGGGGAAAGCCTGTTAATACAGGTTCCGGCTGGGAAGAGTCGGGGAGGGAAAACTCAGGAGGCAGTGGCTGGGGCAGCGCTGCTATAGGACAGCAGTCACAGCACAAGTCTGGTACGTCCCATCTCCAACTGGGGGAAAGAACTTTTATTTAAGTTTTCTTTCTTTGACGTAGTTTCTTGCTTTATTTGACTTTTTCAATGTCAATTTGTTTTCTCCATTTTTAATTGATTTGCCATTTTTAGCATCCAAATCTATGCAAGATAATTGGGGTGGAGAGGAGATGTCCATGACGGGACACTCCAACTGGGAGGAGGAAGAGGAAGTAGAGATAGGCATGTGGAACAACAATCCATCACAAGAAGTGAACCAATCTGGAAACTGGCCCTACAAGAAGATGACTCCAAAAGTAATAATTAAGACCTCATTAATCCTGGCAGACCTGCTTGACACGTCATTCAATAAATATTCTGTTGAAAAGCTAGAATAAAATTTAGCTTATTTGTTTTCTACCCTCCTTTACGTTAGCTGAACAAAGGACCCAACAAGCAAGACGATTCTCCATGGATGAATCAGATTGTGAAACAATTCAACAACATGTACCCTGTAAGGATGAAGTCTTGATTGCTATGCTTATGTGATACCCGTTTTATTAGTATTATGTGTCTCTAAATCTTATATGGAGCATATAAAGTTATTAGCACATTGACGTTTCGTTGTTATTTTTACAGAGGAATTCCACTGAAGACTCCATGAAGAACAATAAGATGGATATGTCTGGAGGTAGGTCGCATTCACATGTTTCCCCAGTGTTTTGCATTGAGTGATGTTTGTTGGAGTATTTTGTAAAATCTGTGAATTCTTCTAATCTTCTGCAGGAATGGCAGACAAGCGCATTGATGGAGACAAGCATGTTCTTAATATCGGAGAGTATGGGAAAAATCCTGCTTCACGCCACCAGATCCACAAAGACTCTCCTATAGACCGTAATCCCTATATGGATAAGGTCAGTTATTTCCTGTCCTGCAGTAACAGTGATGTCACCTTCACTTTGTCCAGTCTTGTATTTCTACTTGTTCTGTATTTTAGCACCCTCTATGGAACGTGAATGCAATATAAAGATCAACGTTGAATTCTTACGGCTTTGAGGCCAGTGGATCTCAAGCTTTATGTGTTTTCCTCTGTCCCCCTTTATCCATAAGGATATTTTCTCTGGAAAATCTGCTGGAATTGATATTTTTAAATTAAACTGGTATTAAGGGGGTAAATTAGATTTGCATTTCTATATTTTTAAGCTTATTTTGATTTCATACTCCTTCAGTTGTCGTAGTCTTTCTTCTGATCCCAATTTTCCCATTGCCTCACTAACTTTGTTCAAATTGAAGAACGCTCTCCAGTTGCTTAAACATGCCAAAGAGGATGCTAACATAGCCTTTCTCTCTCCTTTTCTGTGGCTGATGTGTCTTTCTCTGGTGGCCTGGTCTTCCTTCTGGTCTTTGTCCAATTCCTCACTGCTGTTGTGCTCTGCGTCCTGCTCCTCTCTCTGCTTGGTCTGTGGTTGTGCTGCTTCAGCTTTCACTGCCTGCATATGATAGCCCTCTTGCAGAGGAGTCCCAAAACTCACAGATCACTTCCATGCAGAATATCAGCTTTTCTCCTACAAATAATGCACTGCCAAGCCAGTGCAGCTTGCCTCACCATCCAAACTCTGCCTCTGTTAGGCAGGTGAGTTAGTGCATGCTGAATGTGTGAATGTTCTGGATAGCCGGATGCTTATTTACATGTGTGGTGTTATGTTTCTTCACAGAATGTAAACATGTACGGTGTCGGTAATGCAGCAGCACAAGGCCGGAACGCCCAACAGCCTCCAGCACAACCTCTGAACTCTGCTCAGCCCAGTCTACGCAACCAAGTGCCTCCTCCACTACATCCCTCTCAGGTAATGCCACTTGGGTCTTTATATCTTACGATGTGTGCTGTACAGGGTTCCCAAAGCCCTACAAATATCAAGGAAATTCTAAAGAAATTCCAGGCCTTTTTTGTTTCTCCTGAAAAACAATTTTCTTTAAATGCAGTTTACAACACTAGTGCCCTTAGACTAATCTTCAATTGATACTAGTCATCTTAATTTTCTTTGCTAGTTACAGAAAAAGTAGATTGGCCTAATTGTAATCCAAAAAGACTGATTACCCATTGACTAGCTGTTTGTTGGTCAGACTAGTTATCAACTAGGTCTTAACAAAGTGGGTATGCTTATGCAACCCGTCACAGGTTTGCTGTGTTATACAAACTTCAGAGATTCCTGAAAGTTCTACTGAAAAGCGTTAAGGGGCTCATTGTTGCAGCTCCACTATTTATCCTAAACAGAATATATCTAAAAAAATAAATATTATATTAAATTAATTATTATTAATTAACTATTAAAATAATTTATTGAATTAATGTATTAGTAATATTTAATACACATACTATCTATGTAATATGTATAATCAGTCAGCATTAAAATAAATATTTTTAGTTCTCGGTGATAATATATTTAATATTGTTGGCCACATAAGTAAACCATGTAAACTTTTTTTCCCCTTTTTTATTTTTTATTTTTTTTTAATTGATGCACTTGATATGTTTTTCAGTAACATTCATAACAAATGTGTACTTTTTTTCTTCTTTTTTTCCCAGGTCCCACCACCCCTGTTGAAGTACTCTTCCAATAATGGAGGTCTGAACCCTCTGTTTGGCCCACAGCAGGTGGCTATGCTGAACCAGCTGTCCCAGCTCAACCAACTGTCTCAGCTTTCTCAGATTAATCAGTTACAGGTATTGATCTTGCAGCTAGTACCTGCCTAGAAGTGATACGTTAACTTGTTCCCTCTTATACTTAACTTACACTCTCCCCCCCCCCAATCCCAGCGTCTTATTTTGCAGCAAAAAGCTCAAAGCCAGAGGGCCATGCCTGTTAACGGCCGCCAGCAGCAGGAACAGGTTTGTGGTCTCTTAAACCCATTTATGTGTTCCGTTTCTTTCTTTCTTGGCTCGTTTTTGACGTTTTCCTTTTTTGATGGCATGTAGGGTCGTGGTCTGGGTCCGTCCCAGCAGATGATCCAGCCTCCCCGCCATCTCGATCCCTCCCTGATGAAGCAGCAGACTTCTCCTCAGCCACCCTCGCTGCACCAGCCCAGCTTCAAGTCCTATATGGAGAACTTCATGCCCCCCAATGCCTCTGAACTGCAGAAAGAACAAAGTTCCCTGAGCTCGTTCAGTAATTTCCCTTTAGGTGGGTGTCCTCCCCATCATGTAGGCCAGACTGACTCTTTGTTGCACCAAGCTGCCAAGCCCAACACGATGTTTGCCTCTGACATGTCAGGCTATCAGCCAGCTGGCATTAGTCAAAGTCATAGCCTCCTAGCCCCACCTCTGAGCAATGGCCACATGGTGCCAGGCTCTCCCATCAACCCTCGTGTAGGAAAGAACTTCTGTCCTGACAGCAGCTCTCTGCCAGCAAGAGGTGAATGAGGAGAAAATACTGAAGAAAAAAAAATACTGCACTCTGATTTCAAACTTGAATGAATTTATGAAATTACCTTTTTGTTAGACCTGCTGCTGATTTCAGTTCCTGGATACCAGTTGTTAACCTACATTTCTGACAGAATGTGTATTTTCTTGGTGTTTAATTTGTTGTATTCCTCTAGGTTTTAACTCAAACTTGAATGTAAGCAACCTGGACATTGGCAGTGTTAGTTTTAAGGAGCCACAGTCCCGTCTGAAAAAGTGGACTGCCATGGACATTTCCGTTAACTCGCCACTTGATCAAAACCCCAGCAAATCTGGTATGTTTCCTTTTCTTTTTTTATATAAAAAATACAACAGCTGTGATTATGTATTGCTTATATTAATTTCAGAATGTGAAGTTGAATGCTTCGGCTGCATTGATAATCTGATGTATAAAACAGCAGCCAATTCATTGAGTTTTGGATGTGTAGATCATCAATGCCATCCAGTTGACCTGCACAAAAAGATTGTACATTCTGTTTAATAATGAGTACTGTATCCAAGGAAATAAACAGCAATGTTTTTGTCATAATTAAAGCCCTAATCTTATCTCAACCAAAAATGCTTTTTATGTGCAAAAGTGTTTTGAAAGTGTGCAAAAGTCTGATTTAAAATTATTTTACTGTAGGTGCTATAACATCTGGCCTGAGGCTTGAAGACTCACCCTTTGGTCCATATGACTTCATCAATGCCAGTAACACTCCCATCAGTCCTCCTGGCTCTGTGGGAGATGGCTGGCCCAGCCGTGCCAAATCACCTCATGGTTCCACCAATGTCAACTGGCCACCAGGTTTGGACCTATTCACTATATAAATGCTTTACTCGTTTCAATCAAACCATACATTTTAACTAAATATTACAGAGTAGCTCAGAATGTCGCAGTGCCGTTGTAGCATGAGTGACACTCTGTCTTGTTTTTCTTTGTTTTGGCAGAGTTCCGTCCTGGTGAGCCCTGGAAAGGGTATCCAAACATTGATCCTGAAACTGACCCATTTGTCACTCCTGGCAGTGTGATTAATAATCTCTCCATTAATACAGTCCGGGATGTTGATCACCTCAGGGACAGGAACAATGGTAAATAATCTGTTAAACCAGATTTATCAATACACACTCTGGTTTAAAAGTGTTTTTAACATCAAATTGATCAAATTAAATAATGGCTTTTAAATTAAAAAAATAAATCAATCAATGCTGTATTTATTTATTTATTTTATTTTATTTTATTATTTTATTTTTTTTGTATGTATTCGTGTTTCCGTCAATTAATCTTTTCTTTTTTCTTTTCTTCCAGGGCCATCCTCATCACTTAACACCACGCTGCCTTCAACTAGTGCCTGGACATCCATTCGTGCCTCCAACCACAATAGTTCCCTCAGCAGTACAGCACAAAGCACTTCAGGTGGGTGGGCAGTTATTTTGGCAAAGCCACGCAGGCCTGTGACCCTTGTGTATTCTTTACATTGATTTTTATTTTTTCTCTTCCCTGCAGCCAGAAACAGTGACTCCAAATGGTCTCCTGGTACAGTCACCAACACCTCTTTGGCTCATGAGCTGTGGAAGGTTCCTCTCCCCTCGAAAGGTATCTCTGCTCCGTCCCGACCCCCACCCGGCCTGACTGGCCAAAAACAGCCCTCATCTTGGGATAACGGCTCTCTGAGACTGGCAGGCTGGGGTGGCTCTGAATCCAGATTCAACTCTGGTTAGTCAATCATATTCCCTTTCACCTGCATAATCTCTATTAATAAATAGTGTAAATGATTTTGAATTTAAAGAAACGAGAGAGACTTGAAACGATCACTGTCCGCAGGTTCCAGCTGGGGTGACAGCAGCTCAGGGAGAACTAATTGGCTTGTTCTCAAAAACCTCACACCTCAGGTAAGATGCTTAATGATTTGCAATGTACCCACTCTTTTTAACAGGTTAAGCATTCACACTGCCTGATTTCTGCAGCATTTTAGTTGAACGAAACAATTAATTCCCAGAAATGTAGTAAGGACTGCTAAAATATTCCATGAGACATCAGCGGTTCAATAGTAATTTTAGGAAGCTACGGGAGTTTGCAATTCTCAAGGGCCAGCACTCAATAACAATTTTGTCATTTTTAGATGTTATTAAAGAAAATGGTCCATTTAGAACCCTACTCACTGTTTTATATGTAAAGCTAAATCAGGTACATTTCTTGGGTAAGAAGTCAAGCTTGTGTTTTGCAGATTGATGGCTCCACCTTGCGAACTCTGTGCATGCAGCACGGTCCACTGATCACATTCCATCTGAACCTTCCCCATGGCAACGCTGTCGTCTGCTACAGCTCTAAGGAAGAGGCTGCAAAAGCCCAGAAGTCACTGCACATGTAAGTCCACCTTTTTTTTTTTTTTTTCCTCCCAATGTGGGTAAGAATTACTTAGCCATTTCTGAGTATTTAAGTCAGCTATAAATAACTTTATCACTTCTGGAATAACTAGATTTGTCACACGCATGCATGGTTTTAATTATAGTCAATAGAATTTTCAGCAAATGTACAGTTTTAGACTCCAAGTTCATTGTGTTCTCTTGAGATGCGCGATTACTATTTTAAGGGTGTGATGCATTAAAGGAATAGTTCACCCAAAAATGAAAATTCTGTCATCTACTTGCCCTCAAGTAGTCCCAAATCTATTTGAATTTGTTTGTTCTGCCGAACACAAAGCAAGACATTTTAAAGAAAGTTTGTAACCAGGCTGTTTTGGGTCACCATTGAATTCCATAGTAATTTTTTTTTTTTTTTCTAAACAAACTTTCTTTAAAATGAATTGATTTTTTTTCTCTCATTCTAAAAATCTGTTTACAAAATGCATAAGTGGATGCTTTCTCTTTCAATCAAAAGTCTGCAAAGCCATTTTCAAAACCCCATTCTGAAGTTCACAAAACCTTGTATGTAGGTGAGGCATCATACTGATTAAGGCTCTGCTCTTCCTCCTCAGGTGTGTTTTAGGGAACACTACTATTCTTGCAGAGTTTGCTAGTGAAGAGGAAATTAATCGTTTCTTTGCACAAGGTCAGTCAATGACTGCCTCTCCCAGCTGGCAGACTCTGGGCTCTTCTCAGAACCGGATCGGATCCATCGAGGGTTCTCACCCCTTCCCAAACCGCACTGATCCAAATCACTGGAACGGCAGCGGAGACCTGCACGGCTCGTCTCTCTGGGGCGTCCCCAATTACTCCACGAGCCTGTGGGGCAGCCCCAGTGGTGGTGAGGGTGGGGGAATCAACAGTCCCTCCCCCATCAGCTCCTTCCTTCCTGTTGATCACCTGACGGGAGGTGGGGAGTCCATGTAGTGCATCTTTCACCTTCTGACTTAAAACAAACAAAAAAATGACAAAAAAAAAACAACAACATACAAACCCGTGACCTCAATGTGGAAATAGTTAATCCTAATCATATGACCATATATATATTATATATGAAAAAAAATCAAATGGCACTAGTTATACTTTCTTCACTTACAAAAAGAAAAAAAAAACAATGCGGGGTCACCCTGTGGAAACAAGTTACGTTTTTTTTTCTGCACATATGTCCACTTTGTTTTAGCCCAAAACATATCAGTTTGAATACTTGAATTATGCAGGCCAATTCTATAATGTGAAAGGATGTATTTACACTTCCAGGTAGTGCTCTTCATACAGAAAAAAAAGCTTCAGTTGAGCTCATCTGTTTATTCATCATGTTTATTTGAATTCCAATTCTTTTTGTTTTGTTTTTATTATTTGCATTTTGTTTGCTGACAATGTTGGAGTTTGAGCTTTTTTAACTTTGCACTGAATGTGGTTTTTCTCAGTATAATCTGCAATATGGAGGGAGCCGACAGTTCCAGTGTAGTTGTTTACTCAAGGATGTTCTTAAAGTGTGCGCTCTACTATGCCTTGATGTACGCCTACCTTATTGTGGTATTGTGGAGTTCGAGATCAAGATATAGATGCTGACTTAGGATTATTTGATGATATCACAGAAATAAGTATTGCACCAATTTTGTTTTAAAACTAAAGAATTTAGCTCTGCAGTCTAAAAAACTGTAGCCACAGCTGTGACTTGCAAACCCAACCTGCAAGCCAGGGGGAACAGCACTTTCAAAATAGGCTTTCAATTTTGTTTTGGAGGCATCACATTGTGCCCTCTTGTTTACAAAACTTTTTGAGGGGGGAAAGTATGGTCATTCTTCCTTTTTATTTTAAACGGAGAAAAAAAAATGCATAAAGAATTGAAAAAAGAAAAAAAAATCTTACAAAAATTATAAAAAAACAAAAAAAAAACAATAAAAGATTAAAAAAAAAAAGATTAAAAAAAATCAATCTTGAGGATGAAGACGAAGCTTTTTATCTCTGGGAATACTGATCAGTGTTTGGCCATGTCATTGGTTATTTTATCTATTCCTCTTGTCTGCTAAATAACCAGCATGGTTCTCAGGAAATATAGCCAGTTTTCCCCCCATAGAAACTCCTTGTAGGAAAATCCAACTTTTAGCACTGAAACTACTTATAGCTCTGTAAGTTTTTCTCTGCCAAATAACTGCTTTAAGCTGGAGACATTCTACATACTGCTTTTCGAATATGCTGTCTTTTTATTAATGAGTGGATATGGTTTGCTGAATCACTATCTAGTCCTCCTTCCCTTTTTCCCACTGAGTGGCTCAATGTTTTTCGCTTTGTGACTGTCGAAGTAACTGTCAAATGTCATAAGAAAAAGCAGAAATCTGTAACTATGCATACTGTAGCCAGTGACTCGGCCTACAGAATCGCTTTTTCTTTGTCTGAAGTAATGTTTTATATGTTTCAGTAATTTGCGTAT
>JAUCMU010000063.1:9807627-9824340 GCA_032275025.1 Enteromius treurensis
GCTGCACTACCTGAGCCACTTGTGTGGGTTGTAGACTCCGTCTCATGCTACACTAGAGTGAAAGCACCGCCAGCATTTAAAAGTGACCAAAACATCAGCCGGAAAGCATAGGAACTGAGAAATGGTCTTTTGTCACCACCTGCAGAACCATTCCTTTATTGGGGGTGTCTTGCCAGTTATTTTCCACCTGTTGTCTATTCCTTTTGCACAACAGCATGTGAAATTGATTGTCAATCAGTGTTGCTTCCTAAGTGGGCTGTTTGATTTCACAGAAGTTTGATTGACTTGGAGTTACATTGTGCTGTTTAAGTGTACCCTTTATTTTTTTGAGCAGTGTATATGAAGGTGCGAACCTGGACAGCCAGAGAATACTGTAAAAGGAGGAACCACCGTCTCTGGGGGAAGGACAGTATTATCCAGTATCTTACAACAGTCCTTTAAGACACAGCGCCGACCCTTAAAAAAAACATGCATATTAAGCACCACCAGCTAGAAATATTGGATAATAGGAGGATAGAGATACAGGAGCTACTTACAATAACACAGTTCTTGCCAATGTGGACGTACGATCCTATCTGTGCAGCATTGACAACACAGTCCTCCTCTATGAACACATGATCCCCAATATGCAAGGGGAAGAAAGCCACGCTGATGCACACAGAAAGAGGAATCACACAAACTGCATCAATGAGAAAACTGATGTTTTACATTAAAGCAGCATTGCTCACCCTTTGCTGAATTTCTTGAACGGAGGTCTGATCACACTACGACTTTTAATAACACAGTGACGCCCGACTCTGACATTGGCGAGATCTCCTCTGATGATACAGTCATTCATCACGATAGTCTGGAGGGAAAAGGCCGAAGTTATCACAAAGCTGGGGAAAATAACAAGACGAAGTAGAAGAAGAAGAAAAAACCTCACTTTCCCATTGAGAACAATGTTTTGACTGCCACAAAGAACTGATTGTCTGCTGACTTTGTTGCCTGATGCCTGAAGAAATCAAATGTGAACGTTACCATCAGATGACGGTCCAGCTCTGGGCTGCTGTGAGCATTTAATAAACACCGTGTGCAAAATATGCAGACGTTTACAGGCTAACGTTAGCATATCATGACAATCTATCCCTTGTGCTTTGTTTATAATACAATACACATTAGGTTTGCAGACATACTAGTCATTCTTACTGTTTTTCTACGTCACCAACCGCTTGATTCAGCTGACGGATATTACAGATGTTATTAACATACCGTCTCGATGTATTCAGCCTTGTTGTATAATATTTCACACAGCTCCATCTCTGCACAAATTATTTTTGTTTTGCTGGCGAACCACTTCAGACGACCAGCAGCTGTCAACCGCTACCCCGCTATTTCCGCTTCCGGTTAATACCAAGACGTCACTAGAACAGAGTACAAAATAGCAAGATTATATATATATATATATATATATATATACATATTTTTTTTACATTTATTTTTCATGTAACTTAATTGCATTTATACAGATATTTTAACGAAAATAAATAAAACAATTCGTTGTATATGTAATATGTACTTTATAACAATCACCGAATAGAAATGCAATGATTTACTAATACTAATACTAATAATTTACTATTTCAGTTAATGTATCTTTTTAATTGAATGCCTACGAATCAATGTATTGCGAATCAAAATTTATTTATGAAGTCATGTTATTTTTCATGCATGCTACCTGCTAAACCCTCTTTAAGCGCACGATGGCGCTGCTGCATCGTGTCACATTTTAACTCCAGCTGTCCCGCAGTACGGAGGCGGTGTTTTTTGGAAAGTGCTTCATTAATCCACAGAGCTCTACGCTCGTGGGCTTAAATCTCACCCACACTCCTGAGTTTATCTTTCGTACGTTAATAAATATGTTGAAATATTTCTAATGTTTACTATGCAAAAGTGTGGTAGTGTAGTATGCAAATTCCCTAAAAATTAAATAGATGCGTCATATATTATAGTAATACATATGGACTGTGAACAAATCATTGATTGAATGATCAAAGTAATGTCCGTTCCTAATGGTTGTTTCTATTTTTAGCACACAACACATTCTGTCCAGTTCAAGCACCTCTGCAGTATTTCTGTTTGCTCATGAGCTGGGAACAGTACACAGCCCCCCTCACCTTGACAGAAATGTGCTCAAGCAAATGCAGTGTTGTGTAAGACGGTCCTGTAATCCCTCGCTGACCACATCTGCTAGCTTGAAATTCTCTTATCGTTATACAATCCCACAGATCAGTTATCACAATCTCATAGCTAAGGTCACTTTGAGATTGTATTGACTCAATTGTAGGCCATGCACAGCTATAGGCTACATTGTGTGCCCCTACACCGGTCTGTTGCACTTCGTGTATCTTTATTAGAAACAGTTAACTGTAAAATCTATTTTTATTAGACCAGGCAGAGAAATGTGTAGATGATTGGCTGCTGGCATCTGCGTGGGGGGATTTGTCTTGCCCATTTGAGTCTTTATCAATAGATTTACATCAGGAAAACACAACCAGCATCTGAACTTGAGAAACTGTTTATATGCCTCCAAGCTCTGATGAGGTGCCTTTATCTCCTTGTATATCTGCTAAAGGGACTGTTTTGATGTTCTCATAAGCAAGACTTCACTGTTTTCATCACCAAATGTGGTATTTTATTCGGTCTTGTCCAGAGATTACTGTATGTGCAGTGTTTGTCAGGGCTCTTTAAATCACATAAACTATTTTCATACTTTACTGATTCGTGCCTCTCTTAGCAGTGGAGTTCTCACCACTAGCTGAGCTAAAAATAGCACAGGGGTCACTGTGTCTGTGCTTTTAGGTACTTTGTGTGTGTGTGTGTATGTGTGTGTGTATGCACAGTTTAAGATACGTGGAGTCTTGCCATCATCATATAGTCATCACTCCAGTGGCCAGGGTTTCACGAGGGCTTTATATAATACTTACAGCCTCCATGTCTGTGGGCGATGGACAAGCTATCTATCTGTTGAGAAGAGCCAGTGGAGCAGAAGTCAGGATTGTATCGAGTGTGTTGAGATAATTTGTTCAGGTTATGCTTAAAGAGAAAAGGAGGCACTGTTACCTTTCTCTCGGTCCTTTAATTGTAATTTCTTTGTCTCCTGATGTGGAGGTTTAGTCTCTGTTGACTGGTTATGTAATGCTTCCTGTTTTGGGAAAATGCTATCTAATGCCATCCTCCCTGCAACTGGATCATATGTATTGAGTCATATAATTACTTTGGGATAATGGCTACTTGAAATAGATGGTTGGAAAGTCACGCTGAGTGCAGTAAATAAACAATGCTGTTCAAAAGTCAATAAGATTTTTTCCAGTGAAGGAGTTGATATATATATAGTTTAATAAGTCTTTTATTCTCACTAAAGCTGCATTTTGTCAAAATACAGAAATTACAGTCAATACAGCAACAATTATATTATTGCAATAATATTGTGAAACATTATGCCTGTTTTTTAATTTAAGTTAGTGCTGTCAAATGATTAATTGTAATGAATCGCATGCAAAATAAAAGTTTTTGTTTATATATGTGTCACTTCTGTGTATATTTATTATCTATACATAAATACACACATACAGTATATATTTTACATGCATTTCTGTCTATATGTATATTCATATTAGTTGTGTATTAATATATTTAATATATAAACATAATCTTTTCCCCCCCAAAATATATACATGCATGTGTGTGTTTATATATATAATAACATAATAAATATACACAGGAGCACACACACATATAGGACTAGTATGTAAACAAAACTTTTATTTTGGATGCGATTAATCACAATTAATCATTTGACAGCATAATTTTAAATATATATATATAAACATAATTACTCCAATCTTCAGTGTCACATGATCCTTATAAATTTTTCTAATATACTGATTTCTTGATATACTGAATAAAAAAGAAACGTTTATTAATATTATCAATGTTGAAAACAGGGGTGCTGCTTAATATTTTTCTGGAAACTGTGACTTTATTTTTATTACTCTTTGATGAATAGAAAGTTAAAAGGAACAGTACTTATTGAAAATTTTTTTTTGAAAATTTGTAACATTATTTTTTAGCAACACAAACCAACTAATCTGACTAATTTATTTATAGAATCTAAAACTATTATATGGGTTAACAGCAAATAAATGGACGGAAAGAATGACAGTCTACTGGATATTCTAAACAATTATATATAGAACAATTTGTAATAAAAAAAGGAATGAAAGCGGAGGTGTCACATTTATTTAAAGTATTTTTAATATAATAGGTATGATGTTGGTGTTTGTGACCTTGGTGTAACACATTCTGTTAATAAAGCACTGAGAAAAGGACCCTGACCCTGACATAAAAAGCACAGTTCTTAATGATTACATTCATGTTCTTCATCCATAGCAATTAGCAGCATCCAAATTGCAAAAATATCCCCCTTAATAGCCTTGTTCAAAAAAAATCAAGTAGACCTTATAGCGCCACTCTGCCCTAAGCACCTCCGAGTCAGTATGTTTCAGCATTCCTGTAATCTTCATATACTGACAACAAAAAAAAGAATAAATGATTATTCAGATTCGATCATAAAAAGACAAAACAGAAGGGACAATTATGTGAAACACATAATTGTGTCTGAATTGTGTCTGAAAAAATTCTGAAAAACAATGGACACTTTTGAGGTTTCACCAGCACTGTGTGTCCTGTCCTTGCTTTGGTGCTCCACAGTGAGGTGACCTGATTTTGCAGGCGCTGAGGGAGAGGCCTTTCTCTGTGGAGGTTAAGACAGCCTGTCTGAGTCAGAATGCATAAGCACCATCACATTTATCGTCCTTTTCCTGCTTTTCCCATCAGTCTACATGAGTGTTTGTGCTCATTTGAACTGAATACGAGAAATGGATAAATAATCAGGCCATTTAAGTATCGAATTTCATGGTAAAATAAAGTTTACACACACACACACATGCACACATTGATTTTACACTTTTCATGCCTAGAAAATTTAGAAATTTAGAACTAGGTATTCAAATGGGTCCCAGGACTCCCAGAGCGCTGCGAGGAGAAAGAAATTCAGAGAAAAAAAAAAGTTATTTCTTAAAAATATATATTTTAGAGATGTCAGAGTGAATAGATATATACATTTCTGAAATTAATGACATTTTAACCTAAATCTTCTATTATAAAATTATTTATATTGATAATATATACATAAAACATTATTATTATATTATATTATTATAATAAGCAACAACAATTAATATTGTAAATTATTTAATTTTTATTTATTATATGTTGTTGTTATTAATACTTACTTCTTTATTATACTAGCATAAAACATTATTATAATTCTTTGTTCTCCTAGCATAAAACGTATGTATGCCATTGTCTTTTTGTTTTAGGAAGGGGGTTTCTCACAAGAGTATCATATTTGAGGGCTTTATGTCATTTAAACGTTTGAAAACCCCTTCATTACAAGACACTAGAAGATTTTTCTGTGAAAAAAAAAATATCCCACAGTTAATCTCATTCTATACAAGAAGCGCAGGCAATTTAGTCTAATTCATAAAATATGGTGCCATAAAACGTTACCAAGAATTACATAATTATGTTATGCAAGTGCTATAATCCATTTTGTAGATTGGGAGGTGATTTGCTGTAATGAGGAAGTGCTGGATGGAGGTATTAGTCGTAACGTAGTGTGATGTGCCCAAACAAACATTGCGTAACATTTAAAATCAGCTCTACGCCATATTACCCATATGCCACCTTGAGAGTGGCTTAGGTCAACCATCATGCACTAGTATAATAAGAGTTTAACGTACTTTATGCTTGATGTTTACTTATGACGCCGTGAGTTCTGCATGTCTTTGACGTAAGTCACAGTGTCAGTGCCGGTCTGGGGATGTCCCTCGTAGGGCAGGCCTGATTTGGTAACATCTGGATGGAGTTTCACATTGACAGCTGTGTCTCGGTGCCAAGCAGAGTGGCTAGTGACAGGTGTGTCCTGCCAAAGGGACGCATACAGACACACACTCCCAAGCAGTCTCTGGACAGCGGACACTTTCCTCCATCTCTCTCTCTCTGACGGCTAGTGGTACAATGCAGGGCTCTTTCCTCCAGGCCCGCTGTGAACAGCCAATCATGACCACAGACTGGGGTCTTCCTCTGATCATCGCTCTTCTGCTGCTGGGGCTCCTCTACGTGTTCCTCTACCTGCCTGCAATCACGCAAAGAGCCCTGCTGGAACAGGCCCTCGCCAACCAGACCATCAGCGAGGACTTCCTTCCTAAAGAGGACTGAGCAGATGTTTGCATTGGTCCACGCAGCTGTTTTTTATGATGTCCTTTTATGCAAGCGACCTGAACCCTGTGAAGCAGCGTTTCTTTATCAGATGGTGATGTGGAGATACAGGCGGCCCCAGCATTTCTTTTAAGTTTTTGCTTCATGCACAAGACTTAGACTCCAAGAATAGATCCAGCTCTGGAGATGTGAATGGTGAATCATATTTTACCACAGTTGGAGGAGGAGTAGGAGGATTTCTTGCCTCATAGGACAACCTTGTGTTTCCAGTCCAGCCCGAGGGAGAAGAATTAGTCATACAGAAGTCATCATTGCAGCTTATCATGTTAGAAAAAAGAATCGCTATGATATTAAGACATGTAAATATTCTGTTTAAAATCCCTGTTCAATCAAACCAGCATAGCCACAATCTATTCTGCTTGAGGAAGGTGGGTGCCTTTGGATGTAAACCGCTGAAAAATGAAAAATAGTAAATGTTGTAAATGTAAAAGGAATGATTGTGATTGTGATCTGTCATTTTTTGTAAAAACATTAAGACTTTTGAGAGATTTATGCATCATTTATGGGATGCATGCTTCTTTTAAGAGATTCATGTGTGATTTATGAGCCCTTTCATCACAAAATATAGATGAATTTCATACATTTCAGCAAATTGCATGTACTGTTTTTGAACCCTACAAACTTTGTAAAAGATTCATATTTATGACAAGATCTTATTTATACAATATATAAACCAATGTCGTCAAATGATGTGTTTATATCATTGCCAGAATTAATTGCTTCATCTTTCATCATTAAATTAAATGTGGCCGCTGACTGTGATCTGTGGATATGTTCAGGGAACAGGACGATGGAGGGCAGACTTCTACTTTGTTGAAATCCTGCAGCCTCCATGTGATGTAACAAAGACTTATGCAGCCAGTGTATGTAAGTGTGTGTGTGTTTACTGAAAGAGACAGAGAAATTTATAGCTGATATCATGATACTGTTAAACAGGAATAATAATAAAAAAAAGATATTGGTGATTTTGAGACCCCTGCTGATTTTAGTTGTGTGCTATTAAAAGAATAAAAAAACTATACATTTTTTTTCTTTTTTTAAAGTAGCCTAAATCTAAAAAAAAAACAGTTTAATGAATGGATGAAAATAGGCTACTTGTTTATCTTAGTAAATGGCCACCATGAATTTGGCTATGCTCTAAAGTGCTTAAGATATTTCAGGAGCACGGATTCGGTGGATTTCTAGGATCACGGTGCTTTTGTATGGTGAGGTAAGCTGTTTTAATCAACAGCGTTCAATAAAAGGAGATCTATTTGTTTTATTGTATTTGACGGGAGTGCCCCATCATCAGATTAATGCTTAATCTCTTGCTGTCTTTAGTGGATGCGGAGTGTCCACTAATCTTACTTGTTTTTGTACACAGACAATATTCAGCAAATGCTTAATAATTATGCTATGTGTTTGTGTGGACGTGTCTATTTAAAGGAACAATTTGATCTTTAATTTGCTTAAATTAATAGTTAAACTAAAATGTAAATTTAGCGTTTTCTGAAATCGACTACAACAGCTATATGGACTACAAAAATGGCGCCTAACACAAATTTACGCTAAACGTCATTGGTTCTCATGTGTCTCGTGACCAAACGTCTTAGACGTCAACGGTGCCATATTTGATTTGGTAACTTAGATACAGAAGAGGGGAATGTTGTCATTAAATTATGATTTTAAATAAGGGGTTTATCTCGCAAAGCTATATATAAACAATGATATAAAAATACAAATAGAAAGAGGTTTCCAAGATAGAAAATACTTAGAAAATTTACCATGGATGTAAAAAAAAAAATCTGCCATGAGGGTGAGTAATAAATTGTGAACCAAAGTGATCTATTTAATACAAAACACATTTTGAATGAATATACCAGGGGGACCATTGTATGTGTTAAATATAGCTAAGAGCAACAACCTCATACAACGTGGATGATTTATATAGGGCACCACATCCACTTGTCATGTAAAAGGGTTAATGCACCAGTCATCCATGACACCTCGTGAACAGATATATTGCTTTTTGATCTGGGCTGGGAAGCTCTATTTGCTAAATGACTGTTAAAACTTGTCTGGTGATTTTGGGAGTGGGGAGGTGGGGTGGCGGGTGTTTTCAACTAAGGCTTATGCAGAAAAGATGCCCTAAATGTGTGTTCATGTGGGTTAATGCTCGAAGACAGAGCCATTAAAGTTTTACCATGATGGCAATGTTTTATTGAGCAGCTTTCTCTGGACTGGGAGATGCCAAAAGTTGGGGCATGAATCTTGCGGCAAATGCAGACCTTCTTATTTGTTGGTGTGAAAAATATGTTTTCTTTGACATGCTCATATTAGGCTAGAAGTAATTATGCTCATTTATATATTATATTTTAAGATATTTTATTTACTAATATAAATTATGTTGGATTGGGTTTGTGTTTTCACAATTAACTAAAAGGGAAATAGTTCAACCAAAAATGAATAATCATTTATGTCGTCATCACTGTCTTTCTGAATGTGTAGGACTTTCTTGTACAATCACAAAGGGTGAGTAAAGAATTTTCCCTTTTGGACAAACTACCACTTTAAAGTGTGTTTGCTACTATAGCAAATGTAAATATGATCTCTAATGACTCATAACGATGTTGATGGGGCTTCTTTGATGGTGCAGAAGGAACTCTATCTCACTTTGCATCATTCAATATCTGTGGCAGGGTTCCAGTTTCATAAAAGTGCTCCAGCATGTGCAACCTCATGGGATCAAGCAAAAGGATGCTGTACCGGAGGAGAGAGCGAACCGATTACATGATGGACCTACAGTACGCCGCTCTCTACCAGGGACCTCCCTGACCCACCCTCCCCCTTCCAGAGCCAAATGGAAAGAGAAGGTCTGGTTATTTCTGTGATGTCTGTCCATGAATTGTTAATGCCTTTGAATTGGCTGACTGCGCTTTGCTGAGCCTGAGCTGGTTAATTAGACCTAAGGGATGGAGCAAGAGAGAAGAAAACTGACAAAGAAAAGTGGCATTATATACACAGAAGATCTCACCAGGTTGTATGGGGAAAGAAATCTATGTGTTTGATGTTGTAACGTTTAAGGGAAACATTTGATATGGAATTGATGTGTATCAATATTTTTTTATTTATTGGGATTCAATTAATGAATAGTTTCATTCAGCAAAGATTAATTAAACTGATCAAAAGGATAGTAAAGGGAAAAAAAAGTACACTTTAAATAAATGCTGATGTACTTTATTCATCAAATCGTTTCTTAAGAAGCAAATCAGCATATTAGATGGATTTCTGAAGGATCATGTGACGCTGAAGAATGGAGTAATGATGCTCTCTCGAAAATAAAGTTAAATATTATTATTATAGTTATTTTAAACTGTATTTCAAAACATTGTTTTACTGTATTTTTCACTCTCAGAAAAAAGGTACACTCTTGAAATAGTAATTTGTATGGATACTTAAGGTACAGAGGTGTACATTTTGAAAAGTTACTGCCCAGTGACAGCGTTTGTACCTTTTTTGTCTGAGAGTGTTGTTCAAATAACTACAGCATTGTTTAGAGCATAAGAAACATTCCACAATCCCCAAACATTTGAATTGTAATGCATAAACTATTTTCTTTACTACTTTTGCTCCCATATTCAGAATTATTGGGGGCCAAAGCCTGTAAACTTTGGATCCTGCTCTAATCTGTTGGTAAATTCTGTGTTTTGTAGGTTGTTGCATCGTGGGTGTTTTTTTCTTAAGCGTGCATTCAGAACCTTCCCACTAAATATTTCATTTCAGCTGTGCATTCAGCCTGCACTGTCTGCGCAATATTTCCTCTCAGATTTATTAATAATCCACAACCATTTGTATGCTCTACTTCACTACATTTTAAACCCAACCAGACGTTAATCTGAATGTTAAAAAACAGTATCTTGCAAGAGAGCACCACCGAATCAAAGAATGCAGTCTTATTTTTTTGCCATAAACATCAGTGCGCTGGCAAATCTCCCAATGCTGGGAGCACACAGGAGAGCACTATAAAAGGAAGACTGTGGTCTTAAAGCATGTACCCTGTATTTCGTCTTTCAGTATATTTCTGGAAATCTCGTCGTCTCTCGGTCAGCGTGTTGGCATGGAATTCCCTGAGTGCCGCTCCCTCTCCTTATGTCACACAGTCAGTTAGAGTGAGTCAGTATTTTTCCACAGTAAGACATACAGCATATACAGCTGCTGTCAGTCTGAGCAGGCACACGGATGATGTGCGCGGTGTAGAATGTCCCGTGGACTGCGCAACATGCTTAAAATGTTAACCTTGGCAAAAAACTATGCATATTTTAGGTCCCTGAAAATGAGCTTTTCAGAATCTGTGAGTTCAGCGATTAATATTTATGGTAGCGTTTGATGATTTTACCTCTATCACAGCTGCTGATGATGTGAAATGTTGTGGATGACTTCGTCCCAGACCTATTCCCTATAAGGCACTGCTGTTTCTGCACCACATGGTCTGCTAACAAAGCACCAGAGATTAAAGAGCTGTCAGCTCTGGGCTTTAATCTCCTAAAGAGGGACCGCTGGGGCACACAGGCACGTCACAGCACATACTTCCTGTCACTGCCTGTTGTCTGAAGGAGGGATGGCAGTGACAGCATTCATGCACGACTTCGAAAGGATGATGCTTTTCGCTTATTAACAATAGACTCGCACTGTACGTGTTTTTATTTCGGTGGCCTGACAGATAGTGGGAGTGGCCACGTAGCACCGAGTGGAATAAGAGGCGTTCAGTCCCTCCTGAGCAGTTCAGCCAGATCGTTGTGCAAACACAGCAGGCCCACTGGGGTTAACTCAGCCATGTAATGACACCACAGAGGAATAATGGGCAGCCCTGCTCGAGTTTGTTTTTGTTTGCCTGATTCTGAACCGCACCGAACACGTACCTTGGGAAGGAACCTCTCGCTCAGGTTCAGTGTACGATCAGACCACCGTTCACAGCATCTCTCTCTCTGAGCACGTTTGCACATGTGCCAAAAGTGGGCCAAAGATCACAATCCCAACACACATCTCCACTCATTCAATTTACACTCAGCCGATTCCAATTAGCCCAGGGCATGGAAACAGAAGAGTTTAGAGGGGAGAGGGAAAAAAATGGGTGTCTCCAGAATCTTTGCACTGTCCTCATTTGAGGAAATGAAGCGTGGCCTCGGCTTGACCCATCTCCCTTGGCGCTCAGGCAAATGGAGTGAAGCGTGCAGGTGTTCGACAGCGCTAAAATATATGTGTAGGTTGACTATATAAGAGTGCACTGACAGAACTGGATCAGTTGCCAGCAAGAGCCACACTGCAGTGACAGAAATGGCTCATAAATGGCCACACACTGCATGCATGCACTCTACTATACATATGTCTCAAGAAACCCATTTACCACCTCGATGCCAGACACTTGAGTCTTAAGCTGAGTCCTACTCTTAAATGAAGTACTCGTGGAGCCTGAAGTAAAGATGGCAACAGGAAATCAGGTTAATGAGAGATCAGCTGGTGTTATACTGTATACAAGCAGACAAGTCACATCAAAGTCCATATTTTTTTTCTTACATTTAATTGTTCTACTTTCTTTTTTTTTTTTTTTACATTTTTGATGTCTCCAATAATAAAAAACAAAACTGTTTGTTTATACAATTATGGTTTGATTTTACCTCTTATCTATGATGAACATTTTTAATTAGGCAAATACAAATTTATTTTATGTATATATATTTTTTTAAATGTAAGATTACAATTGTTTAAAAGACAGTGTAATCAAGTTCTTGCAGTCATTTATTATTATTTCTTTAATAAAATATATCTACTTGTATGAATATATATATATATATATATATATATAATTAATCACAATTAATATAGTGCTGTCAAATGATTAATTGCAATCAAAAAAAAAGTTTTTGTTACAGAATATGTATGTACTGTGTATGTTTATTCTATATAATATAAATACACACATGCATGTACATATTTAAGAAACATTTTTAGATATTAAATATATTAATATACAAAAATACATGTGTAATTCTCAGTATAAGAAAGGAGAGCCAGCGGAGGTAAGTTTGAACAATTTATTGATATAAATTGTGAATAAGGGAGGCAGTCTAGGTGGAGAGCAGATGGTATCAATCTCCACAGCGACTGGCGTTGGTGTGCTAGGGAATTCCAGAACGATACGTCGTAGAAGAGGTATGAATGGTATACTCAGCGCGATCTCACTCCTGTTTACTAACTGTCCTTAGCAGGTGGAGTTGCACAGAGCGTGGATCTGGACGTGGCATTCTGTGAAAACAGGTAAGTCAAACAGGTGAGTAGTCACAGGTAAAGCACACTTTAGCTCACGTGTATGGCGTGCTCCTAGTGTGTGGCGAGATAGGGGAATTCCTGCGCAGGTGAGTGGCGTGGTCGGTGAGTATAATACAGGGTTGATGAGAATGTTCCATGAGAGCACTCGTAGAAGTTCCTTATATCCAGCGAAGCCCAGGCACTGTAAGCTTCGTAGAAAATATCAAAGGCAGGAAATAACTCCGTGACAATGATTCAGGCTAGAAGGTAAGTTGAAGGTATGTTACCTTGATCACAGCCATCGAGAGACTGGTGAGGAGAGTATATAAAGCCTGCTTAATGAGGGATCCCAGGTGTGAGCAATCAGAACTCAGGTGAATGAGATCGTGTATACATGGCTGTGCTGGGATCAGTGTGGATCGCTGGTGCGATGCCACGTGTTGGACTGCATGCACTGTGCTCAGTGCAGCCCGATGGTGTGACAATAACATTAAGTGATACATTTATATGTAAGTACATAATTAAGGCCACCTATGAAGTGGGACCTTATTTCATTTTTTTTACAGTTCGGGTATTTATTATGGTCATGCAGAATATGTGTGCTATGTAATTACTAATAAACAGACAATATGTTAATAATAGGATAACAACATATTGACATACTAATAAGCAACTAGTTAAGTTCAGGTCCACATCTAATTTTGCTCATGTGCATCTTATTTAATAATGTTTCATTTTGTGCTATTATTTTCATTTGCTGTTACTGGTTTGTTAATCATTTCCAGGTGCTTCTTTTTGATCAATTTTAAGCCGTAGTCCACTGCCAGGTCCTTATAGGCTGTGATTTTTGTAAGACAATAGCCAAAGGAACCCCAAACTGACCAAACAAGCTCTATAACTCTTGACCAAAGTCAAGACACACCTGCTCTGAATCCGTAACAACCTATAGTCACGTTGATGTCTGGAGAAGGAGAACGCCGGAGACGTGGAATTCAATAATATATATCTTTTAATAATAAATCAAAATACTTTTACACAGAACAAGATTAACACCAAACATAGGCGTTGACGGACAAACTAGAACTCCAAAGACAGGGGTTTTATACAAGGGAGACTAATCACAAGACAAGACACAGCTGGGGAAACACAGGTGGACGGGAATCAACTAATAATGACATCTAACACAGGAAAGACCATATAAGGGCAAACAGGAACTAGGACGAGGGAGACTAGACTGAAACAGACACAATGAAAATGAAACAAAACCAAGAATACAAAAACACAGACTATAAACAGAACAAAACAGACATAGAATGTAACACCTATAAGCATACTTCTCTGAAGTAAATATTCAAAGTTTAGGCAAAAAAAGTGCTCTCCTCTACACTTTCCGGTTTGTTATTAGGATGCAGTGTAAATACTATTTCCAGAAACCTTTAAAGTCATTTGAAGAATGTGATTAAAATGAACGGCTGTTGTTCGAAAATGCAAATAACTTGTCATGCTGTTTTAAAATAAATCTCATGAAAACCAACCTTTTTAGTGCCTGTGTGATATATCTAAAGCATTCCACAAAGAAAAGTTCAGTAATTACTTCTTTTGGGGGTATTTTAGTCTACACGCTAAAAGTAACAATGAAATTACCTTTTGTCATTCTACTTGTTTCCTTTCAAACTAAAAGCAATAATATTCTTGACAATAATAGGTTTATTCATCAATTACAGTAACTTTAAGATAATTCCTCCCCCATATTTTAGTATTAAAATAACAAACCCCAATCACTATCGTGACATAATACTAGTTTAAAAGAAAGGCACTCTCAAAATAAATGTGTTTAATATATTTGTAGCTGGCCGTTGAGCAGGTCAGGCCTTTCTAAGAGAGCTAGATCCAGGCTTCAAGCACACATGGAAATCGGGTTGACAGCCATTTGTAATTGAAGCTGCTTTTGAGAGGAGTGAACAGCCAGCTACTCGCTCGCATGAAATTAGCCTCAGTGCTGCAGTTACACAACCACATAACATGGTCACTAGCAGACGGTTTTTGTGTGTAATGATTTATGACTGAGATTTTCGTTACCTGTACGGACACCAATGAGGTGGAAAATTGCTATTCCCTTTTTTTTTTAATTATTATTATTATTTTTTTTTAAGATTGATGCATAGCAACTAAAGCATACAGTGGAGCACGGAAGTAATATGCCAAAGTTGACTAAGTTTACTTAAGACAAACTTTAAGATCTGCAAATGTACGGTACCATTTTATTTACAGTTTTATGGCACAGAATAGAATATAAGCCTCTATTTCTGTTTAACAAGCGTAGGAATTGTGTTTTTTTGTGGGTGGTAAGATGTTTTGTGTTGTTTTAAGCATGTGGCTAGATGGTTTATACTGAAGCAGATGTACAATATGTTTGCCTACTATACTGTATCAGGCACTTAGCAAAATCATAAAAATAAATGGCATTTTTGTTCCTGTCACACCGTTCTGTATTCACCTGTCTCTCTGTTCATCTCGTCCATGTGTTCCTTTGTTTTCATTGTGCCATGCTCCTTGCCTTGTGTTTACCTTCTGTATCCTCGTGTTCTCCCTCGTTTATGATTCCACCCCACACATCAGTGTTGATTCTCTGCCAGCTGTGTGTTCCAGGTGTCCTTCGTTATGTCCTTGTTTGTGTCTGTATTTAATCCATGCCCCATGTCCTGTATCTTCGCCAGTCTTTAATGTTTCCGGACCGTGTGTGTCGCTTGTTCGGCTTCCTCCGTGTGCGTCTTAAATACATTTAAATGTCCTTCATTGAGTGATTGACGGCGCCGTGACAGTTCCCAAGTTATTTTTCACAACATGGACAAGACAACTTCTACTTCTAGTCTTCTACTTGACGCTTCACACAAACACTTTCTGCTATTTTAGATTTATAGTTTGCCTCTGGTGGACCAAAAATCCACCAAATATCCACAAACACACAAAAAAACTAATAAATAAAAAAGAAAAAATCACTGGTGCTATAATTATAACATTTGTCCTTATAATGTAGGGAATATCAGGTACATAAACATGCAAAAAATAAATGCTGCATATTCTAAAATATTCCAAAAATAGTCTTTTATGGATCACTTTCTGCTATCTTTATCTTGACCTCAAACATAATCCAGCATAAATCCACAGTGCTTCCACATCAGCACTTAACTCTAACATTCAGCATCTCTGTCACTCAAGACTTTCAATTGTATCGTCCAAAGCACTTTTCTACAAAACCCTCTCCATCTGTGTTAGCCAGAAGCTTGTGAATAATTCAGCATGATGCACAAGTCCTTGCCAGTGTGTAAATGTGCTTTTCTCCCCATCACAGTCTCCATCTTTAGCCTTTCCAGGCCCGGCACTGCAGGATGTCTCTACAACATGGGTAACAACCAATGAGCTGGCAGTGTGTAGGCGACACCCGTGCTTTTAATAAGCATAGCCGTCTGAACCAATTGCCAGAGATGTTGGCTATAGCAAGTTCACAAGGTGTAAAAGATGTTCAAATTGCAGTCCAAGTATAGACCTTCTTCGGCATAAATGCTTTACCATTTGCAAATAATCTCACTAAGGATCTTGTGGGCTAGCCATGCCCTGCTGCAAAAGCAAGGTTGTCTACAAAGGCCTACTATGAATCAAATATTCTTTCTGACTGTCGGTCAGATACTATTAATGAATAACTCACAGAGCAAGTTCATTTCTGTGTTGAATCTTTTAAATGCCACAATCAATGAGTAACTTAGAAAGAACATGTAAGGGGTGGAGAGAAAAAACATGATGTTTAAAGCAGAACTCAGTTTTTGGGCCTGTCCCAATACGCAGAAAAACTTGTCATGCCGTGTTTGTAGTATTTAGCCTAGGAGTCCAAGTTGCAGGGTTAGGGCCATTCATGAATTGATTTGAGAATGAATGGCAAATTCCAATTCACTTCCTGGAATGGAATTGAAATTGGAACTGCATGCAGCTGACAGGAAATGGAATTGGAATTGAATTGGAATTACAGGAAGTGGAATTCAATTCAGG
>JAUCMU010000063.1:9826039-9838138 GCA_032275025.1 Enteromius treurensis
TTTAAATCTACAGTAAGTTACTGGCAAACAGCTGCCAGTAATACTGTAATTTCTACAGATTTTTTTAACAGTGCAGGTCTATTAAATGCATAAAGATGCATTGGCCTTGATTGTAATGACATCTGGAGTTTCACTTGCAATACACAGATAGGTCTGGACAGAGTAAAGTCGAAGTGTGTGAAAAGAAGAGCACCATTCTTTCCCTTAGTGGGGAGAAAAAAAAGTAGATTCCCTTAGTTGGTAGAAAAAGACTCTCATGTGCTCCATTGTTTAGCTGAGAATTAACTTGTAATGCTTTTTGCTGTGATTTAGGAACGCAGATAAAAAGACTGTGCTCATTGTGCTAGTGGTCTTGTCATACCAAAGCTGTGTTATGGCTTAGGCTACTTTTACAAAAGAGATACAAGACCTGTTAAAAGACAGCTGTCTCTCTCACTAGGAGGGAAAAAAACATCTAAGATTGTTTATGATGAATTGCTTGTATTCCTATAAAAGCATCTACCAAATGAATAAATGTTCATGTAATGTTGGTTGAGAAAAGACCCCAAATGAAGATCTTTTGACAACGTTAGATTACGTGTGATAAAAGCACTGAATAAACACGAGAAGTCCATCTATTGTTTTTGTTTAAATATAATAGAAGATAATCCTGTGACCTATCTACAATCAACAGCAGTCTTTAATCGAGTCTGTCAAGCTGTTTAACTTGGGGGCCGTTCACACGAGAAACATTCTTGTTTATTGTCTGATATTTAATTGTTGGTGTGTGGTAACATGCAGCTGTTGTGCAGTCCTGCTGGTTTTCAGCATTTCAAGCCATGAATGTTGCGTAAACCTTGAAACCATGCTTCCCATATTTTTTAACTTGCAAAAACATAGCGGTGATCATTCAGGCTTGTATGGCTACAGTAAGAAGACTTCTGACTGTTTTCTACAGTTTATTGTAAACTTTAGATACAGGGGTACAGAACCCTGCATATGGCTGCTCGCAAAAAAGTAGATATTGTGGCCACAAATGAAGAATTCGCTCCCACAACTTCAATTAATTTGTGGCCATGTTTTATTCATTTGCTCCCTCATTTTGGTTAAACTGTGGCCATGTTGCAGTAATGTATTACGGGTTTTAATATTTTAAACGAGGGAAAAAATTAATACAAAGTGCTGACTTTTGGATTAATTAACGAGAACAAACTCTTAATTCATGGCAACAATAATGTGTTTTTATTTTCTCTGCATGTCATGTGCAGGGCTCCATAATGGGGTGAAGGGACAAAGTTTATGTTGTTTTTTTTAATGAATGTATATTGTCAATGTTATCAGTAATTGTTCTAAGTAAACACAAACTTGCAAAAAACCCATGACACACACCCAATTGAAACACACAAATGACATTAAAGCTGTCTAAAAATCCTCTACTTTATTCAGTAAGATGTTTTGTAAAACATTCAATAAAAAATGTAATCACTTATTGCTTTTTATTAAACTAGTACTTGATCTTATGCATATTTTCTCAAAGCATTCTCATATGTAACACACCTCTAGATAATTAGACAGGTTTCTATTATTTTGATATATAAAAACATGAACAAATCATAAGTCATAAATTAACCCCACATCCTTGCCATAAGTGCAGATTGAGCTATTAATCGAAGAAAGAAAAAAGCCTTGGCCAGTGCACAACCTCTCCGTTTGCATATCCATTCGATGCTTAAGGGTGCTGATGGTTCACTAGTCCCTCACAACACACATACATTCTTTTTAAGGAAATTGTGTACAAGGCAGTATTCGATGGTGACCTGGCAAGATGCGTATTCTTTTTTTTTTTTAATCCTTTAGCTTTCAAGGAAGGAAAGGGTGCAGTTGAACAACAGCAGGTCCATTGTAGCTTCTAAAGCAGTCGGCGCCGACAGCTTTGGTAGTAAATCAAACCATAAATAAATAAATTAATGCTCATAAATAAGTTAATAAATTAAAATGATCTGTACATGGTTAAAAATGGTCTGTAAGTGAGAGTGCTGAGTGTGGTGTAAATAGCGCACGGGCCCGCAGGAGAACTGAACATGCTGCCTAACAGAGGGAAACTCGCAGATTTGCTGCCTTGGCTTTTTTTGAGCCATTCTTTTGCCGTTTCTTTTCGCCTCTGCCATGCGGTATGCTGTCTAAAGCAGGCCATTTCTAGCTTTTCGGTGTCGACGCCGCATTCTTGAACTCAAGATCAAGCGTGCAAGACGAGGACGCAAGAGAAATTCCACTAACTGCAGATAAAGATATACTGATGGTTATAAATATAATAGTAATGCATGTCAAAGTGTCGAATTCTGCAAGTGACTATATAGAGCTTATGTCTGTGTGTGTTTGTGGTGCAGTGGATGCTAAACTGCTGTACATTCATGGTGAGGGAATGAAACAGAGAGAGCAAGCGCCGTGTGATCCTGTCAGGTTGGTGGAGGCTCAGACGGAGGAGGGCTGGAGCGACCGCTGCTGCTGCTGCTGTTGCTGCTACTCTTTTATAGAAGCACACACTTGCCCTTCTCCACCCATGGATTGTTCTTCATCAGCTCAGGATTCAGGAAAGGGTCCTCAGGCACACACTCCTCGATCCACTTCACCAGGCTGAGGAGAGAAAGTACGTTTCCTCATCATTCTGGGACATAATGCTAACTGCTTCATCTATTTAAAGCAACAAACCTTGCATTTGGTGCAAAAAAGAGTAATATTTAGGAGTAAATAGAGCAGAGGTTTGTTCTGGACGCATGGGACCTTGAACACGGATGCTGAGAGTTAAGGAATCGGGGCCATGCAAGATTCAGCAATTGATAAATGAGGGTGATAATCACGTAACTCTTTGCTCAAGCCCTATCCATCACGGCCGATTAATAAAAGTGGTGTGTCAAAGATGAGGGAGATATTCTTGGACTCATGCTAGACTCCATCCTAACCCAAATGCAGTTAAGTCATCACGACCCAACATTATGGCTCCACAATTGCTTATTCAGCTGAACAGCACAATAACACTGAAGGAACCACTACGCTGGCCTAAACTGGGCTGTTCACTACTGGCCGGCAAAAGGTAATTTGTAACAGAGAAATTACCATTGTGAATATTTCAGGAAGAGAGCCCTGGGACGCTGGGAAATGAGATGTCACTGTAATGTGACAGTGGCGGGTGTGACTAAGAGGCCATGCTTGCTCTCAAATTGGAGAGTAAAGCACCAGAGATCTGAGAGCATTAGCTTTGTCCTGAACAATCACCAAGAGGACCTGGCCTCTGGGCAGCCTAATTTGTGACATGAAGTGAACCTGAAAATTCAGAAATAACTGCAGTGAGATCTTGGTGGCATAAGGGTTATTCAATCAGGAAACAGCATTTTTTTTACATATTACATTTATTTACCAAATTATTAAATAGACAGACAGTAAATACTTCTTTAGGGTATTTGATTATTATTATTTTAATTATTTACTTGTTTTACTTTTATTACCTTCAGTACTTAAATGGCCTGAAATACCTCATTACAACAAAAAAGCGGGACAAGTAACACAACAATATAAATATATATATTCTTGTTCACTAAATACACTACCATTCAAATTCTAAATGTATATATTTTAAATTCCATTTCTGTTTCGCAATATTTTTAACAAATAAATGCAACTTTGGTGAGAATAGGAGGACCCCCCCCCCACTTTTTTTGCTTTTTTTTTTACCCAAAGCAGAGAGTCACAAAATTGCTCCAATTACCTATTATCTGAACTTGCATTATTATGCAATAAGAGATCACAGATTAACATGAGAAATTAACTTAGAACTAATATATTGTCAAAACAACCACTAATATAAGTGAAGTGACTTGTGGCCAGGTATGGTGACCCCTCCAAGTGCACACACACAGCAGTGAACTCGCACACACTGTGAACACCCGGAGCAGTGGGCAGCCAGAGGGATACAACCCACAACCTTTGGGTTACAAGTCCAACTCCCTATCCATTAAACATTGACTGGTAAATGCCATTTTAACCAATGACAATCACGTATTTGTGTAATAAAAGGACAGAATACATGGGTGACGTTCTAATGACTTGCTGTAAGGTTTCTCTGTACTTGATTATGTGACGAAAAGCAACACAAGTAGACTGAAGGTTGGAGAAGTCATTATCGTGATATGAGGCGACAGCGTAAAATATATGAGTTGGAACAGAGACTATCAGAGAGTGAAGAACAAAAGAGAGCACACTCACTCTGTCACTGTCTTTGAGGATTTCTCCCGTTTGAAGGCCAGCTGGTACTTGAGGCTTTCTACCTCCTTCTTCATCTGGGGCAAGTCCATCTCATCCATGACTGCGGCTTGATGTGGAAGTGATCAAACTAAACCTAAACAAGAAAGAAGATTGTTTTTTGCACATTGTGTCCTAAAACAGATGCCCGTACTGCTTTAGCGGATCTTTTACATGACTTAGTGATTCTTTTGAAATACAAAGGTATTTTTATTTTCCTTGGACAACTGATTTTGCATCAATCAATTCGTTTTGCAATTAATAATCTTGCTAAATCAACACCTGTTTGTATGTACTGAGGATTTATGAATATGATTTGTATGCCCATGCTGAACTGTTTGCATATGTTCCATGAAGGAAAATAAACAAAGAAACCACTTTTTGCAATGCTTATTCAGTTGCTTTGACTACCGCAATAACTTATGCTGGGGATTTCCAGAAATTACTGGTATGTTTGATTTATTTATTTAAAAAATTGACTGCTCTTGTATTATTATTTCACAACAGTGAAAATGTGTGGGTATTAACTTAAAGGGCTATTTTCGTCCAGTCTATCCCTTAAAAATATGTTTTATTTAGTGTAGTCTAAGGTTGTTAGGCTAATTCACACCACATTTTATTTTTGTCTCAAAACGCCAAGTTAAATAGATGTCACCACAAGAATCGCAGTTTAGATAACCTGAAAAAAAACACTTCAGTGTTGAATATAGTGTAACCACACACATGCTGTCTATTTTTTTACTGCGATGTACTGCATGAATGTATTTGGCTTTCAAATAAGTAAAGATTTCAGTAATTAGATGCTTGTCTAATGCTTCCTCCTCTCTGAGCAGGAGTTAAGGAGATCAGAGTTTGAGTGTTGAGAGGAGTCTAGCATTAGGGCATGTGTGAGCCAGAGAGCAGAGACAGTTCAGCATGCAGGTGTTCTGCTGCCTCTCTACATCCGTCCCATAAAGGCTTTTAAGCGCTTCCCAGCAACACCAGCCAGACACTGGAGCCTCACGCTCTAAAAGCTCTGATTTCACTATCTGAGACTAAACACACTCAGAGCAGCTGGGAGATTGTGCCGTTTCTCAAATCAAACGTGATGCATCTGAAACGGTTTGGATGGAGGGCAAAGATGTTTCGCACTCTGCAGAACTTCTCATTTCTTTCAAAACATTCATTCATATGGAGACATTCAAGAACTGCTTTTTAAATGTGACGTTGTGCACCAATACAATGGAAGCAGAAATCAGTTATCGCCAGAAGGTAAATACACAGATTTCGGTGCTTCACTGAGGCCCTATACAAAAATCGAATCAATAGTGTCCCAGAATATACAGCACTTTGCCGCAAGCCATAAACCTCTTTTTTTCCATTGACCCACTGGTCATGAACCAAATATTACTGATGCATCAAATCTTAGTTGAATGAATGATACTATTCATCATGCTTTTGGTTTGTTCATGTAATGATGTGTACTCCTCAGTACAGTATAAGACAGTGTGACATTTTAGATGGAGGACCAGGATGAACTTCCCAAGCCAAGTTCTTCATGTAGGTCGTTCAATGATGTAGGTCATCGCCAAATTGCATCCAGATATGGAGGATAAAATTTCAGTTTCATAAATCCAAATGATTCAAAATGTATCCATCACTAAACTAGCGCACATATGATACGTGTATGTTGTGTCTTACTGGTGTGAAACGAACTAGAGAAAAGATAAATCAAACCTGTCAATAAATCTGATAACACATTTTCGGTAGCTACATGATCAGATAAACACCAGCATGACTTGCTGTATCTGTTACCTCCAATGGGTATATTTAGGTTTCCCAGAGCAAATAAAACCATTAGGAAGCTACTACAGACTGAGGATGAATTGCAGGCTTCTTAATTTCCTCCTTGCTGCAAATATAGGCTACATTTAAATAACCCAATGATTTTATTAATCAAAAAGAGGCACGGATTTAAAAGCAGGACGCAGAAAATCGAAGTTTTATGTAACACCGGCAAAATCGCTGGCAGCCACAGCGGTGATGGAGGGAGTGGAAAAAACATTATGAAAAGGCAAAAAATAAGAATCCATGGATATCAATAACTAACATTTTACGCTTGCATCTTAAGTTATGTCAACTGTCATCAAGAGACAATCACGGAAAAGATGAGATCGATATGAATTCATATTTGTGTCGCTTACCTCGGTGATGTGTCTTTGGGTAAAGCCCGAAGCCCGTCTTTGGTGCAGACTGTTCTTATCTATGGGAAATGTCCTCAGATTAATCAAAAACACGCATACGCCTGTGTCTGACTGGCGAAAAACGACGGACGACTGTGTGTCCGATGCAGACAGGCAACGGACTGGAGATAGGCTCCGGCGGCAGAGACGGCTGAAGCGATGCTGAAGAAGTTGAGCTGATGGCAGTGGTTACAGCCTAGTAAAGTGCAAGGACGCTGTTCAGCCGCTGCTGGGCCAATGTAGAGGAGGTGCTGGGGCGAATCTGTCTGGGAGGGGGGGAATCGGAGGGCGGTAATATGCTGTTGAAGTCTAAATGCCTCTTCTAATGTTGGAGACAAAAGGACGCCCGATATCTCGTTGCCTATTCGCTAGAATTGTCCGTTTCCATACACATTTGCTTCTACTCTTCTGGTAGGTTTAGTCCACTGTATATGCCCTAATATGGACAAATTGAGCTCCAGATTGAGATTAAGCGTTTTTGTTTTTAGAAAACATTAGTTATTTAGCTGTGCGATTTATTTATGTTCTGGTGCTTCATTAAATCACAAAGCAAGGGTGCTTTTCTGGGTATCGCACAAATCTTTTGCTTTAAAAAAAACGAGAAAAATCGACCGGTTTGTTTATTTTCCCTAATTTTATTTGTTCAGATTTAACGTTAAGCTTTTCTTGTTGCCAAGCAACACGTAGTTTGAGTTTGAAAGGCAGGCTGGAATGACGTGTGTTTTGACGCGGATTCGCCGCGCTTTTTCTGCGCTCATTAGCGCGAAACTGCGCTTGCTCCAGAGCGATGCTTAAAGACTTTCACGCAGCTTCTGGCTGAGGGCACGATCACTGGAGGGATACAAACCGTCAACTTAATAAATATAAACAATGTTGAAACGCCACGTGTTAAACACATTTAAATGTACACTATGTAAAATATATTTTTTATAAAATGAGTGGGTGCTATCTATCTTCCAAGGAATTTGGCTTTTGAATTTTGAAGTGAAAAAGTTAAATGCAGGCTTTAAAACTACACCATGGATGTATGACCTCATGGCCACCATTGCATGGCAGTGAAAACCAAGAAGAGTTTTCATGTTTGGTCTTATGATGTTTAATGTCTCCAACAACTCTGTATTCCCATTTAACCACAGTGACTTCCAAAACCAAAAACAAACGAACAAAAAAAACACATTTGCCAGCCTGGTGTATTTGTGATATGTAGAATACAGCATGAAAATTAGGCTTACTTGATCTTGTGTAAACCAGAGATCTTATTTCAGGCATTTAACTAAAAACCAAAAACCCAGTCATTTAAGTACAATGAAACCGGTTTCAAAGTTTTGGCCTACAAAAGTGTTTCATCCCTATAGCACTCCACGATTAATAATAGGCCTACATGTCTTTACGTCATATTCGTACATGCAAGAAAAGTATAGTGTACAGTGTTAAGCTGAAGGTTTGTTGTCACAACAAATGAGAAAATTGGCCATGGTTGATTACAAATGGGCAAACCTCTAAGGAATCACCTGTTAAAAAAAAACACAAGAAGATAGTACTATATTTGACCTTGCGGTCTGGTAACATATCCTGTATCTATGTGTACACTGGTACCTCCAATCTCATTTACCTATGCACAGCAGAGCCACAACTAAGACAATGTTCTTCTGTGAAACACTTGCAGTTTTATATTATATTTATATAACTGCTAGAGGGCCAAAAGTTAGTCTAAACGACTGAGACTAGTGCTGTTTGACACATTTTGTTTAGTTAAATGATGCAAAACAGAAACATAACATTGAGCTATAGTTTGAATTATATTACAAATGCTTTTGACACTATTTGACATAAACCTAAAAGCACTGACGACAGTATTCCATCAAAGGTGGAACGGCTGTAAACTGCTCACAGGGAGATTTAAGAGTTTGTCTGTTGGCTGATACAAAGGCATCTGTCATCTGCTCATCTCAGAGCAGCACTCATGTCAGTCTTCTGTGATATCACACCCAAGAGCAACATCAGGAGGTGTAAGATGAGGAGAGGTGCCTGCGGGACAGCAATGAGATGCATCAGATGAGCCCCCTTTTGTTAAACCACTGTCACCATGCAATACATTTTTGGCTAATGCTAAAAGAAACAAGGAATGTCTCTGTGAAAGACAGGCAAAAACATTGGCAACCGATGGCTGTTGCATAAAACGTGAAAAAAAACAACAACAACCTTTCACCGCAGAATTCATCTAAAATGAAAACCGCTTATGTTATTTACTAAACAAAATCTGGGCAATAACGTGAAGATGGAAAACAAGTGGCTGCCACTAACCAAAACGAACCATGGCTAAAATACTGTAGATGTAACATGAGATAAATATAATTTAAAGCAGTAGTACCTCTGCTTAATATAGGCTTGATAAGATTAATGGTGCACCAGATTGTACGCACATTTCTAGAGGGATTAAACCATATTCTGAGAGTTGATTGCACACCTCCAGTATCTAGTACTGTATTAGATCATAGTGCTAGAACAACTAACCTATTATCAAATATCATGACCAAACTACGAGAAGTGATTCTGTAGTATTTTTATCCAAACTGACTGCTTTTTTTGTGTATTTGATATATTTAATTAGTATTAGTTTAGGCGGTGGATTAACTGGCTTGAATGAGCTCTTTCAGATATCTGTGTTTCACAAACCACTGATCAGCTCTCCCTTCAGCCATTTACTTCCTAACTTTAGCACATCCTATTTTTATTCCGTCCATCATTTATTACATGGGCATACGGGAAGAATGGAGCGCTGCTCTGAACACGCTTAATGGATCCTGCATGAAGAACTTTCTGCAATGGTTTGCCGATGGGGTCAAGCTTGTGATGGGTCCGCTGGCTATTCTTTGGCTTAACAGTGCAAAGAGTAACTTAAGTGGCAGGTAGGACAACAGTTCATTGAGGCGGTGATGCTTCATCAAAGGGAATTTACACAGATACCCCTTAATAGCCTGGGACCACATTCTGAAGATAAAGACACATCCCATGCGTCCTAAATTGATGGGTGTCCATGAGAAACTGCCATTAGTGCTTTAACACAAAGAGCAAACGCAAGTGGCCGTAAGCTACTCTAATGGAGGTTGCAGCTGAAAAGAATCAAGACCGTAGCAGACATGTTATACTATTCACGACATCTCTGCATTTATTTTGGCATTAAGTGGTTTACCTGTGGCTCTGAGAACAGCGTAATGTAAAGCCAGGTGAGTGCAGGTCAAACCATTCATGTACTTAAAAGTGCATGAAAATAACAATGCCAAAATATTTTTAGCATTTTATACATTTTAATGGCCACAATTATAGGTATTATAACATTACTACATATTCCCCATGTACTACAATACGACAAGCATGCTACACATTAAGGAATGTTTCCCCAAAAATTTCACTGAAATATCTGTAAATGACAAAAAAAAAAAAGTCCAATTTTTAAAGGCATCATTTGCTGAAAATTCAAGATGTAGAGGAGTTCATTTCTTCGTTACATCATTTGCTCACCAGTGGATCCTCAGCTAATGGGTGCCATCAGAAGTTTAAACCTGATTAAAAAACCAAATGTCCACAAAGCGACCCTAGTCCATAAACTAACATCTTATGAAAAAATTCTGTTTGTAAGAAAAAAATCCAGCATTAACTTTAAACTATAATTTCTTGCCAAACCCAACTCTATAATCCATAATTAAATCTAAAATCCATAGCTTCCTCCAGTCCATCCCCTGTGGCTCTCTCACATCAAAAAACACTGAAATGAAAACAAAAAACAGTCATTGATCTGTCCTGTGATGTTAATCAATGGGCTGGAGTCGTGTGGATTATTGTTATGCTTTTATCAGCAGTTTGGACTTTAATTCTGCCACTAATTTACTAAATAGGATCCGTTTGCGAGCGAGTAATTTAATGAAAAACTCTATATATTTTGGATAGCCTAGTATTTTTTAGGGGTGACTTCTTGCTTTAATCAACATCTAGAGACAACAACATAAAGACGGCAATCCAGGTATAAATTCCTAAATGATAGAGCTATGTTTGCTAAACATGATCTGATCTGAGTTAATGTGAATTACAGAGGAGTTTAATTCATGTGCACTTATGATCTGAGCAAACAGCACCCCCTTCCGTTTAACTCATTAACCCGATATGACAGACAGACATGTAGGTGCAGAGCCTTACAAACGTTCAGCATGCAGCTATCGAAAAGCGTAGCGTGACTTTAGACACGCGCATGTTGACCTGGAGCAAGTGTTGTTCGTGAAAGATTCTTTTTAGTATATGATCAGTGTTTTTTAATCAGACTTGATTTCACAGATTTCGCGAATCGAGTCCATCACTCATTTATAACACAAAATGGGCTACTCTTAAAGCCACATCATGGCCTAAAGGATGCAAAAATCAAAATTGCCACCTCTAAACTGATAAGAAAAAAATACTCAGTACACATCACGATACAACCATATTGGTTTCATCATCTTAACAATGAAATCATCATCTGCCGATTCCAGGAAAGTTGTTGTGTCAGTTCCCGACAGTGAAGCGTTATTTGCCGTATCCGCACTACATTACCCACAAGCCTCTGGTGTGTATGTGCTTCTGGGTGTGTGTGTGAAAAAGATTAAAATTGGACCATCTGCAGACTTTGATTTAGCATCAATGGTAAGAACTTAACTTGTTTGGCTAAATAGACACGCGATATGTATCTTATGTCTTTTGTAGCTAAGCTAGAGGTCCGTCTTGCCGCGTTTCGTAAAGCTAAATCTGGTGTTTTATTAAAGCTGTTCGACAAGCCAACTTCGTCAGCTAGCCAACACAGCTAACTTAGCCATCTGACTTCAGACACGCGAATCACCAGTAACGTTATATCACCACACAGAAGCGCTCGCTTGTCTTTTAACCTGCTTCACTGTTGTTAAAATGATGCGCTAAACATGTTGTGTTGTTTATTTCGGTTTTATCTAACTGTTAATGCTTGTAGTAACGTCACGTTACGCCGTCCAAATTTTAGCAGACACCCGCTAACAAAATCTTAGCCGGTCTCAAAACAGTGGGCTGCGTAACGTTACATGCAGCATTTTTGTCTGTAGTTGGTGCGTTTGAACAATTTGAATCTCACCACTTGCGAGACATAAAGACAGGTAAAGCATTAGTCTGACTGCTGTGTGATTGTGCGTCAGTGTTTATCAGACACATGAGCGCTTTGATTTGTTGTGACGTTCTCTCGGGAAGTGTGTATGCTTTTATTCACAGCAGGGCCCTGTTCCAGAAAACAAGTTTACCAAATAAGCCAGGCTTATTTCAGTTAGTCTGACTTATTTTGTTACAAATCTGCTGACAATAAGCCTGACTAACCAAAATAAACCTGTCTTGTACTCTAATCTTGTTTTCTGGAACAGCCCCCGGGTTTGCTTTTTATATATATAAAATTAGGGCCGGGACTCGATTTAAAAAAATTAATCTAATTAATTAGAGGCTTTGTAATTAATGAATCGAAATTAATCGAATTTTATTCGCATATAAATATTTGACCTGAGAACAGTGAGAATTAAGTTTTTTCATATGGATTTTTAGTATACCATTGAATAAT
>JAUCMU010000063.1:9847817-9873350 GCA_032275025.1 Enteromius treurensis
ATCTATTTGGTTTACAATCATTTGTTTTGTTTGTAATATTTGCTCAAACATTGGTGTTTGTTAGGCTACAGATTATTTTACATTTAGAAAATGAAGGGTTGTAAATTCTGTTCTCAATTAGTTATTTTTATTTTTTATTTTTTAAAATAAAAAACACAACAAAAAGTACCGTTAAAGTTCGGGATCGATAATAGTAATAGCGTTAAAACCTTAACGATACCCATCCCTAGTTTTATTACGTGACTCTGTTCAGTCTAACTGGTAAAAACAGAGCAGTTCTCTGAGTTGTTTGTAAAACCAGATAAGACAGAACAAAGTTGCGTAATTAAGACTCCAGAGATCTCTGACAGGAAACCGGCTACAGACAGCTGCAAATGCTCACAGAGAAAACAAATAAATAGCGAAGCTTCTCCATCACTACAGAGCGAACTATGTGGGCTTGTATATCTCATTCGTTGCTTCATAGTGATTAAAAAAAATGAACCAAACAAACTAACTCTGAGATGAATTAGCTACAACCTTTAATTTGAACAAAAATTACTTTTCGGAAAAATAAAAGATAGTAATTTGTCCACAGGTGCATTGTGAAAGATGTAATAAAAATATTGTGCAATATAAACTATTAACTTACAGTCATTGACCATGAGTACAGAATACAAAATATTTTGTTGAATTTCGAAATGTATTCAAATATTGAGGTTTTAAATTGAGAGTGTGGGCGGACTGACTCGATAACATCATTCACATGTTGCCCTCTTTTTTTGTTTTCATGGAAACAGTGACTTCTCTGATTGGTCCCAGTAGAATCTCTTTACAGGACCGTGTACTGTTCTCCACCAGTAATCTGGCTTTCGGTTTTTGTGTATTTACTTATTTATTTTTTGGACATGTTCTTTCAATGTCTCACGCAGAACCTACATTATATCTACATTATTGTAAGTGTCACCAAATGAAATCCATTTTTGTGTATTTCCCATCAGATCTGGGACATCCGTTCTCTGGAGTGTGTCCATGTGCTCCAGACCTCTGGAGGCAGTGTGTACTCCATTGCGGTCACCAATCATCATATAGTCTGTGGCACCTATGAGAACCTCATTCATGTAAGTAGTATTAATCTCTACGCCCTGCAGAGATTTAAACGCAAGGGTAATGATCTCGGAAGCCTGAAAATGTCAGGTCATCGTTAAAATTGGGATTTCTCGTCTTTCCCTGTGATTCAGGTTTGGGACATCGAGTCTAAAGAGCAGGTGCGGACGCTGACGGGCCACGTGGGCACAGTGTATGCCCTGGCTGTCATCTCAACCCCCGATCAGACCAAAGTGTTCAGTGCCTCCTATGATCGCTCTCTCAGGGTAATGATAGGGTTTGGGGTGTGAAACATGGGGATCTGTGCCACCCCTTTTGTTCATTGATTGTTGTACCCGTGTAGGTGTGGAGCATGGACAACATGATCTGCACCCAGACTCTGCTGCGGCACCAGGGCAGCGTGACGGCGCTCGCCGTGTCCAGAGGAAGACTCTTCTCTGGAGCTGTAGACAGCACTGTAAAGGTCAGAGACTCGTATACTGAGTTCAAACTGTAGCTTGTTAAGATATGGGCTATCTTTTTGTACTTTAAATTATGTTTACACAACTCTTCAAACGTTTGTGTTCGGTAAGACTTAACGTTTTTGAAAGAAGTCTCTTTAATACTCACTACTCAAATATACAGTGGTATTGTTAAATGTAATTTTTTTTAATATTTCAATATATTTTAAAACGTGTTATAATTTAATCCTGAGATTCAAAGCTTTTTTTGAACAATTATTATTGTTGTTTTGTTTTTGTTTTTTTTCTTTTTGAATAGAAAGTTCAAAAGACGACAAAACAAGAAAATGTATACAATTTTACATTTGATCAATATTGTGTACACCCTTCCTTGAACCCTTTTCTGCTGAAATGAGACGTTTCACTATATACACGCTCTAACAATTTAATCTGTTTCCTCTCCTCAGGTGTGGACATGCTAAATGTGACCACTAATCATTATTAGTTGTCAACATGTTGAGTAATGTCTCTTTAAACTCCTGGAAAACCACATGAACTCTGATGGACGGACTTGTAGTATGAATAAGAATATTATTCTAGAAAAAAAATCACATGATGCATTGGACCAGAAATGTTTTTTTTTAATTTTTATTCTTTACTCTATGGACTTGGGGGGCCTGTCCCTTGTGAATTTTGCCGTAAACTGTTGATGCGCTGGATGGATGTTGCTCATATGTTTTCCTCTTACAAGACACCTCTTGTCAGCAAACAGAACCTCCAAACCTTCAGTGTTTATGAAGACCCAGCAGACAGCCAACATTCGTCATTTTATACACACACACACACACACACACGATCATTTCCTATGACAGTATGATTTAGATTTGGTAAGACTTCCAGTCTACAGTCATGTTCCCTGCAGACCATTGAAATGTTGCTGCGTGAGTGGCCTCAGCGATGACTTTTGAACTTTGACCTTTGTGAGCGAGTGCCTAAGCTTCAGTCTGACGCCAGTGGAGATGCATAGAGTGACCATCATCCCAGGGCTGAATGAAGACTTACACTATACCAACTTGGGCCTGAAACAGCAGAGCATTGTTTTGGACAACACAGTACCCGTGTTTTTATCTCTGATTTGACAGTGCCAACTGAGCACCCAGAATGGCTCAGATATTTTCTAGCTGCCTGTTGACCGATGATGTGAAACCTTTGTATGACGTTATTATGACCTACTCATCCATCATGATTTTGTGTAAATAATGCAATGTTTCCTTACCAAAGGTGCAACTGCTTCATGCATGCTTCCATGTTTGCCGTGGAAGCCAGATTTTGTCCATGCAAATCTAGTAAGACTTTTATAATAAGCAATTCATGCTGGTTACTTAAAAAATGTTGAACTCAGTAACAGTAATTAGTTTGAGTGTAGAGCACTTAATTCATTATCACTGAGCATCCCAGCATAACATTCGAGAACTAATGAGATCTGTGGAGGGGAAGGGAACACTGTGTTGCATTAATGTTAAGTCGAGTTCCTCTCTCAGCTTAAACTCATAATTCACCCCCAAAAAGAATCATCCAATCATCTTTTACTGGTTCTCAAACCTGTGTGTCTTGCTTTTTTTCTGTGAAACATCTTTGCCTAAATAGGTTTTGTCAATGCAGCAGAATCGGTGGTAACCAAAACTGTTCAAAACATCTTTTTATGTTCTGGTTTGGAACAATGTGAGAGTGGGTGAATTAACAAAACTTTCTTTTTTGCGTCAACTGTCACATTAAGCTGAAGTGAGCTAGATAAGTCAATGCAAATCTGAAAACAAAAGGATAAAAACAGCTGCTATTTTGGAAATCAAAGTGCTTTTTTTGTGCCACAGAGCTACTCAATCCAGCTCTGCACATTTAGGACAAGATTTCAGCAGTGTTGAATTATTCTTTTTCCATAAGTAAGCTGAGAGAGGATATGATCTTGAGATTCTGTTCCATCTGAGAACAGTTACTTGTATAAAATACATAAACGTTTAATGCTTGTATTGAGTGAATTGGAGTCTTTTACCCTCACATAATATGTATGGCATTGACTCCCTCTAGTGTCCTTAATGCATTTTGAGTTAAGAAATAAATCTATGTAGGGCTGTGTGGCCCTTTGGTACTACCTTGTTGGGGTTTTTTTTGTGCTTAATCTTTTGTTAACTAACAAAACACTATAGTGTTGAGCAGTTTCCAGCTGGTCTTGTTGGTGTTCAGTAATTGGACGGCTATGAGAGTGTTTGTATATAATGTTTATTTAGAGCAGGTGGCTGTTGATGCAGTCACTGCAAGCACACCACTGTTCCCAATGCCAGTCACAGTAGGTATCATACAAGTCAATGGCAGAACATCAACACAATATACAGCCTGCACACACTGAGCAGTGCAGATTTCTTTTTTTTTCTCTCTCTTTTTTTATGTCTGCAAATAGGATGGATTCGAAAACAGCTTTCAATTATTAAATAACATCTTGCACCAACATTAAGTTTGACTTCAGTGTTTTCAGAATTTTTCTTATTTTTTTTTCTTTTCTCTGGTATTAAAAAAGACGAAAGAAAAAAAACCAAGCAAACATGACAATAAGAAAATGACATAATGAGAACTTTAAAACAGAAAAAAAAAAAAACTAGTTTTAAAAAAAAAAGGATGAAGATTCACAGTGACAAACATCCAGCTATATATACAGAAGAAGGGGGACAGGGCCGTAACAACTCAATTAACACTGGATCGACACCCAGTCCTTTGAAGCGATGGGCATGATGAAGCTTTTATAAAAGCCATTCCCATGCCAGACATCTGTGCTCTGTCCACAGAGCAGACCGCAACAAAAAGGGATATAAGTCTGAACATCTGGTGGACAAAGACACATTGTTTAAACATGAAACAAAATGAAAAGAACTAAAGCAAGGCACATACATGTTTTTAAAAAAACATAACATTTGCATAAAATACAACTTATTCCATCTGAAGACATGGCAGTCAAAAAACTTATCACAAAAAGCTACCTTAAAAAAGAAAACTGGAGTTCTAAAAAAATGACCATTTACAATTCATTTAAAACACTTTGAGCCAAGAAGACACTTTTATCTCAAATATCTGCAGTTTCATCAAGCCCTCTTGATGCTGCATCATTAAATACTTGTTGAAAACATCTATAATAATCTCTGTTCATAACTTAAATATTACAAATATTCTTCTGAGAACCGGGGGAAGGGGTTAAGCATATATGGAGCTACTAAAGGTGTGTAAAGCATTGTGGGACCTACGCAACTACTTTTTTTTTGCTTGTGTCCCCTTCCTTTGGGCCCTTTCTTTAATTACATTTAGATACTGTGAGGATTCCAATAATGAGCAGGCAGATTGTCATGGCAACAAAGATGGTTAAAGATAATGAGAGCCTGTGAGTTTGCTGGCAATGACATAATGACATTCAGACTGTAAATGAGAGAGCGTGGCATCTGGAAACATCTTATGTCCACAGAGACCAAACTTTACGACGGTAGAAGCATCGCTCAGTCTACCCTCAATGTGTCCCTGTGAAGTGAATATGTTTAACCTAGATACTGCTATGGTTTGTTTTTTTTTTGTTCAGAAAAAGTTATGGAACCAAGTTTAACTGCATCTTGGACTGGTGCTCTTACTTTGGTCATTAAGTCTGGATGATATTAGAGGGGGAATGCGAAACAAAGCAGGCACACCATGGTACATTCACACCCTTAAACAGCCGCTGAGCGATGCGCTGAGATCAGATTGCATGCAGGCTTCCAATGGAACTACACCTGTCCAAACTCTGCTAAGAAGATTCCTCAGGTAGATGGAAATACTGAGCATCAAGCCGCATCGACATTTGCAAAATCCTTGTTAGTTCACTGTCAGTCTCTACATGCATGTTTCTTTTAGATTCCTGTTTTGTGCAACTCACACACACACACACACACACATTTGCAACTTCCTCGCTTTGTGCTTCCTGACGTCCCACCTTCTGCAAACTCTCAACTTTTAATGGACCCTTTTACCTTGTTCTCGCCTGTGTTCCTGAGGTCTTTCATATCCCTCAACATAACCCTAGATCCTGGTCTCATTTTGAACAACTCATCATTGCACTTATTCTTTCAGGCTATTGCATAATACTATCCAGGTATTCAGTGCCCACCTTCATCATCCAGTCAACTGTACATTCTTTCCCTTGCATATCCTGGAAATGCATCTCATTATGGAAGTAAACTGGCGATTCATATTGACTTCAAGGCCTAACCTCGATGCAGATGACTGAAGCATGGATGAGGTCCAATCAGAGCACACAGGCTAACGCCTCCCAAATGAACACCGGACCATTCTCGGTTCGAACCAGTTTGCTTGTGTGTGTTAGAAGCACTGAGGTCAGCTCTCGTGTTAAGGCACACAGGACACTGCACATGATGAGGGCAGGAGGAGAAAGAGGGCAAGTGAAGGAGGAAGGCTGTGCAAGAGCAGAAACGTACGAGTTCACACAGGCAGAACGTGAGTGGAAACATAAAGGGGTCACAGCAGCACAGAGCGGGAGCCCAGAGCAAGCACAGAGCAGGGGGTGAAACAGCCACTTCAGTCACTTCACTACATTCAACACAGCCAACAACACTCTTCAGCAGAGCACAGCCAAACATACAGGATGTTTAAGCCAGCCTTATTCGTCTTCTTTTTTTTTTTTTTTTTTACTTCAATATAGTCATAGAAAAATCCACATATCTGTCATCAAAGTTTATAGATTTCTTAATGTTTCAACACTGTATGTACCATTGAACATGAAATAAAAACATAAAATATTTATATTTATTTATATATATATATTTATATATATATAACTGTACTAATGCATGACTCTCACTATGAGATTTTTTTTCTTTATAGATACAAACTTTCCTCATGCTTACAATATACACATACCATACTATTATTTCATATACAGTTATTATTGTTTTCGTATTATTTTACTACTCATTGCTCATGGTAGATAAAGTTATTTTATGGACAGAGAGTTGAGCTTTATGTATTAAAACCCAACCTCTGCTCTCCACCCTCTGCTCTGTCTTTGATGTTTAAAGCCCTGGATGGCTTTCTGCCCAGTCCTGAGATACATCAGCTCGGGTTTGTGCAAATCAACTCGGAGGGAGAGAGGAGAGATAGGCGTTTCATGGCGATGGGGAAGGGGAGGAGAAAAGAGGGGTAAGAGGAGCCAGGGACGAGGATTAGGAAGGGATAGGTGGGTGTGTTGTTGGTCATTGTGCCCTTGTGCTCTCCCGGGGCCCTGAGGTTGTGCCACAGAGACACAGGCTGTGCTCTTCACTCCAGCATGGCATCCAGCTGGTCGGCCAGGTCATCAAACATGCTGCCGATGTCGTCTAGGATACTCACTGTGCTCTTGTTTTCAGCCAATGAGCTGTGGATCAAAAAACAAACAAAAACTTAAAATATATTTTAGAAATGTTTAAAAATGTGGCTGCAGGTGACACAGATAGATTTCTTTGTGGTCAGCACATCCCCAGTGGTAAATTTAAGATTTTCCCTTTATTATACAATTTGGTTTGCTAACATGTTATAGCCAATTTTGAAAAACAAAAATATTGAAATCACCATAGCATCCTGATACCATCTCTCGCTGTACTCAACCTGATGTGGAAAGTGTTTAAAGTAGAGATGTCCCAATTAGGTTTTTTTGTGCCCCCGATCCAATCTGAGTTACTGAATATTGAGTTTCTGCCAATACAGAGTCCCAATCCGATACTAATGTTTTCCTAGTGCTTAGGGCACATTTAAAGTAGATTAAAGTAAAATCAATCCAATGTAATACACGGATGTGCTGAGAGCAGGAAAAGGGGCTCAAATGTACAAAAATGGAGATAAGCTTATGAAGCTTGCAGTATAAGACAGTAATGAGGGCAGTTAAAAGTAAACGGTAAGTAAAAGTGTTTTGTTACTAAAGTATCACAAATCACAAATGCTAAACATGACTATGTGTGATGCACTGGAACACACCTTATTGTTTCTCTTGAATCACATGCACAAGGCAAACCTACCAAAATTCCACTTACTGCAAAAAACAGCAACATAAAATAAGGATTGTGCTCAGAATACAGTGGCTGATATCAATCGCTTAAAAAATGCTTAATTGGGCCAATCATCTTTGAGATCAGCTTGGGACATTCCTACTTTAAAGTCATGCTTCATAATAACCACAGATGTGGCCTCAAAACTGCTGACTTGAAAAAAGAAAAAAAATCCTAAACTAGTTGAAATTAAATGAGATAAAATACCACCGTAGACTAGATTCCAAACGTTTTTTGAAAATTTTTTCACGTTTTGTGACTCACTCTTTTTGCCCGTCCTCCTTGATCTTCTCTTCGACGGCCTGCAGGGCTGCAGCCAGTGAGGCACTGGTCTCCTCTATCTTCTGGTGCACCGCATCTACTGTCACTACCCCTGCCACAATCGCTGATCCAGTTGAACTGTCCATGGACACCCCACTGATTGAGGAGCGGGGGGGCTTCACAGGCGGTGGTGTAGGGATGGGGGTGGGGGGACCTGATGTCTGGGGAGTTTGGGGTGTCTGTGGGGTTTGGGGTGTCTGAGGTGTCTGAGGGGTGTGAGGAGACTGGGGCGTGTGTGGGCTTTGCACACTCAAGGCTGGTGGGGTTGTAGCCTTGACAGGGTGGTTGTTCTGGGCAGAAGCTGTGCTGGCCATTCTGGTGACAGTCTGCTTGGCTGGAGGGGGCGTGGGAGTGGAATTAGGTGTCGCATTTAAAGACTGCAGAACATTTTTGGATGGTTTGGGGGCTGTGGGAGGAGGTGTAGGTTTCGGTGAAATTGGAGGAGGTACTTTCTTTCCTTCAACTGTAAATAGAAGAGAGAAGAGATAGGGAGAGAGATGGGAAAAGATACTGAGCGGAATTTGATGCAACAAGGTCTTAATGCTACAGGGTTTTATGGGATACTCACATAATTGTGTAAAGACAGGGCAAGTGAAAGGGCCGCACTGTGTAGTACCTGGGCTGCCAGGTGCCCCAGTTGGTCCAGGAAATGGGGCTCTCTTGGTGATGGCAGCCGATGGTCCTTGTTTCTTCATGTGCTGGGCCAGAACAGGTTTGGGGGACACAGGAGGTTTGATGGACTTGCGAGGGGCACTCTCAGTAACATGGCCTTCCAGGTCTGGACTGTCCCGACGAGGCGAGTTCTCAGGATGTTCCTGTGGCCTGGGCTGCTCCGAAACGGTCACCTCTGACACAGGGCGCCTTTTAATGGTGCCAGTCCCATTCTCATATGGTACAGGCATCTGCCCATCCTGGAGTTCTTCTGTATCTTTGTCTTTGTTCTTGGGGCGGCGCTTAACCGTATTTGACTCTGTGAGCTGGAACTTGGTGCCATTTGGTTGCTGCTTGGTGCTGTGGAACATCCTTTTCAGTGAGGCTGTGGCATCCACATGTGGAAGGTCCTCCTGGTGTAAAGAGTATGACATTTCTAGTCCCTCCTCAGTCTCATCTTTGCCCTGGCTAGATCTTTGTTTGATGGTGAGGTTTCCATCCTCAGCAAATGGAAGGTTCTCTGCTGAGCTCCCACTAGAGCTTGGCTGGGTTTCATTACGTTGTCTATCCTGGAGTAGTTCCGGCTGTGGTCCTCGCTTAGCAGCTGCTACTAACTCAGTGACAGGCCCACTAATAGTTCTGCGACGGTTCACTACTTCTCCATCCAGACCAATGGCATCACGCTGCTTTCCTCCTGCAGAACCCACCTGAAGAAAAACAATCTTGTTTTACTTAACTAGATATTGATAAAATACCTTTCTATGATATCATCTTAAAGACAAAATAACAACCGCCTTACCTGCAGATAGTGACCTGCAGACTTCTGTAAAGCGAGACCCTTGGCACCCCCACCAATGGAGGACATTTCCAACATGGCTGCAATGCTCCTCACACTACCGGCACTGCCCGTGTCTACAGTACCACCCAGATCACTTGCGCGTCTTTGTGGTTGGTAGGGGACCTCCAGAAGCGGCCCACTGCTTGTCTCTTTCGGAACTTCTGTCAGATTACTACTGGAACTCGAGATGGCTGAACTAGAGCGTTTGGGGGGAGGTGGAGGAGGACCCTTCTTTTTTTGTCTGAGTGCAAAGGACTGGCTTCGGTTAACATTTTTGTCTGCCTGCCCTTTCATTGAGTTGCTGCGACCAACCCGGTTCTGTACTGTGGCATACTTTCCTCCTGAATCTGGCACATTTAGCTCGTCCCGCTCCTGCTCACCATCAGACACAGCATAGCGATTTAGGCTGTGGGCACGTTTCTTAGGCAGACCATATTCATCGCAAGCTTCGTCGCCTTCTGGAGGCAGGCACAGGAGGGGTACTGAGACAGCAGGTCCTTGAGGTGCAGCCTCCTTAGTTTCCGCAGGCTGGGCCGCTGGATGTGGATGAGACCTTTGAGTGGGGGATTGGGGGTGAGCACGAGGTGTCATGGGCTTTTCGGTCTGCTGATGCAGCTGGGAAGGTTTTTGTTTACTTGGTGGGTTGCTCACCGTCTGTGATGTAGGAGGCTTTGTTTTGTTGGGCGTCTGTGGTGGGGTATAGGGTGGTCCTGCACCTTGGGGATAAGACTGACGTGGTTTTGGCTGTGCCGATGAGGCACTTCTCTGCCCCCCTTGGCTGCTCTGGCGCATCGTACGTGCCTCCTTTTTGGGTGGCCCACTAGGCTCTTCCGTGTCTCGGCTCTTACTCATACTGTTCTCATGCAGACTGCGGGCTCTGTGTTGTGCTCCCAGGTTGCTGTTGGTTCTCATTTCGGTGCCATCCTGCACATCTGCAGGGCGTGTAAGAGCAGCCTGTAACTCCCCACTCAGTTCACTGTCCTGGAATGTTGTCATTTTAGGGGACATACACTCTCCACTGTCGTGGGGTGGGCTCTCAATAGCCATCACCTCTTGAGTCACCGGGGGCTTTTTACGCAATGTGTTGCGACCGTCAGAAGCCTTCTGGATCTCTGCCAGCTTCTTCACTGCAAGCATAAGCTTCTTCTGGTGTCCTAGTCAAATTTGGATAGAGAAAGAGAATAAACCACTATGGTCAAGCAGTGTAGAAAGAACATAAGTTTGTTTGTGTGTAATCACTTTAATATTATGGATCTCATTCCACCATCTAGCTTACCAAGTTTTGTGATGCCAATCTCCTGAAGGTCCTCCCACGTGATATCAGTGATAAAGTCAATGTTCTCATATCCATTTTGGACTAAGAGTTGGTGATATTGACTTAACCCAATCATAGCTAACCACTCTCCAAGATTCGCCTTTAGATTAAATGCAAACAAAAATAAATTAATATCTGTAAGTGTTTGAATATGTGTGTGTGGTTGTGTGTTAAACTTACCGGTTTTTGGTCAGGCAGCCACTCATTAACAGTGATCTTATTGATCTCTGAGGTTATCTTCTTTCGATGTCCTGGTTTGGTAACTCCAATAGCTGTTAAATCCTGAAAATAAATATAAGAGCCGCTAAACAAGCCAATTACATTTCAGCCCCCTAAGACCATCATACACACTAAACCAAGTGGCATCAATTCATTGCATACGAACGTCTGCACAAATACAATATTATACAAAACATTACATAAAAAATAAAACACTGATAATCAGACATATCAAACACTGACTGCCAAAAGGTGCCAGGATGATAGAAGCAGATGGCAAAATAAAATAAAAAAGGGAATGGGAGAAAAATTAATAAATTAAATAGCACCAGGAACAAGTGAGGAAAAGAAGCCTTTTCAGAGTACCCCCAAACATAATGGTATAAACTTATCCTAACTCATCATGTGTTTCAACAGAACAGCCCTTTTAAATCTGCTTTCAGCAATGACACTATGTAAATCCTATGAAGTCAGTGGTTTAATTTACTTTATTATGGGTAGATGAGCTTGCTTTCAGAAATTCTAATTGTTAAAAGATTAATTTCAGTTTTAGTAACGATTTTGATTTAGTTACAGATTTACACTGCATGATATTCATGAAATGACCATTAAAAATTCTATTACAAAATATATTTTTAAGATATGTGTTTAAAATGCCTTTGGTTTCCATCATAATATACAAAGATACCAAACAAAACATAGTAGGAAAAGACAGATATATTTGACAACCGTGACAGTGTCTGGGGGGATTTTCTGGGTGAGATTTTTCAACTTCTCCAAAATTCGAACGCTCATAAAACCTGCGTGCTTCAGGCAAATTGTTAGCAATTTTATGTGAAAGTGGGTTGATTCACTTCTTTCAGTGCTTTGAGTGGGTCTGTGAGTGTTACATTTAGGGTAGAGGGGAGTGACGTGAATTGGCTGAAGGGGGTGGGGGGGACAACTCTTACCTCTGGGGTCATTCGGCTAATGGTAGGAATATCATAGCCGGCGCTGATGAAGTTTGGAGCGTAGACCTGCAGCTGAAATTCACTCAGCCATTCGATAACAGCCTCTGAGCTCTAGAAGAGAAGATAGGTGGCAGTCTATCATTGTTTGGGTCCTGTGGCTGAAAATGGACCAGACCCCAGGCCAAAAACTGAAGACATCAGTCCCAGTGACCAATGTCTCAACTCCACTATACTGGAGTTACAATTATTGCGCTTGGTCCTGAAACCTGATCTGGCAAAAAGAGCCAAAGCTTTGGCAAATAAGGGCTCTTTATGAACCAATTGGTTCTATTAAAGTAAGGAGTGTCCATATATTATCTGCTTTGGAATGCCATTTCCATGAAAGTAGGAGGATGTACTATAACTCTGTGTAGGAGAGGCAAAAACGGACGTGGGCAGAAAAGAAAATAGGGCTGTTTTGAACAGATGGCCCTCAGTCCAGAAGTCCAGCATGGAGCAGCTCTACTCTAAAGTCCCGCTGGGGAAGACATGACAGCCAAATCTTTCTGTTATGTGACTCTAAACAGTGTAATTTCTGATTTCAGCTAATTATAAAAATCACATAAAAATAGCGAACAAAATGCAGGATAATAACAAAACACCTAGACAGTGTCATATATTGTGCTGATCCACCTTTCTAGAAAATATCAGGATCATAGTCTCATATTCACTACACTCAAGTCTCTAAAATACACAAAAAAAATACTCTACATGTCTATGTTGTTGGGTACTCTCTGAAATGAAATCATAAGGTGAAAATTACTGCAAATCAGGCAAAAAACTGGAATGGACTTTAAAACGTAGCAAAGAAAATGAAATGAATGATCAGAAAAGATCAGAGAGAAAGGAATCGCTGTCAATATTAGACAGTATATCAGACAGAACGGCTGACAGAAACCTGAAGCTGAGGACAGCGTGCAAGGATGCCTGCGGAGAAGCCAACTCACCGTGTCCTGACGACAACCGAGAGCACGTAATACCGATGATGCCAGCTGTGAGAGGAAGTGCTGGGAAAGCATCGTGGATGCGCAGACGCCAGTGCATGCATGCGTATGTGTGCGTGAGAAAGTGTTTGCTTGTTTGAGAGAAAGGTAAGGACACAGTGTGATTCGAGCGGGAGTAGGAGTCTCCTTACCTTCCCCTCAGGCAGCGCCTCCCCTTTCCTCTGGGACACCGCCTCCCCATACGGCTGCTCGTGAAGTGGACAGCTTGACAAACTCTGACTGCGTGAGGAGGGTCCTAGAAGAACCATGAGATCATTCGTACACATTGAAGCACTGCCATTGCACAAACCAATCCCTTTTGTGTTTTCTGACCAACTACTTCTCTTAGCCAATCAGATCTTTGTGATGCTCACACACCCACAGCTATTAGTGCAACCATCTGGCACAGATAACGCAGCCAATTTTTTAAAAAAATAAGCTAAAACATTTTGGATGGAGTGGTTTCTCTGTGACAAGAGATTCTCGTGTGATTTCTTCTCAAAAGAGTTGTTTGAAATTCCCACTAACCCTTGTTGTTGGAAGCGTGAGAGGGGTGGTCCAATGACTTGGTCTGCTCCAGCAGGTGTTCTTTAGCTTTGGCAGACTGGGACAAAACCGTGGCCAGAAGCTACAGAATGAACAAAGCGCATCAGATCAAGAAATAACATAAAAATATCAATGCAGGGCAATGCAAATTGGACTTCAAGTTCACCTCCCTTGTGTTCATCCTTGAAGAATGAGCAAGTTTAAAACGTCCCTTAAGTTTCTCAGTGCTTGGAGATTGTTCTATTGCCAGTATTATCTATAATCTATATTGTCTATAATTCAACAATTTATCTAAAATGGTCACGTCTTGACAGAAAACACTGAATTGTTGACATTTTTGCAGGTTTATTAAAAAAGAAAAGGTCCTAAGTATTCAGTCCCTTTTTTTGTGACCCAAAGATCACTGTGGCTGAGTTCCAGAGATGCCAGAGTGGCATTGCCGACAACGACGGACTGTCAACAATAGACAGTAATAGAAAACGTGGCGGGGAGAGGTGTACCTGTCGGTGTCAGTGACTCCTTTTGGAGTAACATACTTAATATCCTCCAGGTCGAGGCAAAAGGGGTTGCTATATGCAATGGAGGGCTATATACATAATCTCGTCGGGAGATGAGAGCGTGAGAGAGTCAGCTGAGCGCGCGCGGCTCGACTGTGAAACAGCCTATAAGGATTGCACAGCTTGGAATGAGGTGTACTAATCCTCACATGAAACACACACTGAGGATGTGTAACTTAATGCAGCAGCTCGTGCAGCACCTCGTGTGGCTACATTGCCTGCAGTGCCCCGGAAACTCTTGATTTTCATAATTAAACAATTCCCAAGTGAAACAAAAAAGAAAAAAAGAAAGAAAAACGTTCCACCTCTTTTTAATGAATTTAAAACAATATGAAAATAATTAACATGTATTAACACAATAAAATGTATTACTTATTTATTCTAATGATTATTCTCCTTTTAACTATTGACCTTTATGAATTAAATAAATAAGTTGCATCTAATGGCAGCTACAGAGTCAAAGAGCGCACGGGGCAGCCTATGAAGCAGAATGCGCCTTTTTTCCTTAGAGCGCTAAGACAGCGCGCTGCAAGGGCACTGTACGGACCCATTTATTTATTTATAAAAGAGCTGTCGAGAAGGGGGGGTGGGGGCGGGGGTACGCGAGAGCCCCTTAACCGACTGCTTAATATTCATTTTGCTCTGGCAGCCTAGGAGGATAAGCCGCGAGAGGGGCTTATTTACTCCTGCATAATAGCCAGCGGAACAAAAGACAAACCCCTAGCTCTACTGTTTTGGTCACCGAACTCTGTGAGAGACTTGGAAACAGGATCGGGGTAAAGATACGTTTAGTCTTACCTGCTTTAGAAGACTTTCTCTCTCGCCTGATGCCGGCAGGGGAACTATCCAGCTGCAAGGGTGTCTTCAAGCTGAGTATAAATTGCTCTTTAGACGTCGGATGGCAGCAGGGGAATCGTCCAGCTGCAGTGGCGTATTCAACGGCGTAAGGCTTGAGTCAGAGACAGCAAAGATGCACGTCGCTGAGGAAAAGATATCTGAAGTCCTGGCACGAAGCTGCCCTTTAATATAGGCGGCTTTGCCCCCTATAAAGGCTTAAGTTAGGAGGAAAAAGGAGTTTTTCCCATAGCGTCTTATCAGACGCAGTACGAGTGAAGTGTCGAAAGGGAACTTGTTTTATGGAACAGGCCCCTGGAGTGCCATCAACAGTCTGGCAGCTCCAGCTGGGCGTGACAATCATAAGACAGCGTTTTAGTGCCACCAAAATTAAAGTTGAAAACTACTTTGTTTTAAAGGTAATAAAGGGACAAATCGTATTGCTAATGGGTGGCACACTATAACAGAACCAATGGAAGACAAGCATTTTGTCCCCCCATATCACACATGATATCGTTTATGCTAATAATCCCACATGTCTTTTTGATTAATTAAATAGGGTTAAATAAGAGAGCTACAGCACTCCCCGAAGTAATGTGTGTGAGCTGATGTTAAGATCAAAGGTGGTTCTAGTGTTTCTCAGAGAGTTCTTAGATCTCATCCCAGTAACAAACAGCAATATTCAAATATGCCCAAATTCTGGTGGCCTTCTCTCAATCCAGGTAATTTGCAAGTGCACTACGCTAAATATTATAACTTTAACATGAAACATTTCGACTTTAATCTCATAATATCTGCCTTTTTGAGCCTCCTGTCTTAACAAAACCCCGGGCAGTTGTAAGTGTCCTAATTACATTATATTACTTTTTTTTTATTATACTTAAATATTAAAAACACCTTTAATTCTTTAAATGTAAACGGACGAATTAACTTGAGCAGCTATGTTTTCCCACGCTAACTGTCTCTGTTTCACCGATGCAGTGGTGTTGCTTTTATTTTTAAATATGTGCTCATATTTCCTGTAACTTTGCGTGAGAACATCAAATTAGCTGGGGAAAAAAAATACTGATCTCTTTTTTTCAGATGTTGCCATGGTGACTCGTAATATCTGCGCTCCATTGATAATGTATTTTTAGAGTCGCGGAGTCCACACTTAACTCTGAATTGGTCTACTTAGAGTTGATTGACCTTACTCAGATCAGCTGTTCTGAAACACAAAACTCTGAGTTCAAGTTTAAACTCCGAGTTGTTTGAACCTCTTTACTGAAACAGGCCCCAGCACCTTTACTTTCTGAACCTGGACTTTGCACATCTGCCTTTAAAACACGGATTTGGTTCATAATGGTACACAATTATATGTTTTGTACCCCAAAGGTAAAAATTGAACCCCCTTTTTTAACATTTGTGTAAACACAGGCTTCACTAAAAGTGTTACCAGAACTTGCACCGTCTGATCTAAAAACATGCTAGTGTCTTTGTTTTGTGTTAAGATGCACACCAGTACTTTTTTGTCCTAATGTCTTAACTGAACTATGGCCTAATTCTGTCTTAGGCTAAGCCCTGTCTATGAAACCAAGTCTACAAGACATCAAACCTAATCGCCTCTATACCACAAACAGTTTATGTGATGATAATGAATCTGAAGAAAGAAAAGTAGCTCTTACCTTTTCCGTGAGCAGTGGCAGCACCAAAAATGATCGAGATGAAACCAGCACTGTGGTTTTCACACTCTTCAGAACACACTCTGATGTGATGCATGCACCTTATATTTCAATATCTGGTTATGACGCTTCACCTTGTTCAGATAGTGTTAACCAGACCATCGCAGTGATGTCTTCAGACTAAAGGCAAAGGTTAAACATCTGTCCATATAATGTTTTAAAACTTATATGTGTATGTTCGGATTAACCAAGACAATTATTGATTGTTTGATTGTTTTTGTTTGGTATAGTACAGAAAAATTGACACTTTTTATGTTCCCAGAACCAACACTGACTATTTGGAGAACGTTCTCTCAACAAATTTCTGTTAGCTGCGTAATATCTTAAGCACTTTAATATCTAAACTGACAAGGCTTAAAACACGTGAGAACAGCACTGATCATTCAGGTAGGTGATGACCCTGCTGAAAAAAAAAAAAAACTGCATATGCTGGTTAGGTATGTTTTGCCAGCATGTGACCAATGACCACCATAAACCAGCATCAAAACGTACCTAACCAGCATTTGCAACAAACATTTAAGTCAAAAATTTGCAACAAACATTAAGATCACATTTCTGCTCTGATTACTACTTCTGTGTACTAAAAGTGGCCACAAACATTCTATCAGATTTAGATTTTAAGTTGTTTTTACATTTATGAGCAACACACATTCTAATATGCATCAATCATTGAAACAGATTACGTCATCATATAATGTGTGATATGTTTGAAAATCTCACAATCAGATCTGTCCAAAAAGACATTGATCTCACATGCTAGACAATTCAACTTCTGCCTTTCCCAACACCTGGAAGCACTGAGCTGGGAAACTATGGAATATGAGCAAATACAATCATCTGTTAAACTTTAAAGTGTTTTGTGCAAAATGATTTTGTGCAATTTTTTTTTTCATTTAGCCCCTTGATCACAGTACTGGGACAGTTTTAAATCTGTATGGCTGAACTGGCAGAACAGAGGCCTCTAGAGGGCATATCTCCTTCCTTCAAATAAATGAAAATAGGTGTCCCTGACACCTAGTGAAATCAAAAGAACTACAATGTTATGTTTACATCAAAGCATTTCATGTTGGCCACAGATACATCACACAAAACTGTATAGATTTTGCATTATTGCAATCTTTATAGAAACAATCAAAAAAATGATAATACAATGAAGGCCTCATTTCTGTTTTTCATCCTGCTCTTGAAGACATTGAGTATGATCTTATTTTTATCTGAACATCTGTCTAAATGGTTTAATAACATTTAGTATTTCTGATCAGGTGTCAGTCTTCAAATCAGTCTGACAGCTAATTTTTCCTTTTTGCGTGTGTGAAAAAAGCAAAGTGACAGCCACTCGTGCGCCTCCACACCATGGCATTCAGCATAGAATTTACGAGTATAGAATAGAAATGAACTGAAAAATACCCTGCAATACTGCACTATTGATGAGCATAACCACAGAGGAATGCAACAACCACAGCAACCATGCTATTACCACGTTTTCTTAATTTGAAGGTTTTTGCGTTCTTGTTTTATTCATGTGTACTGAATATAAGCAATGAAAACACCATGTTTATTTGTACAGAGGCTCAGTGTATTTCCACTTAACAAACAGATGGCGAACGAGAGTGATTCGTTGTGTTTGTCCTTTCGGCCAAGTCATGTATATTTGGCATAGTCAAAGAAATCATGGCATTATGCCCCCAACAAAGTCCAGCCAAAAACAACACACAAGTACACATCACAGAAGACAGCAACACCATGTCACATAGAACGGTACCATTTTGAATCTTTTTTCCAATACAGTAAATTATTAAAAATGTCATCATCTGGAAGTAAAAGAAAGGGGTAACAGACTTATAAATACATTTTAATTTACGTATGGTTTTCCGAGCACAAAGAGCCAATTCCGGCACATTGAAAACAACGCACAACTGTTTAGTTCTCTTATACATTTTATTGGAGAAATACACACAAAATAATATCACCTTGTCCGTTTTGGTGAGCATTTACGTAAACACACTCTGTTACATCTTAAGTAAATGTAAAACTTTGGAAGTTTAGTATATTGAATTCAAGTGTATTTTAAAGGCACAACAGCCTAATTTTGTTACTGTTTTCTGTGTCCTTATTGTAAATCAGTTAACAAAAGCAAGACCCTGCTCTCGACTAAATCACCTAATTTGCTCCCATACATAAAAGATTGTATGTGTAGACCAGGAGTTTTAAACTCAGGTCCTGGAGGGCCGGAGCCAATTCTAATTGAACACACCTGATCCAACTAATCAAGTCCTTCAACGCTGTGTGTTATGTGTGTTGGAGCAGGGTTGGAAATAGACTCTGCAGAGCTCCACCCTCCAGGAACTGAGTTCCACCCCTGGTTTCGATGCTGATGATACAGTACGTCAGTATTCTACATTTTAGCACCTGTAAAAACGTAAGAAATTATGTTTGATAGTACCACATTTTACGTAAAATGCATACACATTTTCATGAGATCACATTGTAATGAGAAAAAAAAAAGTCACAAAAGGAAAGTTAATTACATGCAGTTCCCTTTTCCACAGGTAGGGGTAAAAAGAGAGGTTGTGAGAAATGTCCACTGTCCTCTTACTGAATCATCCTGGCTTCATGTATCTATGTCCCTAATCAATAATCAAAGCTATAGAAAAAAATAAATAAATAAAAATAAATAAATAAACAGTATGAATAAATGAGAGGTTGTAGAAATTTCAGATTTTTTCTTCTCTATTGAATTACACTGATTTCATGGTTTTCAAGTAAAAGAAGAACAACACAAATTTTAAACATGTCCATTTTGGACATGCAGTTCCCTTTTTGAACTCTATGAGTAAAAACAGAGAGGTCAAACACATGTAATTACAACATTTTTACAATATACTACAGTTTAATAAAAAAGCAATATTCTGTATATTGTATGTTCTGCCTATTTAGTTTCTTTAAAGGTATTGTATAATGTATACAGTATCTTTAAACACACTGCATCTGCAGGATTACACAATGAGATCTAGATTATTGCATTAGTTTTAAAAACAGTTTTTGTTTGTTATAAATACAAACTGATTTTATAATTCATGTGTAGGTTTTTTTATGCTATAGTGCATTCAAAGAAAACTATGGCACATTTAAAGGCTTATCATTCTCTTTCTCTGTCTCTCTTTGTGAGGAGAAACAGTCTCTAAAATCTTTTGCCATGTGTCCAAAAAAACAAAACAAACAAACAAACAAACCAAAAAAAAACATTACGGCCTGCCATGCTGAAAGAAAGAAAGGAAATTACAACATTAATAAATACACTTAAGATCTCATAAAAGGACTTAATGTATAACAGTGAATTCTGTGCACCATATACTTACTAGACTTTTCAGATCAAGAGTGAAAGCACTTACCCTTACATTCTCATACACCTGTTCAGTCGACTCAGTGTCATCATGAGGGGTGGGATGGTTCCTCTTTGCAATTAAAGAAAAAAAAAAAAACAGAATCAAGAGAAAACTGGATGAATATTTGACCAGTGGGTGATAACTATTATTATATTATCTATAACAATAACCATATTAGCATCCACACCAATTGACTAGCTAATGATAACTTACTATTATATTCTCATACACGCTTTCAGTCGTCTTAACATCACATGCTTCAAATCTGTCATCATCATCATCAGGTCTGGAATGATTAACCTTTGACAATGAATAAACATGACATTAGTAGAGACTGAATTATATGAATAATTAAATATTTCTAATAAACAACTCACAACTGATTCAGACTTTCACAGACAAGGCTTAAGGGTATAGTTCACCCAAAATGAAAATTAGCCCATATTTTACTCACCCACAAGCCATCTTAGGTGTAGAGTACTTTCTTCTTTTTTTAATTTCTCCTGGCTCTCCAAGCTTGATAGTGCTGGTGGGTAGAGTTTATTATTTTAAAGCTCTGTAAACTGTATATATCATAAAACTAACCCATACAACTCCAGCAGGTTAACACTGAAGCATATCGAAGAGGTGTATTTATTTAAAATTATTTTCTATTTTTAAAAATTCTGAACTCAAACAAAAAAAATTTTACAATTTTTGTTAAAAACTCCATCGATCTGCTTCAGAAGCAATGTGTTAACCCCTCGGAGGTGTATAGGTTAGTTTCACAATGGATAAATATGCTTTATGGAGATTTAAAATAATGGTCATCATCCACCAGCATTCCCAAAATTTGAAGAGCAAGGAGACATAAAAAAAAAAGATTGCACACCTATGATGGCTAAAGGTTGAGTATATTATGTGCTAATTTTCATTTTTGGGTGAAACTATCCCTTTAAGCCCAATCCCAGTTGTTTCAACCGGAAGAAACTTGCCCTCACTGATCTTTAAAAATATCAGTGCCTTTGTTTCGTCTCAAGATGCACACTAGTAATGTTTTTCTGAGCCATGTGAATGAAAATTACTTAAAGGCCTCAGCACTTAGTTATTACACTGCTTAAAAAACAGGGGAACACTTAATCATCACAGTATAACAACAAGTCAATGACATTTCTGGGATGTCCAGCAGAAATGATTGTGACTCAGTTTCACCGGCTCTGAAGCAAATGAAAGTGACAACAGGAATTAAAGAACCAAAGACAAGACAAAACCCTGTATTTCCCCTCTTCTTTATATTCATTTTATGCAATGTCTATAGCGTGATCTTAACAACAATATAGAGAGTGCATGTTACGCAATCCATGCAGTGCGATCATGAATCTCTCGCAAGCAGATTTCCTTCACTCACACAAAACTGGACATGTGCTTTTAAATATACAATGTTCTTCTATAAATTGGCTCTGATCAGATTTAGCATGTACATGCTCAAACATTGTCTTCATATTAATGAGGAGCAGAAGAGCTTTCTAACTCAGGTGAAGTGTAGGCTTTTCTCACTAAATGGAAGCAAGCTGACCAGTTAGCCATTGCTAGTTACTTATTTGATTAATAGCCTACTCATTTTAGTTAAGTGCTTAAGTTGTGAAAATGCATTTATTCAATTAGTTTATTTAGTGAATTTGTATTTTGTTGTTTTATATATAAATATATATATTTATATATATATACATATATATATGTCTTCTCTCATGAGGCCACAAGAGGGTGCATCAAGCAACATTTTATCCACATTAATTTCTTAAAAGCGTAATAACAAAACTATGAATAGTTAAAAAAAAAAAAAAAACAATACTAATAATAAGAAAATTGACCGTGCATATTTGTATAGTTTAATAAAGGACCAAAAAACAATCATAAAGAGGCTACTTTCTTCATTTAATAGAGTAACATGCAGTCGGATAGGGAAATCCATCATAAAGTCCCGAGACATGTTTTTTTTAAAGTTGAACATTCATTTTTACGTTTCAGCAGTCATCATTTTGTCAGTCACTGCTACTTACAGACCGAACCCTGCATAAATTTGCAGACGTCATTTCCTAAACTTTGTACTGTGTGTGTGTGTGTGTTCCCGGACAAAGAAGAACTGAGCATGCCAAAGAACCAAAGCAGGGCAGCTAAAGAGAAGCAGACAGCTGAAGTTGATAAACAAGACACAGGTGAATTAAATAATCAATGAGAAACATAAACTGGGTCAATGATCACATAAGGGAAGAAAACACCACAAAGTGTCTATGGGTGTGACAGATTTGTTGTTTAATTTAACCCTCTAAGCACCTTTGCAGCCCAGTGGTGCCTCCATGTGGGATTACATTTTTCGCAAAACACAAACAAATTAACTAACTGCATTTAATATATTGTGCCCAAAATGCAATGACAATTATAAGAAAACATTTTAATAGGGTAGGAATGCCCACATCCAGCTGATAAGAAGTTTCTAGCAATGCAGCCTTTCTCTCTGAGAGCTGTACCTTTAGTTATTAGCAGAACATTAAAACATTACAATCTAAACTTACTCTTTTAAGCATTAAACACAATAAATCAAAAGTTAAAATCACAGAACTAAAAATTAAAATAAAAAATATGATGTACATGTAAACCAGGAACTACAGTAAGTTTGAGACCTGTTTTAAGCATTCATTTTTCTCATCTCACCTTGGTAGTGGCTGATGCAGATTCAGACAAACAAATCGCTCAATTCGCTCACCTGAGTTTCAATTTTGTCTTTTCTCTTTTTTACCCAACTTCTCCTTAAAAACAAGGGATGTTACGTACAACAATAATTGTATTAGAATAATACTGGACTTATTATAACACCAAATTTAATTTCTGCAAATCAAACATCTTACCAAATCAGTACAAACGCAATTATAGCTGCTGCTCCGCAAACCACTCCCACGGATGTGTACAATATCACCAGACGTCCTACAACTGAGACAAAAGAGTAAAACATGAACGGACTGATTTTGCTTCTCTTTAGAAAGAGTCATGTAAGTAAATGAGCTGCGCTACCTTTAACAGTGACAGTAACAGTGTGTGATCTCTGAGACCCATGTTGATTGTGAGCCTCACAGTAGAAGCGTCCAATCTGTAGTGTCCTGAAACTCTGTCCAGATCCAACAGATGAGTTTTGATCCTCCTTAAACCAGCTGAAGTTCAGAGCAGGTGGGTTTGAATCACTGCTGCAGATCAGAGTCACTGAACCTCCCTCCACTATTTCACCAGAGCCATTCATGAACACTGAGACGTTCCTGGGTGGATCTAAACCGGACAAGTGTTACACTCATGTTTAGTTTGTTAAATGTTAACCCACTTATCTTTTGATGCCTTTTCTAAATCCTATATATATGTTTATAGTGTAAGAACTTTTATTACAGTATGTCTGTTGACATTAGTCTCCACTGTTCCGCTTTACTTTACTTTTCATTAACCACTTGCTCCACCGTTTCTTCAGGTGTTAATGTGCGTGATTGAATGTAAGTTTATTTAACTGTTCCTTATTATATTTAAGCAATTTCGTTGTTGTATTTGAGAGTTCATCTTCTGCAATTGAACCTAACTTTCTTTAAAATGCTGTTAAATTTGAGATATAGGGTGATTCAAATGCCTACGCTTTCATGTATAACGTGTCCATAGCAAGTTATTCTTTACATGTCTGTAATTTACACTGAGCAGATGCATATGCTTATTTTATTTTTTCTTAAGAAAGACCACATTTAACACTCTGCGCCAATAAGCTGTACAATATCTAATCCTCCTGCAGTCACTTATAGATGTGGGCTTCTTTTGGGGCTTGACAACTTGTTTGTGTGTTTTACAAATAAGATGAGAATCTTACTTAAATGTAAAATGTTTTTTCTCTATTTTGCAATAGCGAAAGAGGCACTTAATGATTGCGTTGTGGCTAGGTTGCATGTTTTCTTGCACGGCTGGATGTTGGACTGATGAAAAATAATTCAGTTGCTTGTATTTGCCAAAATAGAAATTTACTGAAGTCAAAAAACGGACGGAATTGGCATTAGCATGAGCGCTGCTTATAGTGAAGCATGAATGACCAGCCGTCAGAGGATTCTGCATTGTCTAACCTTGCCGGGAATTCTGGGCCAAGAACTGTTTATAATTGTGTCGCACTGTACCATACCAGGCTCACGTGGAAACACAACTGGAACTGTGCCTGACAGTTCTTAGAACCGTACGGCCTGATAGTGGAAAAGTGGCTGAGCCTCATCCATGGGCATGATTTGTGAAAACCACATCTTTCAACACTCCATGCTCAGTCATTGCGTGATCGAACTTCGCCTCTGTTATTGTTTTGAAAATGTGACCTCTAGTGGCAAAAACTTATTGTGCCTTTAAGTCTTGTCAGATAAAAAGTTTAACAGTGCCCTGTCTCTTTTCTGCACGTCTTACCCAAGTCCCTTGGTGGATTAGCATCAACATCCCTGTCGATTTATTAGTGCCAAATAATTAAATCATCATTAACTCACACATGATGTTTAAAGTCACAGCATCAGAGTATGTCTCTCCATGTTGATTTCTGGACTTGCACTTGTATTCTCCACTGTGATCAGATCTGATCTTTGAGATGCTGTAGATTCTTCCAGATCCTACAGTTGTTCCTCCTTTAATCCAGCTGATTTCTGCAGGTGGGTTTGAAACACTGCTGCAGCTCAGAGTCACTGAATCTCCCTCCACTATTACACCAGATGGACTGATCGACACTGAGACACTCTTTGGTGGATCTAAATCAGTTAACACACACACACACACACACACACACACACACACACAAGACATTATATTAAGAAAATTTAAATAAATGAATAAAGAAATAAAAATTAAATTCAAGAAGCTAGAAATTATTGAAATACAGATAAATGTTTAGTTTGTGAATTTTTGTTTGTAAATATGTATTTATGTAAGTATAAAGAAGCATGTTATATTTTGCTGTGTTTGACTGAGAATGTGGTTTAAATGATCGCCGGTGTAATAAATTGCTCAAATACACGGCCTGAGCTCTTGTATGGAGAAGAATATATTAAAGATAGAAGTGCAGCAGTTTGTCAACAACGATGTTAGTTTATCAGTCCTTAAATGATCTCAACTCTTGTAATGGTGCGTTCACACCGGACGCGAATGAAGCGTCAAGTGTGAGTGATTTACATGTTAATTCAATGCAAAGACGCGAATAGACATCCTGCGGTGCAAATAAAGCGAATTCCGCGGCGCGACTGAAAAATCTGAACTTTGGCAAAAATTTGCACCGCGTTAACCAATCAGGAGCTTGCTCTAGTAGTGACGTGTATACTAGCAAGCGGAGGCAGACTTCAGAAACTATAGAAGACAAAATCATCATCTCTGTATGATATATCTTTGTATTTTCATAAAAACAGGAATAAAAAGGAAATACCTAATAGATTCATTAATCCAGAGTTTGCCTATGAGATATACCCAAAACGAATTTTACCTCCTGTTTAACCACTACAGAGACATCAGGAGGCAGC
>JAUCMU010000063.1:9876750-9898601 GCA_032275025.1 Enteromius treurensis
GACCAAAGAGCTGTCAAAGGACACCAGAAACAAAATTGTAGACCTGCACCAGGCTGGGAAGACTGAATCTGCAATAGATAAGCAGCTTGGTGTGAAGAAATCAACTGTGGGATCTATTATTGGAAAATGGCATACAAGACCACAGATAATCTCCCTCGATCCAAGCAAGATCTAACCCCCCTGAACCATGGGGGGACCTAGTGAATGACCTGCAGAGAGCTGGGACCAAAGTAACAAAGTTCTACCATCAGTAATACACTGTGCCGCCAGGGACTCAAATCCTGCAGTGCCAGACGTGTCCCCCTGCTTAAACCAGTACATGTCCAGGCCCGTCTAAAGTTTGCTAGAGAGCATTTGGATGATCCAGAAGAGGATTGAGAGATTGAGATGCCATGTGGTCAGATGAAACCAAAACAGAACTTTTTGGTAAAAACTCAGCTTGTCGTGTTTGGAGGAGTAAGAGTGCTGAGTTGCATACCTACTGTGCAGCACGGGGGTGGAAACATCATGCTTTTTTTTTTTTTTGCGAAGGGACCAGGACGACGGTATCGTGAGATTTTGAGTGAAAACATCCTTCCATCAGCAAGGGCATCGAAGATTAAACCAGGCTGGGTCTTTCAGCATGACAATGATCCCAAACACCCCGCCCGGGCAACGAAAGAGTGGCTTCGTAAGAAGTATTTCAAGATCCTGGAGTGGTCTAGCCAGTCTCCAGATCCCAACCCCATTGAAAATCTTGGAAGGGAGTTGAAAGTCAGTGTTGCCCAGCGACAGCCGCAAAACATTACTGCTCCAGAGGAGTCCTGCATGGAGGAATGGACCAAAATACCAGCAACAGTGTGTGAACACCTTGAGGAGACTTACAGGAAACCTTTGACCTCTGTCATTGCCAACAAAGGGTACTTAAAGTATTGAGAGGAAATTTTGTTATTGACCAAATCCTTTTTTTTTCACCACAATTTGCAAATGACTATTTTTTTCAATCCTTCAATGTGATTTCCTGGATCAGTTTTTCTTATTTTGTCTCTCATAGTTGAGGTAAACCTATGATGAAAATAACAAGAGAACTTGCACGATTATTGAACAACATCTATTTGCGAACAATTTGCAACATTATATATGCTTCAAACCTCATATAAATTGTTTTGAACTTACTACTGATCAAAGATACAAGGCAGCACAACTGTTTTCAAAATTGATAATATAAACATTGTTGTTTCAAACCAGGGTACGTTTGCAAATACTATCACCATCAAAGTATTTAGTATCCATATGTGAAAAAAAAAAATACAAATGACACATAATTAGCGGTAGTTACGTAGTTGTGCCGTGAACAAAATCCACCGTTTTCAGTCCGCACAAACTTTTTATGTGAAAGTGACATAAGAGCGAAAGCAGGGGAGGAAAGGCTAAAACAACGAAGGGAAGACGGATCAAAAGATAGATTTCCACATCCCTTCAGGTGTCTCTTACCTAGAAATGCATGAAGTGAGAAATGAATTATGCCTGTAAAGGGGAAGTGGAGGGACAAACACACAGGTTTATCAGGCATGCAGCTTATCATGAATCACTACACAAGTTAACGCTTGCAATCCACCTCAACCAATCCCATATCAGCAATAATCTATTCAATGCAGTGATTAAGAGATGACTATGTTTGGAATATAATACTACAGAGCTATTGCTCTGATGTATGCACTATGGACACTAAAATGTGCAGTATACAACTCGTCACACTGTGGGAATACAGTATTGTATTCCTGGAATGCACTGTACTCAAATTTCGGCTAAATGCCAAAAGTTGAGACATAATTACATAAAACTGTACATAAAATACACGGCAACCAGTGAGTTCAGTGAGAACACTTATTTGCTGTTCCGTATTTTATACAGTTTCATATAAATATGTACAAAATTACAGCAAGCAGCACACAGTATCTACTAGTATGCATGTATTTATTTCAAAAACAGTCTATAATCCCTGCAGGCAAATTTGATTCAAATATATAAAAATGTAGAACCCCAGCTAATAACATCCTGCTTTTGGTGATCTGTTGAAATCTCTGCATAATATTTAAATTAATCAATGGCAAAAAATATATAGTTGATAGTTCATAATAGGACACCAGATTATTTAAATGCTCACCTTGGGATCAAAATCTCCCTCATCCTCCTCTTCACCTTCATCATCCAGATCCTGAATGACACATGATAATCTGCTGTTACACTGCAATTACCCATAAATTTGGAATATTATCAAAAGATACATGTGTCTAATAAAGGATTCTCACCTCCTCCTCTCCCTCTTCAAGATCCTCCTCTTCATACTGCAAAATGGCATAGAATTACACATACATTATAAAATAAATTACATTTACAATATTGTATTGGTGCCACTATAAAATTAAACAACATTGCACCTAGATTGAAATGTTTTTTTTACCAAAAAATGTAGTAAATGAAAATTTACTAAAAGCTGACCTGTTCCAGGAGTCTTGAGACAAAATTAAATTCAATCAAATAATACATTTTACACATTTATGTAAAGCATACATACATTCAAATGTATATGAAATATTTTCAGATATTGTTTTTTAATCTATAGTCAGATTTCCTTGTGATAATAATATAAAATGAGCAGACATACACTCTCGTCGTCCTCTAAGGCCTCTCCAGTGAAATAAAGCACCGCTCTGGGAATGACCCTCTCTCGGAAAAAGTGTCCGATCTCAAAATCTGCAGCTAGAGTGAAGTCCAAGTCTTCATCCTGGACACAAACTGGCACAATGAGCATTCGATGGAAGTAAATAATAAAATTGTAATAATGTGAATAATTCAGGACTGAAAATAGCATCTACTGATGTCATTACTGAAGCCACACTTTCAATATTGTGACCCAGAGATGTTTTTGAGCAGTAACTGAGAAGTCATTGTGCAATGATTGTGCTTGTGTTTTCTTAAGCAGCTAAGTTACTCTACGACAAGTTAACCGTTACTGACGCAGGAGCTCTTTAAATGTTTCTTGTTTGTGACGCGTTTTCTAAACTCGCCGAGGAGGACTGAGCTACAGTACATGTTTGTGGAGGCAGCTAAAAGATGTGTGCTGCTTTAGCCATAATTCAGATGTTTACAAACACAACAAAACACTTACCATTCCATCAGGTGACGCTGGAGAGAAAAAGAGAAGAAGAAAAAAAAACATTAATTCTGGCACAATTTCCACAAAAGAAAAATGTATATATGTAGTCTATTATTAACTACGTTTTCAAATGAATTTATATTATCATAATATATCACAATGGTTTTTTTTTTTTGTAATATGTTTTTATATATTTAGATAATTTAGCTTTATATACAACCAGGAAAACGCTGATCAGTAATCGGGACGCTCGTCACAATATATATGCTAACATCCACCCACCCACACATTAAGTATATACACATAGCCACATACACACACACAAAGTATATATGTATATAGATAGATAGACGGACAGATGGATAGATATTAGGGGTTTAACGGTTCATAAAAATCCCGGTTCGGTTCAATACTATACAGTAGTGACAGTAGTTCGGTATGTTTTCGATACATCAAAAATAAAATAAAGATAATTTCATTGATTTTTTTTTCACATTTTTATTTATTAAAACTAACATAAAAGTATGATCTTTTTTTTACTTTGATCAAAAATGGAGCTATACTTCACATGTCTTCTGGGGATCAAATGCTCTTTATAAAAAAATCAAATGTAATATTGTAGTAGTAGAAAATAGCATTAAAAAAAAAATGGAACTCCGTTTCAATCAATTTTTAAGTTTTTTTTTTAAGTTTAGAAAGATGAGTGTCCACGTTTTGTTCAGACAGCACAGATGGTGTCTTCAACACACGGGCGGCTGTTGTGCTTCCGCTAAAGAAGGTCACAATCTTTCTGTTCTTTGGTAGGAGGCAGTGGCGGTTCTGCATTGAATTACTTCCCGGGACGAGACCCCCTCTTAGCAAATTAATGTTGGACTCCATGAAGGATAGTATATGCCGTTATGTTTTTTTATTTTTTTTAATTGGCTTAAATGTGTGATATGAAGAAATAATGTAAAAAGCGGATTTGTAGTATTCTAAATGGATTCTCAATTATTGAAATGACTATTCATTATGTTTTATACCTGATTTTTATATTCTACTGCAAATATGTATTGGTGTTGTATTGTTGTTTATTATAAAGGATCAATTATTTACCCACAAACACACTATTCCTAAAGTTGGCGGTATGTGTTGAAAATGACCAATCACAAGAGCGGAGAGATCTGACATTTGATACTTGCCTCTAAAGTCACAAAAGTGCACTTGACGAGCGAGCAGCGGTTGAACAGCTTAGAGAGGGTCAAGTAAGCGCTGCTTAACACCATTCTCGCGAGAGCGCATTTTTGCACGCGCATAGTGTTGTGTGCTCTCACGGTACAGAAATGCTTCCTCACGAAAATGGTTTTCCACGCACGTTTTGTTTTTATGTGCGCTAGATTTGAAACTAAGCCAAGAGGGAGCCTTCATAAGCGGTCCTTTATGGCACCGGACCCGCTCGCGCCGAGGCAGAGCGGCGACGGCGTTCGTGGAGATCGCAGCTCGATCTCAGCGACAAGTTATCGGAGGAGGATTCTGAGACGGGTTTATCCCTATCTCGATCCCCTTCACCGGAGTCGAGTGCCACCAAAGCCAGTAAGGAAGCGCGTTCTGCTACTTCCCCTGGCCAAGGTGGCGGCATTATGCTAGCGATGGTTGCATCCCTCACTGGTTGGGGAGCGATCACGAGTGGTCGCTCAGCCCGAGGTCTGTGGAGCGGTCGCCAGTTAACCTGGCATATCAATCGTCTAGAAATGCTAGCGGTGTTTCTGGCACTCAAGCACTTCTTCACAGACGTGAGAGATCGACATGTGTTAGTACGCACCGACAACACGACTGTGGTCTCTTACATCAATCACCAAGGCGGTCTGCGGTCGCGCCCCTTGTAACAGAGCAGACATCCTGTCGAGGCAGGGGCCAAGGCCCGGGGAATGGATGCTCCACCCAGAGGTGGTGGGGCAGATCTGGAGAGTATTCTACAAAGCAGAGGTAGACCTCTTCGCGACTCAGGAGAACGCGCAATGTCCCCTCTGGTGCACTCTAGTTCATCCAGCTCCTGCGGGACTGGATGCCATGGCGCAGACATGGCCGAGGCTGTGTTTGTACGCTTTTCCCCCGATTGCTCTGCTTCCTGGAGTTCTGGCGTGGAGTGCGCCAGGACGAGGTCAGTCTACTGCTTGTAGCAACGTTCTGGCCAGGCCGAGTTTGATTAGAAGGTGGGATCTTCTCTCACAAGCGGGGGCACCATAGAGTTTTGGAGGCTGAGAGTGTGGCCTCTGAGGGGGCACAACTCTTAGCCGCTGGTCTATCAACCGAGGTTGTAGACACCCTTCTCCAATCCAGAGCTCCATCTACGAGGAAACTATATGGCCTTAAATTGAAGTTATTCACTTCATGGTGTAGAGAACGACAACAGGATCCAGTTAACTGCCCGGTGTGTACAGTGCTGGAGTTCCTGCAGGCTCGTTTCTCTACTGGGGTCACCCACTTCACCCTGAAGGTTTACGTGGCGACGATATCGGCCTAACACTCCTCTCTTGGTGGACATACAATTGGTAAAGAACCCCTGGTCATACGCTTCCTCCGCGGTTCCCTGCGGTTAAGGCCGCCAGTACGCTCCCGGGTGCCCTCTACCCATAGAGGAAATTTCAGATCGTCTATTAACGATAAAACCACACTTCTTTTAGCGTTGAGTTCTGTGAGGAGAGTAGGTGACCTTCGGGCCCTTTCTGTGGCCCCTACACACCTTGACTTTGCGCCAGGCATGGCCAAATTCAGCCGAAGGTGCCTACGGTCACACCTCAGATAGTTGTACTGCAATCCTTTAACCCACCTCCCTTCAGGGAGCCTGGTCAGGAGAAGTTGAACTATATGTGTCCAGTGTGAGCACTGGACACGTACGTCCACAGAGCTGCCATGTGGAGAAAGTCAGATCAGTTGCTGGTTTGCTTCGATTTCCCCAAGAAGGGGCTACCAGCAACAAAACAGACTTTGAGCCGTTGGATTGTGGATGCCATCAACCTATCATATGAGTCCTCTGGTCTTCTACCTAGGCTAGGAGTCAAGAGCTCACTCAACCCGTGGTGTGGCGGCCTCGAAGGCCCTACTTTCAGGGGTCTCCTTGACCGACATCTGCAATGATTTGTCACATTTGTCACATTTGTCAGATTCTATGGACTTGACTTACGAGCTTCAACAAGTTTTGCTGTTCTCTCGACCTAGCTGTGCACAACCACACACTAGGCAGAAAATTAAAAAGTCTGGAGGCGTGGGCATCTCGTTCCCAAAGCGTCTTGTCGACGCAGCTCGTGTTCCTGAAAAGGAACGTCTCAGGTTATGTATATAACCCTTTTCCTTGAAAGAACTAGACGCTGCGTCTCGGAGAGCCCCTGCTGGCGCTCCGCTGAACGACAGGAGCTGTTTGCCGGCCGGCATTTCATGTGCTTTTATATTTCCTGGCCAGTAATGTCACCCGCCACTGACGTCCCAACTCATCATTGGCTGATTTAACACACTACTCAGAGCTGTCACGCTGAAGGCATTCCCAAAGCGTCTCGTCGACGCAGCGTCTCGTTTCTTCAAGGAACAGGGTTATATACATAACCTGAGACATTTTTTTATATTAATGACATTTAAACATCTATATATATATATATATATATATATATATATATACCTGGGGTAGTGTTTATATGTTTCTATTTATATCCCTTCAAAACACATTGGCTGATGCATCCTGTACATGCTAGACTTTTTTCTAATTATGTTATATTATGTAAAAGTAAGGGAGTTTCTTCCCTACCTATCCCTGCTATTATATATATACAAACTGTGCAAAAATCCCCAATCAAAAAAGCCTCCAGAGGATTGAACAGCCTCTATTAGATAGAGCACGACCTTCTGACACCAGAGTAAATTCAATTACAGCAGCAGGACATCAGCAAACACAGGTGGCCTGAGTCACGGCCACAGAGAGGATGGGAAACAGAGTGAGAGAACTTGGCCCTGGCGTAACATCAGACACCTCCCCCTATAATTAGCTGCCAAAATGACCCGTTTTAGCTTCACATAATGCCCTCTCATGCTCGACCTCTCTTGGAAAATGCAGCAGATTAAATAACATATTGACTGGTCGGATTGTGTGCTGAGCCGTCACTTAACATCGGCACACATAGGTAAAACGGTTTCTGCTAGTGGGCAATTGGCCACATTCATCTGTGTTAATTAAAGGTAAGAGTGCATTAACACACGTACATGACACTGAGTTTGGGAGACAGCATTTTAATATGAAGATAACAGCTTCGGTTAGAGGTGCGGCAATCTATTTCTTTCATAGATGTGAACAACAAATGAACCCTGCTTTCATATTTTCCCTCATTGCATCAATCTATTTAGGGCCGGCCAAAGCGTGCAGCCTTTTGGGTGACTGGATTAATGATGTAATTAACAGTCTTGCGATAGCCCGCGCTCTGTTGCTGTAACCTGCACAGTCACGTGGCCTATGATTAGCCTCAGGCTGATCAGAGCTGGAGAGAGAGAGCGAGATGTGTGAACACATGTGACGGAGAGGGCTGCTTATTCTAATGTGGGACCCAGTAACACTTACAATCCACACAGGCCAATTAATGATGAGTGTCAAATGCGCAGTGATAGACCTGGTGGCTATCACATGGAGATGTTTGAGCTCCTTGAATATTCTTTATGAGACTTTGATCAATCCAGTGTCAAGCTTGTTATCTTGTTGGTGATGTTCTACAAGGTTTAAAATCAAGAGTTCATGTCACCAAGGTTAAAAGCTCAAAGACAGATCACTGAGCAGTCCAACCCAGCATGCAAGATGCTGTAAAGAAAATTTGAATTTGTATTAATTTATATTAGTATAAGATATTCATAATAATATCTTTTAAGATGCAGCAGAAAAGATGAACTCTGCAATTAACTGTTTGGCATGTTATAGCATGTTTATTTAAGTGATAGTAGCTTTTTTTAATTGCGCAAAACATTCAGCCATCAAGTGAACAACGTGTCCCTGAACAACTTTTGAAGGTTGAGTGACTCATGTCAATAATGACAACAAACAGAAAGACAGAAAAATATTCACATCTCCATAATGCATTGGTTTTTAGATATAATACTGTTTTGATGGTTTGACTTTTTTTTAGATTAAAACTTCTGGTGTCCAGGTTTGACTACAGAAGCAAAACAAAGCAATGCCAGTTAGTGGCTATCAATTGCATCTATAGGCCCTATGACATATTAAAGGCTCCTGTGGGTAAAATAAAAAAATTGAATGTGCTCCCTTTTGATAATTTTCAATTTAAGCAGCATTAAGCTGATTCTGGATGTCATTACATTATTTTAATATCACTAAGACCCTATTATAGTTTTATCATTTAGTTTGACTATTTTGCATTAGTTTTTGTTTTAATATTCGGTTTTTATTTTAAATTTATTTACAGTTTTAGTAATTTTGTTGTGTGCTTTATTAGTATTATTTAAAATGAATTATATTAAGCAATAGTTTAGTTTTAGTCTTTTAGCTCGTAAAGTTAAATTAAATACAATTTTTGTTTTTTGCCAACTATTGTTTATTTTTATTTTGTTTCATTTAACATACATTTGATTTAGTTTTTTATTATCCACAAGGCAAGAACTCTCTATAGCTACACTGAGGTTAAATAATATAAATCCCAGCCATGAAGTGATATTTAAACCAAGTCAGACCCTTGACCTAAAAAGAGTTTGACACCCCTGCACTAGAATATACACTCACATGATATAGTCACATGCTGATATCTGTATTGACATCTAGTATTGACCCTTATTGGCAACTGCACTGATATTCCTGTTGACTACAGGGTTTGAGACTGAGCCTATTCTATCATCATGATACTAACCAGAGGGTTTAAATCAAAAAAGCAAAAAATACATAATACAATTTGTTTTATTTGTATATCAATCAAATAAAGAACATTTGGGTGTGCTGTATGATGCAGTGATTAATGTGTGAGTCTGATTGTTGTCCAATAAAACGGCTGACATGCAGTGTAACATTAGGGTGGTACAAAGGCAGGAAAGTGCAGAACACCTCCGATCTTCCTCTCATCTCTGTCTGATAATGAAGGAGGTCTGGCTCTGGCTGTCACAATGATGGATGGCAGTGTGTTGTATTAGGCAGTGGATGGGGCCTGGCAAACCCAGAGGAATATGGCTGGGGACGTGCACACTCGACCGTGCTCATGCTAGCAGTGGAAAGATGGAAAGATGCCCTTCATCACAAGCAGGTGAAGTTGTCTGCGCACAGATACTGCGGGACATGGCTTGTCCAGTGTCTGTATGTTGATGCACAAAATGCACCGCTGAGCCAAGATCTGGAGCAATAGATTTCTCATCCAATGTAAATAGTTGAATGTGGACCTCTGGGCATTTGTATAATAATGCAATGGGAAGTCACATGATAATTGACTTACAGCTCATCAAAGAGTTTCTTTAATTAGCTGATTTCTGAGCTCCAGGCCAGTTCTGATAATACTCAGATCTCATAACACACACACACACACACACACACACAGGGATCAATGGCTCAATCTAAATGGGTTAGTGTGGAAATTAATGGAGATATGAAACATGTTGTGTATCTTTATAATACTGACTGAGTAAAGCAGTGGCAAAAATAATAAAATAAAATACAATTAAACTAGATGAAATAAAATAAAATTGAATGCTTTATTCAAAATAATCGGACATGTCCTGCTTGGGATTTATACATTTCCTACATATACATTATATGTAAGCATATTTGCATTATTTTAATCCTTCTCTGTAAATCATCACCATCCTTGCACCATGATTGGCTGATTATAAACAATGTCTCCACGCTATTAATAAAACTTCAGTTATTACCTCAGACAAGTAGTGACACAAAACAAGAAAACAAAGCCAAAACCCAGACATTTTAGGCAATTTAGAAACCCTGGCCAGGACTTGACCTGCGAAAAGGGCGATATACGGTCGCTCTCCAAAATAGAGTTTTTGGTTTCAGAGTTCAGTTGGTTTTGTAATTCTGTTTGGTGCCAGTAGAGCAGAAATGGCTTTGTTGAACATGACATGACATATGGATATTGTAATACATGTTAAGTGACTGACTGTTTCCCCTTCTCTCTCATGAGTGGCAGTAAATCCAGCACTTCTGACCTGCATACGCCACCTGCATCATCATCACATGGTTATTGACTGCCCATTAGCATCAGTGAGAGCCAGTCTATTTACAGAGTCTTACTGTGTCAAGCACATGGATCCATTAACGCTCAAACACACACAGCGGGGCCCAGAGTCACATCACACCAATGGCTCATCAAGTCAACTTAATACAATGTAGGCTTTTCCCCTCCATCCTATACATTTCCATCCCAGAGCTCCAGTCCATGCTACAGCGTTTAATTATGTTAATGACAATGAAACTCTTAAAATAAAAAGTGCTTGTTGAGTTAAAATGCAGATTGATTCAAGAAACAACATAAATGATCTATTGTTAAATCAGTGTCTTTGTCTTGCTTTCTTTGTCCATTCTCACAGCATCTCACTGCAGAGTATAAACTAGTAAATGCAAAGCTGAATTTCTGCAAATCTGTTCCTGATGAAGAAACAAACTGGCCTTACTCACTGGGGTGAGTAAGTTCCTAGCGAATGTTTATTTTTAGGAGAACTATTCTTTATAACGTAATTATGGATTATGGCTTGACAAACGAAGAGTGTACAGTAGCTTGGCCACGCAAAAACCTGCTTCCCCTTGTTTAAAACTGAATATGTAAAAACACTTCCTGAGGATGTAAATATTATTGCAACAAACAAGACACATAAATGATTCAACTTACAATTTCACTTAAACTTTCCCGTCCAGTCCCAGAACTGCCACAAGTATCAGTCAATAAGCACAAATTTCTGAGTCTGCCTACAGCACCATTTTGAAGCATGGCAAATGGTTTAAGCTGGTTTAAGCAACTACCTCCTGCTCAGGGCCACCTTAAACCAGCTCAAACCAGCTGACATGCTTCAAAACATACCTAACCAGTAAATTCTGAATTGTTTCTTATGCCGCGCTGCTGAGGACTGTGTGTCAGGCTTAGATATGACAGGAAATATATTTCATTTTGCACAAACAACAGGTTTACAGATGTGTTACGAGAGATTTCTATGTGTGATGTATCATAGCCCTTAATATATGAGGTGCAAATCCTGCCAGAAGCTTCCAGAAGAAGAAACATGCACTAACAAAAAAACATGAAGGCCTATTCTTTATGTTTAAGATATTTACAATGTTAATTTAAACATTCTACATTTTCAATTTTAACAATTCTAGTTATTTAAGTTAACCTTTTATGAATAGTCACAAACAAATAAAAAACTTATTTATTTATTATTATTATGAGTAGTAGTATTATTAAGCAATAAATTAAGTGAAGCTTAATTTACTGAAATACATTACCTAAAAATAAACCTAGATTCATAAGAAATTAAAAAATATCTTCTTTCTTGTTAATTCAAGACACCTAATGTAAGTGAAACCTTATTGTAAAGTGTATAATGTTGTTAGAAAGTAATTTTTTTATCTCAAGAGTTTTTAGTGGCTTGAAGAAATGACCTGATTTACTTTCAGTGTCTGGTAAACAGAAGTGTAACGTGCCCGGGGAGGTCAGTCTGAGATCTGGAAAAGCTCACTAGAGGTGTGACTTCTATTTTTAGAAGAGCATTCGAGCCATGCATCCTGTCTTTCCATCCGAGTCTCGGGGCTCTGAACGCTCACCTGATGATGTCGATGTGTCCGTTCTTGGCAGCGAGATGCAGCGGGCTGGTGCCGTTGGGATCAGTCGAGTCTCCGGGCTTGGGCTCCAACAGGGCTGCACACATGTTACTGCTCAGTAGCAGCTGGACCACCTGCAGAGCAAACAGACCATCATACACACGCACAAAACCAACAACAGACAGGAAAAAGATGTAGTAGTAATTTGACAGTGACCCAGAAAAGCAGCGAGTGACTCACCCCAACCCGGCCGAATTCACAAGCCAGGTCCAGTGGGGTCTTCCCAGCATTGTCCACTATGCAGGGGTTAGACTGGTGCTGCAGAAGCATCTCAGACTGTGAACACGTAACCAGCTATCAGTGCTTTTCTTAGGTTTTGGATATAATACTACAAGCCAATATTATCTTATACTGCAAACATATTCCATTACAATAAAACAGAACAGAACAGAACAGAATAGAATAGAATAGAATAAACATTTACATTGAATATACATTTATTACATTTTTATAACACATTGCAATTTAATTTATTTGTATCTTTCAACAGTGGATATATTGACGATATTGAAAATATTACTTTCTAAGCACATTTATTTGTTGTCACATTGGCAATTATTATTCAGTCTCACAATGTTTTATTGTACCATTAATTCATTATTTTATTAGTGTTCTTATTTAGTTGTTTTAGACATTATAGTATACAATTTTAGCCATTTATTAGTGCTAATTAAGCACATAGTAATGCCTTATTCTACTGTAAATGACCTTATTAAACATAACTAATCCTACCCAATACCTAAACTTACCCAACTAACTTACTAACTATTTATAAGCAGCAAATTAAGAATTAATTGAGGAAAAACATGTGATAGTTAACAAGTGTTACCAAATTTTAATAACAGCTATGAATAAAAAATAAAAAGATTCATGGCTTACTGCCATGTTGATTTAAATGTTATTTTTGTGCACCCCTACTATGTATATTTATATATGTATGCATAATTTCAGAAATTGATGATGGATTGACAAGACTATCAGGACAGACTGAAAACAGTCCCACAATTACCAGCTATTTAGCCCCACACAAAACAATAACGTATTTACAGTATATCACAACATTTAAACTAAAACCAAAGTCTTTAAAAGCGAGCCATGGTATATATATTCAAGCTGCATCTTCAATAAGAGGTACAAAGTTTGGCAGAGAGGGGTAAAAGTGTCTGCCTTGTGTCTTTCATTAAATGCACGTGATGTCGAATCTTTTATCATACACCAGTACTCAGTACTTTGATGAACAGTAGGCAGTATGTGAACTCACTACGTCATAGTGTCCGTGCTGAGCAGCCAGGTGCAGTGGGATCTGACCCTCATCAGACTGACCGTTCAACGAGGAGCCTGCCTTCAGGAGCAACTTCATGGGCTCCGACTTTCCCTGCCATGCTGCATAATGCAGAGGCCGCATACCTGGAACATGAAAGGAAAGAATTGTAATATAACTGTAATGCAATATATATATATATATATATATATATATATAAAAACACTTTAGACTAAAACATAGATTTAGAGTTAAGCCTGTGTCAGGTTGTATGGATGTGAGATCCAACGCTATACTGTACTTTTTTATCTTGGTGCCAAAACTGGTCAAATATATATTTTAAGCTAACACTCGGATGTTTATCTGGTACCTTTCTGGTCCCTGATGTCCACTATGGCCTGAGACTCCAGCAGCAGTGATATAACCTCCACATTTCCATTGAGAGCTGCATGGTGCAGTGGTGAAAATCTGTGAATATAATAATACACATAAAATGACATAAACCGAATGGCAGAACGCCAGTTGCTTTTTTGGATGAGAATTGAGTTAAGAAACAGGATGCACAGCATTCATTTGGATTTTAATACAAGCAAGTGGAATTAAAACGGAATGAATATTAAAAATATAATCACAGCACTTGTAAATGGCGTTTTCTCATATGGATGAATGGATGTTAATGTCTCTGTGCCTCTCTTCAGTTAGACCACATCAACTGCTTTACAAAGGACTTGGCAGACAATACTGTCGGCCACATACACTTCAACTACAAGAACATTAATTAACTTGCACGGAACGGCAAGTTTATAGTTAATATGAAGAGCTTGTGTTTGAGCTACAGCCTCATTCATTTGTGTGCATGTGTTACTGTGTATGTTTGCTCAGCTGTTTTTTGATAATAACAAAGACTGCCAGTGTAAGAACATGTGATCATATATGACACAGCAGATTGAGTGTGTCTGTTTGAATATACAAGATTTAATCACTCCATCTTGGATTCTGCACCAAAAGCAGCTGTGACTTTCCAAACACAAACTCACTTTGGCATCTTATTTGAAAAAACAAAAAACAGATTAAAACATTTCAGACTAATTAGACTGTGCAGAAAAGCACGGCCACTAAAGGAAATGAATTAATATCATGAATCAATAATCACTAACAATGTAAATATATGCGTGTTTGTATTAACTGTATAAAAATACAAACATACACATGAAAACATATAATTATTGTGTTGTTGTTGTTGTTGTTTTTTGTATAAATCTGTATGAAAAAGAAGTATGTTTATTCATAATTTATTCTGGTGTAAACCATACACAAATTCAGTTTATGAAATCAAATATATAAATTGTATTTTTGCACTGTACAAATATAATTTAATATCTTTTTAGTTTTAATTAATATATTGAGCAGTTTTGCTCATGGTATCAGATATATAGTGTAAACACTTAAATAAATATATTTCTATTAAATATTAAAAATTCTAAAAACGAATTAACTGGAAAACATTTGTTTGGTTATTTTACATAAAAATATGTCAACTATAATAACACATTTCTCTTTTAAGGTGTAAGTGAATAAATTAGTTAAATTAAAAATAAATAAATAAATACAATCCTCTCAAATTCAAGTTTTCCAGCAGTTTCATTCAAAACAAGCCACATGTATAGCCTAAACACTGACAGTTAAAGCCTCGTATATACTGCATGTTTATCTGTATCCTTTAAGTCCTTTAGTATCTTCCCATAATGCATTATGAGACAGGATGTACAGAGTGCAGACGTTTCTTCAAAGTGGAGCAGACAAAAAGCCCTCATTGGATTTTCTGTCCCAGCTCGTTCTCTCTGATTGGTGCATGAAATATGTTGTAACCATGGCTACGGTTGTGAGGCTGCCAGTGCAAGCGTGAACGTAAACCGCCGGAGTGCCTCGGCTCAGAGCAGAATACTAAACTCACAGGAACCCTGCCTGACCCATCTCTCCCTCTCTCGCTGGCACTATCATGCAGGTCTGCAGCAGAGCATACTGGGGGATGGGCCAGAAAACCCCACTCTCCCTACGTCCCCTGTTTCCCAGGCTCCTCATCACAGGCTATACAAAATTCATTGTCCTCTTCACTCTGTGGCACTTCCTCTATTAGTAGGCCAGACACAGTAAGCCTTGTCTCTTCATATGTGCGTGTATGTCTTTCTTTCTCTTGAGGTGAACACATACACACACCACCTGACCTACTTTTCTTAATGAGGATACTAAAGCCCAAGGCGCTCCCTCCAAAGGAAACACCATCAGCACTCCTCCATTCACTAGATTTGGTTTACCACCCTCGTCATCATAATCATCATCAGAATGAGAGTGAGTAAATTTAATTATTACAAGTGAACTGGAACCTAAAAATTGATTTTGTATATGTTTTTGCTCTGGCAAGTTTAAGATAGATACTTCTAAACATTTCAACCCCAAACTTTTAAACAACAGTGTATACATCACAAAAGATATATGAAATAACACCCATATTTTAAAAACATTAGTTTTGGACTAAGTATACTACAAACACATTTACTTATTTATGTGCTTACCAAAAACAAGATATTTTCCCTAGTGAAAAATAAATACTGTATACTAAAATGTACTTTTGGCTATACTAATCAGGGAACTCATCATAACTATATAAAATAGCTAAACTTGTCTGCTCCCTCTTTCAGAATTGGCAACCAAAAACTGTCTCTGTGTTCTAGCAGATCTATGAACCTACAAGCACCGATGACCTCATGTGTGTTTGTTCACATGGAATAAACTGCTACTCATCCATCAGAGATCTGACACACTTGGTGTCTAGCAGCCACATCAGTTGGATCATGGGTTATGATCCAAGCACATCTACTGTATAGCTCTACTGGCTCCTCTGCCTCTTAAACATTTATCTCCAACAAAATGACATCAAACATGACAATCCTCGTGTCAGTGCTGGTAATATCCGTTTCTGAAATATCTCAGCTCTACTGTTTCTCAGTTGTTCTTTCTCCAAAACACTTTTTTTTAATAAAGGCAGGTTTCATATAGTTTTATTAAAGGGGGAGGCAGCGAAATGACAGGCTGTTCCTCGATCATAAATCAAAGTCCTACTATTGCTCCTCTAGTGCTCCCATTTAAGGGAATGATCTCAGATGAGAAAGAACATTAAGCCTCTCGTGGCACACTTTAGGTTTATTATCACAAGATGTCTATTACCGATGAGGGCAGGGGCGATACATATGGATGTCATGATGTGTGTATGACATACCTTCAAAATTTTCTAACTTTGTATTGGCTGAGGTGGTGGGAAAATTGCTGTCGCTATGTGTTGCATGGCGATGTTCTATGATCTTACTACTATGCTTATACTTACATTTACTATATGTACTTACTTACTATATTGAAAAGTTTGGGGTGGGTACGATTGAAATGTTTTTAATGGTGAGCTTAAAAGAAAACTCACTAAGGCTGCATTTGTTTGATTAAATATAGGCCTACAGTAAAAACTGTAATATAGTAAAATACTATTTAAAATTATTATTTTCTATTGTTATAAATTTCAAATGTAATTTATTCAGCATCAAAACTCCAGTCTTCAGTGTCACATGATGCTTCAGATATACTGATTTAATGCTTAATACACATATATTATGTCAATATGTGTAATATCAATGCTGAAAACAGTTGCTTAATATTTTCGTGGAAACATTCATACATGTAATAGGATTCTTTGATGAATAGACAAAAATGGTAATGTAATTCAAGCAGTTTAATCATCCAGAACCAATCTGACTGCAGATATTTAATGCATACTTAAAATTTAGTCAAATAATGCTGCGTTCCAGGCAGGTTTTTGAGCCCGTAAGTCACGACTTCAAACCACGACTCACGACTTTGTAGCGTTCCAGGCAAATCACACCAAATTGCCCGAGCTAAGGAAATGCGGTATGTAAACAAACCAGCATACAGTATTATGCTCGTTCACAATTATTTCTATGGCCAAAGGTGCTTTGCTAGCTTATTTGAGTGAAATGAAGGAGGAAAAATGGCACATAATGCAATATTTTAGCCTTTTATTTTAGTGTACTGCTCCGCATCTTTAGGGGCTGCCATTGTTGTTTCGCGGGCTATGTGAAATAAAAACTCGGAAATAGGAGTACATGTAAAAAGCAGTTGCGGTTTGCCTGGTATGCAGCATAATATACCAGGGGTGGCGAACATCAGTCCTGGAGAGCCGCAGCTCTGCAGAGTGTTGCTTCAACCCCAATCAAATACACCTGACCAAGCTAATCAAGGTCTGAACGGTTACTTGGAAGCTACACAGACAGGTGAGTTTGAATTAGGGTAGGAGCTGAACTCTGCAAGGCTGCGGCTCTCCAGGACTGAAGTTCGCCACCCCTGTAATATACCATTACATAAATGACATAATATACTCTCACTCAAATAAAAAAACCTTTAAATTAATGCCATGTTTAAAAGTGACTTTTATGGTTTTGAAGCAAGTCACGGTGTGGCTTTCACTTAATTTTTTTTTTTCTGTTATATTGATTGGCAGCTATAACAGGAACCTTTAGTATATTAAAAGTCTAAATATGATGAATTGCATGCAAGAAACTGCAGAGTTGCAGTTCAAGAAATGAAAAGTCATAATTAGCTGATTGGGTTTAGACAGAACAATTACGGTTTATTAATGCTCACTGAGCGTGGTAATGAATTCAATAAAAGAACAGCATCATTAATCCTGCCACTGAGTCGTAGCTGCCCAAGCTGTGTGTTTTGAAGACATCAGCAGGTTTATAGATTATGTTGTTTTTGATCCTCAAAATAAAGTCATTACATTGATTCTCAGTATTATACACATTAAGCATTATCTGCTGAGCTAAAGCTGCATGTTTAATTAGAGAGCTGCTGGTAGCGACTTCATAATGACATGATAATAAATCTGTTTTTTATTTTTTCTCTCATTCAGATACACTGACTCTTATTTCTTATTCACTTTTGAAGCTAATGAGACCTTGGTGGCTAAAACAACCTCATGATGAAACATTATAAAACTCTCTCTTTTTCAACTTGATAAAAGTCACACTTACTAGTTCACAAAACGGAGGGAAAATGGAAGATCTGCTTTGTTGAAACATAAATTTAAAAAAAGCACATTACTTTTTTCAGTTAAATACAAACAGCTTGTTTACAAATCAAACTGACCCTTTTTAAATCACATTTAAAATCAGATAAAACTGTTAATTTGTCACCCTCTATTGGCGCCACTATTTAATCTAAATAAATCAACACTGAATAAATCAACAAATGAATCTAATCATTTTAGTGGCAGACTCAAAATGCTTAAATCCTGGCATGACTCAAAATCAAAATTGGAGATACTCTAAATGTACGAGTACATTCTGTAGATCAAAGCTAACGTTTTGAGGGGCTGTTTGAGGATTTGAGTCTTCTTGCTAAGCTGCCTACCTGAAAATGAGCTGTTGCGGTGGAGAGATTTATTTATTCCTTCAGGATCAAGGTTAGATTTTTTTCAGGGGGCTGGAAGCTATATTAATCTTAGATTTCTATGTGGGCTGAATTGAAAAACAGAGGATAAAGCTTCTACAGAGTCTATCAACCCTATGTTTATCCGGTCATGGAAGACAGACTTTGAATCCACCTGGAAGCAATGGACAAACAGGTCTGGTACGATCCAAAGTCAATTTGAAGATGGTATGGCATGTGATGGAGGCAATCACAAAGAGATGTATGTGATGACACAGTAAGATTATCTCGATGAACACAGCCTCACAGCAGATGGCAGTCATGTAGCGATGTTCCTCAAGCTCATTTCAGATTCGACTTATCTCAGAATCTACTAAAAGCCTTCTATTTTGCTGTGGCTCTGCTGGGCCTCAACTCTGACCGCAATGAGAGTGTGTGTTTGTGCGGATGTCAGTGCCAGTGACCTTCACACTGAGTGCCTGTGGCACTGAGACACATTGCCTTCACAAATCTGTCTAAACATTGTCACAACAAGCCTTTAAATCAGAGCTTAGTGTGCGCCCCATCTAAAGCATCTTTGTTTTTATTGTTCCATCGGAACATTCTAGCACACAATCCTCCTATCAGCATTAGGCACCTGAGACTCCTCACGCTGTGCTCCTGCTGCTTCTTTCACGCACCTATGATCCTGATGCCCCACCAAAACTGATTTGACATAATCACTAATTTAAATAGAACAATAACAACAACAACAATAAATTTTAATTCAATACGGTCTTAATGGAAAGTTTGTAATACAGTTTGTTTTAAAATATCTCAAAGATAGTGTAAAAGATGCTCATTTTACCCTGTCAAAAACAGCTCTTTAGAAATCACTCTGTTCTGTGTACTTCCCCTTTAAGTCTTCACAAGCTCCGCAGACCCCGCCTCTTTTTTCTAAAACACTCTCAGAGGATCTTTTTTTAGCCATATTCATAGTGAAACATGCTAATTAGCACATTATTAGAACAGGCGATTCGCAAAGATTCATTAAAAGACATATTCAATGCTTCTGTAGGTGAGGCTGGATCATGAATGATTCTCACAAACATAAACACATTTCAGTTGATCAAAGGCGCGTTTCCTTCAGAATCAAACGTAATGTTAATCCTCCGCGTCTTCAGTCACTCAGATGTCGGGGGTAAATGACTACTGCTATGTTCATTAATACATTCAACAACAAAACACCTCAATCTCTTTGAAGTCTTGTTTGTCTCTGCATCTCGGTTTGATGACAGCTCATTCAGGGCGGGTCTGAGGAAAGACACCAGTTGAGTCTGTGTGACACGCTGCTGTCAATCAACTATTGTGGGAGTGGCCTCTGTCGGTGTACAGATAATATTACTTCTACTCTGAAATGTAAAAGTAAAAGTAGTCTATGATCAGTGTAAACAGTGATCCAACGATCTGTTGTGAGATTATGCATGATTACACATTTTTGCTGAATGTGACATTTAAAAAAATCATAAAACATAAAAAATAGAGGGAAATAATCATAACATTAAATAAGATGATCTTCATGAAACTGGTATAGATGTTGTGAATACATACATTTTGTTCCAAAAAAATCCTCTATTTGTCCATTTTGAATGCCTGTTATAAAAGTAGCTGAATATTCTGATAAAATGAACAGGACTCCAGAGTAATTAGTCACAACACCTCAGGTGATTGGCTTGTATCCAGCGAGGCCATTTTTATCGGCAATTAAGTTGAATGGAAATGCTAACAGATTGCTTGCTCTGATTATTAGACACCCTTTGCGTTTGAAACCATCACATTTCTCTTTTTCAAAAACTGTCAGCACTAATGGTTACAATTCCCGTCCGTTATACCTCTGACCTCTCCAAGTCATCTGTTCTGTCGTTTCTCTTCAGTATCTGTGATGTGGCATGTGCCCACTCTCCCCCAGAGGCTTGGGGTCAGTGAATCATCCTCTAGCAGCTTTGTTATGCTCTTATTTGGAAGCCTGGGGAGCACAGGCCAGCATGGGGACAGAATGTGATGAGACTTCTTTAGCTTTGGAGGCAGGTCCATCCTGCTCCCCAAGGACAGGTATAGATATGTCCAGCAGGAGTACAGCTATATGATGATTTGCCGAAGCTGCTGTGTACGAATGTACCGGTGGGTTTTGTTGTCCTTGCTTTTGATCAGTCCGAAACTGTGATCCGTTTCTGCACAACTAGCCACACAGCTAGAAGGATCTCTCTTCCCTCTCTACACTCTCGCTCTCATTGTAGCATTCTTTTTGGAAAACTGTGACTTTTTGCATCTAATATATGTGTAAATTGTCATTATCTTAAAGTACTAACATGCAACCTTTATATTTATATGGTTTATGTGACAAAGTGTCACACACTTTTTTTCCCCTTAATCCAATATATGCAGTATTTCAAAAATCAACATTGTTGTAATGAAATCATAGTGTCTTGTTCCATATACTCTCATTCAAGTGTTAGGATCCAAGGTTTTCTTTATCAAATGCACATCAATACAGTATGGAGCAGCAGTTGCTGGCAGTGAAATGCAATATCCTGCAAGTTCCCTAGAGGAAACGCTGCATTCAAATGAAGATATATATGCAATTCAAAGCACACTGAAAGTTGGATAAATAAAAAGATAAATAAAACAAGATTTTATAAATATATTTATTTTTTTATTTTTTCAGTGAGGATGTGTTAAATTGATAAAAAGTGTCAGTACATTTATAATGTTACAAAATATTTCTAATTCAAATACATTCTGTTCCTTTGAACTCTATATTCATCAAATAATTGTAAAAAAAACAAAACAAAAAAACTGCAACACAGTTTAGAAAAATAAATAAAAGTTTCTTGTGCAGCAAACCAGCATATGAAAGGTCATGTGACACTCAATACTGGAATAATGACTGCTTAAAATTCAGCATTGCCATTACAGGAACAAAAGGATTTTAAAATATATTCAAATAGAAGTTGTTTTAAGTTGTAATACTTCAAAATATAAATTTTTACTGTTTTGTTGATCAAATAAATGCAGCCTTTTTTAGTATTAGTATTCATATTGATTATGTACAGTATACATGCGTGCATGTGTATGTATAT
>JAUCMU010000063.1:9898701-9909147 GCA_032275025.1 Enteromius treurensis
GTATTATTGGGATGATACTCATCATTCTTCTTCCTCCAAACACGGCGAATGGAGTTAAGACCAAAAAGTTCTACTTTAGTTTCATCTGACCACAGGACTTTCTCTCATAACTCCTCTGGATCATCCAGATGGTCCCTGGCAAATTTCAGATGGGCCTGGACATGGGCTGACTTAGATTTTAAACCATGATGTCTTAGTGTATTACTGATTTTAGCCTTGGAAACGATGGTCCCAACTCTCTTCACAGTATTGACCAGCTCCTCCCGTGTAGTTCTGTGCTAATTCTTAACCATTCTTAGGATCATTGATACCCCACGAGGATAGACCTTCTGTGGCGCCCCAGTCCGAGGGACACTGGAAGTCATCATTAGCCTCTTCCATTTTATGACAATTGCTGACAAATTGAAAAGTTATTCTTTTTTCACCAAGCTGCTTGGCAATTGCCCTGTAGCCATTTCCAGCTTTGTGAAGGTCTACAATTTTGTCTCTTTGGTTTTGCCCATATTGCTAATTAGACTTGCACGGGTGTCTTTAGATTATTAAGAATCTTAATTTAGAATCATGAGTGTAGCTGGACTATTTAAAAGCAAAATAATAGGGTCAGAAATCTGGCTGATAAGCAAGTGATCAAATACTTATTTGACACAGTAATAAAAAAATCATACAATGTGATTTCTGGATTATTCTTTTTAGATTCTGTCTCTCACAGTGGAAATGCACCTATGCTGAAAATTGTAGACCTCTCCATGATTTCTAAGTAAGAGAACTTGCAAAATCACAGGGTGATTAAATACTTATTGACCTCACTGTATATCTTTGATCCATGCGACCAGTTATTAAACCCATCTTTGGCGTTCTGTACAGAAACCTCACTCTCTCACTCGTGCTCCAGATGTTGTTATATTAAATATTGTCGCAGTTATATTTACAGAAATGAACCTACTTTGCCGAAGCACTTTAATGAGATTTTAATTACCTGCTCTTACACAATCTCATACATGATACAACTCATATACATATACTTATATACAAAATATCCCACCTCACAGGTGATGTCAGCTCTACGTCACATCTAATGACGTTACCTTGACTTTGCTTTTCAAATCAAAAAAAAAAAAAAAAAAAAAAAAAATTCCACTTATTGATAACATTTATGAGTGCTTAATGTTTTCACCTAAATGCAGTCTGTACATATCTGTTCACATTTTAAAGAATGTGTTCTGGGGTTTCATGACTCTTTAAATGTAAGATATTGTAGCTTATCCATGTGCAGCTCTTCAGTGTAACCTTCATAGGGCCCTCAATCACTCAGGGTGCAAGATACGGCAAAGAGATCACAGGCTAGAAAGACCACCACGCATCCAACTGGCAGTTTAACCTCAGAAAACAGGGATCATACCGCACTCCATTTTCTCGCCGCTGCTGCTCAATTCTCCACTCAGCAGACAACATAATTTCATCTCTGCTTAGAAAGCAATAGTCTACGGAGAAAGAATTAATGTGTGAGTCATTTGTCTCCCTGATACAAATGTGAGCTCTCCTGAGGAAGACTGCACGAGTAAATACTGTATATGGTGTGTGTGAGGATTCAGGCTGAGTGGAGGTATTCGTCAGTTTAGAATTACAGCTTTCATTTCCTTAAAACCCATGAAGCAGAGCTTTGATGATGAATGCAACCGTTGTTCAGTGACAGTGATCAATAGAAGAGATTTTTTAAATTATTCCACCAGTTTCAGAGCTTGACAGACCACAGCAAAATAAAACAGTTTTTGATCTATTGAGCTCAAAGCAAGACAGGCCCCTGCTTCAGTTTTGGGTCATTTGAAAAAGTCGAACTATGTTGTTGTTAAGACAGTTTTGTTAGATGATGTTTGTGTATTTACACCTGACTGCATATGTGTGAAAATGCGTGAGTTTGCCTTTCTGTCTGCGCATGTAAGAATCAGTGAGTGTTTATGGCAGCCTGCCCATCCATGATGTCTTTCCCACAAAACATTTAATGTCTGGAGAAAAAGCTGACTGAAAAGACTAGATAAAACAGAGACCTGTAATCTCCTAAAAATGTTTTAAAGTTGACATTATGACTGGTTAACAAGGGTGTGCAATATGTATTATCTATTAAAGTACTGTAATGGTTTTAACAATGCGCAAGTGTTTTAAAAAAGAAAAAGAAAAGGTGATTCAATGATCCACTCATGAAGACAGTCATTTGCTTCATTTCTGAACGAATCAGCCATTTTGAACATATCAGTTTAAACCAATGGTTCAGTGATTCATTCAATAAGACAAGGACTTACTGCTACCTACAGGTGGGTTTTATATCTATTCATATGTATTTATCCACGATACATGTCTAAATCAATCAAGGCACCACCACAAAAACAAACTCAGCCAAATGTTGTATAGGTATCATTATCAAAAAAATATTCCCCATATTCCCCAAAATACTAAGATTTTGTCAGTTATCAGTCAGTATTTTTGTCACATGCCTATAATAGATAAATATGGTTGTTTAAGTCAACATTGTTCATAAGAGTCAATTGTTGTAGGCTATGCATGGAATCTGTTAACATCTTAGGTTTGACTAGATCCATTAATATTGTTGAATCCCTATTTTTTTTCCCCCATGGTTTTTTGTTTGTAATTTCTTATTTCAGCTGCATCAACAGCAATAACTGACCATGCAGCAATACATTATGCTTCAACCCAGGTGTCTTAATGCTCTGTGCCAAACCACAAGCAACCGTTTGCATTATAGTGTATACAGTATCAACACAGTCTTCTTTTCAGCTCTTCTTTACTCCTACAGTGTGCATGATTAACAGCCAGTATGTACACCACTACAAGATCCGGGGTAAAAAAAAAATTCTACAGGATATTTGGAACAAAGCACTCCAACAAATGGCTCATTCAACTCTCTATGATACTAGCACAAATAATACACTGCCACAAATAACACAATGCTCTGAAACACACTTGGTAGAACTAAGAAACGTCTAGGATGGCTGTTAGAGTTTTTGAATGTGACAGGAGCAATTTGGATGAGAGCAAATATGTCACACTCATAATCTAGCTAGACTTTATCAGCAATCGACGTACATTGCTGTGCAATCCCAAAGAGCATTTGGACAGTTAAGCCATAATTAAATAGGTAGGCATATACTACAGAATAGTAGACCCTCTGTTGCCATCTGTGGTTTAAAATAGTAATAGAGTTATATTATTTATATTATGTTTACAGACATTTTCAGGTCTGAATAATACATATTATAGGCTTAATACAAACAAGGAATACAGAAGTAACATGCTGCATTAACATTTGAGGGTTCATATAATTTTAACCATGTCCTTTAAAATGTACTTTTTTTAGTTTTTTTTGTCTGTGATACATTTATTCACAAATTTTAACCAGTAACCACTGTATAATAATTAAGCACTGATTAGGTTCAAATTAAAGGGCAGTTATGGACTGACACAGTTATTCCATGTATATGGAGGTGAGTTGGATAAACAAAAAAAAGAGAGTGACTTGGGAAAGAGATCTGGATAAAAGTTTTTCCAAACCAACAAGCACACATGAGCTCTGGCAGATCCCGAGGATATTTGGCAGTCAGACAGGAACAATCATGTTTACAAGAGCCTGCCACATGGAGCCATATAAAGTCCTTATATGTCCCACTCACCCATCAGTGTCCTGGAAGTTCACGTTCACCTTCTTGGCAGAGCCCAGCAACTCTAAAGAAAGAAGAGAGGGAACGAGGGATTAATATGAGTAAAAGCAACAACAGTACACTGCAGGGACATTTCACAGCATGTTCTACTACAGTAGGGTTCTATATACAGTTTATATAGCAAAAAGTAACATTTCAAAAAATAAGTGTTTGAGGCCAGTGCATTTGATTTAGGGCTCGAATTTCTTATTTGCATTGGAAAATTCTCTATTTTAGGACAGTAACTTTAAGTATGCACTAGAATACTGAGTGTGTACTAGAGCTACAAGGCCAGCAGTGAAAATGAAACACTCCTGAAAAAACCTGAAACTCTGCACTGCCTTCCAACTTACAATTGAAAATCACTGAGATAGAACTATTATCAGCTATTATTTGGTGCATAATCAATGATTGAAATTAATGTTTTTACATTAAAATAATCTTTATAGTGTGGGTGTGCTAATCAGAAAGAAAGAACAACAGGAAAATGATTCTTCTCAGCTGTGTAGACCAGAACTATTGTTCAGCACTGACAATTACACACGCATCCTTTTTATTTTGCATTCAAATGGACCTGCATGGATGGGAAACTGTCTTGATTCCCACCAGATATGGAGAAGAATGCTATGCCTGTCTCCAGGGGCTGTTCACTCCATCACTTCCCCTAACAGTAGCACAGTCAAAAAAGTAATTCTGTGGAGCACTGAATATTGGTGTTGCATTTTTGTCCACCCATAAATCACTCATGCTTCATTTACAGCGCCACCAGGAGAGCAGGATGCAGATTTAAAGGAAAAGTTTAGCACCTCATTCATTGATGCAGAAAAGAAGCATCTATCTGACGGAAACACACACAAATAAATCCCCACTTGTCCACTATTCTGATCTAGTTCATGTTAATTAAGACCTTATGTTATGTTGTTGTGACAAACTGTTTGTCTGTGAACTATTTATATGAATTAGATAAATTGCATTAATTAATAATTTAAAAGAATAAAAAGTAGATTCAAAACTCATTCCATCAAGAGGGGAAAGGGTAAAAGTCTGTCAAAGGGATTTTGTGTCTCTTTGGGATGGCATAATAATTTGCTGTTCATTTCCAGAATGCAAGCTTCTGGAGGGCACATCATTTTGAAGTTGTAAATTTATGCTTCAAGTGGTTGTTGTGTGGGCAAGCATAAATGCCTTGAATTTTATGTAAGCAGCTACTGGTAGCCAGTTTAAATGGAGGAACATCCAGTAGGTGTGACGCCCTCTTTTTGGCTCATTAAAGACTACTTACTACTTATGTACGCTGTTGCATTCTGAATTAGTTGAAATGTTTAGATAGATACCTGCCTAGAGAGCATTGCAATAGTCCAGTCTGGACAGTACAAGAGCTTGAACAAGGAGGAGATGTGTAGCATGTTTCAATTAAAAGGGCTTGATCTTCCTAATGTTGTATACGGTAAATCTGCATAACTGGGTGGTTAGAGAGGTGAGTGTCATCAGCATAGCAGTGATATGAAAAGCCATTTTTCTTAATGACAAAACATGTAGATAGAAAAGATAACTGGTCCAAGAACTGACCCCTGATGCACACCAGTAGCTAGATTCTGCAATTTAGACGCCTCATCCCAATAAAACTTGATTAATTGAAGTGACTTGTGGCCAAGTATGGTGACCGATACGTGGAATTTGTGCTCTGCATTAAACCCATCCAAAGTGCACACTAGAGGATGGATATGGGTTCGGACAGATATTTAGAAAAGATGCTCGGGTTCGGGGCGGGCTCGGTCACATCAGCGCGAATGTGCGCCTGTATTATAACGGCGCTTTTTGCCCCACGTGGGCTGATGCTCTCATCTGTTGACAGTTGCTTAATAAAAGCAGGCTTTCCAAACAAAAAAATGCATGTGTCATTAGTATGAGAAAAAATTTGATCGGGCTGGGATTGGGCTCGGACATAAATATCTTAATGCCTTTCGGGCTCGGGCACTCTAGTGAACACACAGCAGTGAACACACACCCGGAGTGGTGGGCAGCCAATGCTGCGGTGCCCGGGGAGCAGTTGGGGCCTTACTTAAGGGTCTCCCATCGGTCGTGGTATTGAAGGTGGAGAGAGTGCTGGATAATCACTCCCACCACCTCCAATTCCTGCCGGACCTGGGACTCAAACCCGCAACCGTCAGGTTACAAGTTCCAATTTTCTATCCACTAGCCAAGGACTGCCCCTTCCACGATTTGAACAATAATAGTCAGGAGGAATGTTCAGGAAACCTTTTTATAAACTGTAATTATTTTTGCTATTACATTTAATGAACCATAAAGAACAGAAATGTTACACTTCAGCGTACTGGCCTGATTTCATCCGACAGCCAGCAGAGCTTCTGTTTATCCAAGCATCATAGAGCCTCTGACTTTGGCATGTTTCAGATTTCACCGATTCAACTGGTCTGTAGGTGATAAAACACTTAACACCTGGTAAACGGTCTTCTATAAGGCCAATAGTTTGAGCGGTGGATTTTGGAAGCGAATCAGAATATGCCATATGAGATCTGTATTCCAGCTGGAGTGGAGCTGCTTGCAGCAATCTACATCAGTCAGCCTGAATACAGGGCTGTTTTCAGCAGATGCTCCTCAATGTGACAGAGAACATCTGTGCGTCTTTTTCTGCTGTGTCTTTAACTCTTTCACCTCTCAGGCCTGGCCTGACGTTTTGCAAACAGAACGCGGTGAAGACTGATATCAAATAAAACACAGGTATGGAGTACATGGCCGTCTAGGTTTATGGGAAAAAAGTGAGTGCTTCTATTTCAAGACGCAAAGGTTACAGAGGAGAATTTTTGCTCTCCGACAGTTTATCAACCTCTTGGCCTCCGAAATCAGACCTGCACATGAAAGGTACCGTATGTTAGAACTGAGCCTAATAATAGCATTGTGAAAAGTGCAGATGTATAGATTCTACTTAGAATAGAGACTTTTATCAATTATTCAGTTGTTTACATCAATAGGACAGCCTATAATTGATGTCTTTTCATTTTTAAATTGTGGTAAATTGTGATTTACTTTGTGTCACGGGTCTGTGTAGACTGCGAAGACAGGAAACATAATTTTCTTTATGCAGTTTAATATAGTTAACTCACAGGTTACAGGCAAGCGACACAAACTCAAGCAACATCAATAATCGGACAAAGGACAAGACATACTAAATGGGCTTTTAAACAGGATCACATTAGGGAAAAATCAGGACAGGTGAGGAGCACAGGTGGAATGGGTAACTAATCAACTATACAAGGACAGGAACCAGACCAAATAAGGAAAGACAGGAAGAGAGAGAATGAAACCAAAACTAAACGGTAACAGACAGTAAACAATAGACATGACATGTTACACTTTGCCTTTTCGTGAATAAATATACAGTACAAACCAAATGTATATCATATGATTTTTTAAAACCAAACATATATTATATGTTTTTGAAAGTAAGAATTTTATGCATACCAAGGTTATATTTATTTGATCAACACTACAGTAAAACAGTAATAATCCAAAATACTATTACAATGTAAAATAACAGTTTTCTATTTTAATCAAAGCTGCATTTCCAGCAGCCATTGCTCCAGTCCTTCAGAAATCATTTTAATATGCAGATTTGCTGCTTATTATCAAGGCTAAATTAGAAGCAGTTGTGCTACTTATTTTTGTGGACATTTGCAATTATTTTAAATATAAATATTCTGTAATATTATAAATTTACTGTCATTTTTTATTAATTTTAAATTATTTTAAAATTAGTATTTTAATATGAAGTATTTAAGTATATCTTAAACTTTTTAAATGGTAATGTATCTAGAAACAGATCTTTATTAAGTAGTTAACTTCACTAAATGGCTAGGTGGTTATCTAATGACTAGCCAATTAGTTGACCCCTCATTAAGCAGCACATTTTGTGATTTTATGACACCAAGGGGTTACTATGACAACAAGTTTGAGCTTAGGACCCCTATTCCTCATCTATGGTGCCCATCACAGGTACAGCATCCCCTGACAACAACCCTGCTACATATATTTACTGATACAAAATGATAAGCAAGACTGAAAATTTATTAAATTAAATTAAACAACTCAGCTATATAAGCAATAAAATAAAAATTGGTCTTAGCCTCAATGCACATATTAAATGATAAGATCTAAACTTGTCCCAGAAATATTTTTTAGATAAATGCATCTCTCAGATCTTTTTATAGTGTCCACAATTAACCCGCTGGATACTAAGGAGAAATATGGGTCAGCAAAATCTGATATTTAAAAATAAAAATTACATCACACTGACATACTCAGAGCACAGACAGAACTGGGCTGCTTTGTTGTATGAAAATATTTAGAGGTACAAATATGAGCCTGGAGATGTTCGCTCTGGGGACAAGAGGAGGAGGTTTGCCTCTTTGTAAAAATTAATGAGCCCAAATAAAAAAGGGCCTGTATTAAAAAGGAAATCGGCATGTACTGTTATAGTAGAGGTACTGTAAACAACAGCTGTCAAGCTGGCACATATTTCCCCCAAATGACAACTCTCACACCTGAAATGACCTCAGCAGAATGAAGTTTCCAACACAAACACACAAGACAAAATCGACTCCCTTTTAACTGAGGACAAGATCTAACATACCTGAGATGTCTCCTCTTTAAAGACTAAGACTAGCTCTCTATTGTTGCTTTGTGCTAAAATATTGTGTTGAACAATAGAGACCGGTGCTTTAACGGAAAAATCAAAGAGCTGACTGCAGGACTATAGAGAGCAGTGAAGGGAGAAACAGCGAATGCGGTCCAGCCACGATTGATTCTGCATATCCGTCATTCCCAGAAAGAAGAATGTAGTGGAAAAGGTTCTCTCTTTCTCTGTCTGCAGGCCGTCCAAAGTGGGACAAGTGTTACAGAAAAAATTATACAGAAAAAAAGACAGGGTGAGGGATCACTTCAAGGCTCAGGGCATCATCTGTTGTTCACAATCTTTGTAGAAACATTCATTTAGAAAAAATTGGAGTGGCAATGGTCAAAGGCACTGTGAGGTCTGGATGCCAGATGAAGCACAGCAAGGAAATGTGTAACAAGAAAGCATTTTATAGATCCGCAGCTGTGCTCTCTTGAATCTGCAATGGACAGTGAAAATGCCTGAAAAACATCTTTAAATGGCTTCAAGCTTCAAAGAAGTATGGTGTTTATGTTGCCAAATGTCTACTCAGCTGTTTGTATAATACTGTATAGTATCATAGGAATTTGCAGCTTTCTTTTACAGTTGTGTTTGCCCTAAAAAAGTGTTATTTTGTCCATCAAGAGGTCAACAGAACATCTTCTAGAGAGCGTCTTCAGGCTCAATATGTTAAATTTAGATATTGTTTAAACGTTTAACATGATATTTTTTTGCACACATGCTGAATTATCTTCTGACAGTCATAGGATTTTTATTTAACAATAAAAAAACAATTATTTAGTTTAAGGTTAATATAGCAGTGGACAGAAAAATATGCATAATGTTAACTTCATACAAAAGTAATATGCACCATACAATATTTTATAAAGAAAATACACATTGCCATTCAAAAGTGTGGTGTCAGTAAGATTATAAGATGTTTTGAACATCACTAATGATCACCAAGGGTTTATTTATTTGATACAATGTCAAGTAAAACAGTACTATTGTGAAATATTATTTCAAATTAACATTATTAGAAAAGAAAATTATTCTTACAATAATTTAATGCTTGATGTAATGTATTCATGTGATAGCTCAGTAAACATTTCTACTTGTCATCAATGTTGAAAACAGCTGTTGCTATGAAATAATACATTTTCTTTCAGTATTATATGATAGAAAAGTCCAGAAGAACATCATTTATTTGAATTACTAAGTACAGTAAGCGTTAGTTTTGGTCAATTTAATGCATTCTTGAAGAAGAAAACACTAACCTCAAACATTTGAATGATACTGTACAAGCCACAAAGGGGTTTCTGGGGTCTTCGGCATCAAAAGTTTTAAAAACCCTAGTCTAACAAAGTGGTACTGAATGATCACTACTGTATTTGCAGTGGCATTTAAATTGTATTTTATGATACTTAAAAGAATATCATAAAAACATCCAAAAAACAATGATACTACAACTGTAGCATGCATGAAAAACTATTAGTGCTTTTTCTTATTTAACAATAGCAGTACTCCATCAGCAACAAGAGCTAAACCTCAGAAACAGAGCGATGCTCTGAATACTAAGCACTCAACAGACAGTGACATTAGCACAATATGTGCAGGGGGGCTAATTTCATTTTAAACTGTACCAATAGGATTAGAAAAGGCTTAAATTTGACAGACCATGTTTACAAACAAAAGATCAGTACACACGACCCCTACACTGTAACAAAGTGTGTATATGGAAGCCATTGGTATGAGCAAACAGTGACACATCTAGAAGAACTTTAGCAGTCACTCACAGCTGGCCCTCATTAATAAAGGCTGTGTACGTAGAAAAATGGATTTCAAAGATTGCCATTTTTGTGCATAATTCAGGATTTATAATAATGCTAGCCAGACTGAACAGCATTAAAACTAATTTGATGTTACAATAAATTAAATTTGGGACAGTTCTAGGGTATAGCCTAAAACAAATGCAAACAAGTAACAAAAAGAAACGTCTAGGTTACTATCGTAACCCACGTTCCCTGAAGGAGGGAACGGAGACGTTACATATGGGAACTCGCC
>JAUCMU010000063.1:9910747-9927459 GCA_032275025.1 Enteromius treurensis
ACTTGAGAAACTGGTCTCCTCGGTCCCCAGACGTCTGTTGAGTGTTGTAAGAAGAAGGGGAGATGCCACACAGTGGTTTAAATGGCCTTGTCCCAACTTTTTGGGGATTTGCTGACACCATGAAATTTTGAATCACCATATTTTTCCCTTAAAATTATACATTTTCTCCGTTTAAACTTTTGTTCATAAACAAAAGAAACAACAACAGAAAGTAATAGGGGTGGGAGGGCACCCTGATGGCTGAGAGCAGAGTCATGAATGGCCTTCAGGGCGTATCAGGAGTCCCGGGGAGCCATGGCGGATCTGGAGCCTCAGGGAGCCATGGTGGATTGGGCTCCCTGAGAGTCCATTGCCAAATCCCCCTCCCAACCCTCCCTAACACACCCATAACCTTACTACCCCCAAAAAAATTTCTTGGGGAGGTTTGCAGTCTGTGAGGGTCCAGGGTCGTGTTGGTGTCCATTGAAATGGCAGTTTGATGGGTATTTAGGAGGGGCTGGCTCTGGAGGGCGCTCTTGCACCGCGAGTTCAAGGGGACACTATTGCACCTCTTGCAGCGCAAACTCAGGGAGTGAAATTGGGATCGGCACGCCTGACCATAATTCAGGAACTGGAATCATGATTAACTCTCCTGGCTGTAACTCAGGATCTGTAATCAGCTCTCCTGGCCGAAAATCAGGAACTGGAATCGAAATTGGCTCTCCAGGCCAAAAATCAGGAACTGGATCCAGGATTGGTTCTCCCTGCCACAATTCCTCACGCCGACACTGAAACATCAAAGAGGCGGGGAGGGTGGGTACATAAGAGGCCGACATGGGCATAGTCACACGGAGGGCTCTCGGGCATAACACAAATCCTGGATAGCCACGGCCGATCGGGACCCTTGGGAGGCTATGGCAGAGCGGGCCATTCAGGTGGCCACGAAGGGATCGGAACCCTTGGGAAGTGATGGCGGAGCTGGCCCTTCGGGTGGCCATGGCGGATCGGACACTGACATACGGAATGGAATCAGTGGGAGACTGGATCGACACTCCTGACGAAACATCCAGAATAGGGATTCGGCAAATCGGGCTCGGAATAATTTTGTAATGGCTCATGGGGCCGTGAATACAGGACGAAGACCGCAAAGAGGTGTTTGCAGCTCACTGGTCGTTTTCGGTGGAAGCACATGTAGACGGTGCGAGAACCAGGTGATGCACTCGCAGGACTTCGGCGGACCCTGACAGCCATCCCGCCTTTGCCCGGACCGTTATAAGGCTGAGAAAAACGGCTAACCTCCATCCCAGCCCCGAGGTGTCCTGGAGCTCGACGGGGCTGAGATAATGAGCCCGCTTCTAAAAGCCCTGATGATCACTGAGCTCCGATTTCTCGGTAAGTTAGTGAAAGTCAGCAACGAAGTCCTTAAAAGACGGAAAATGGCAAATCAAAGCGGCGAATCCAGCAGCAAACGCCATCTCTTTTAGTGATTGGTTGTTCTGTAACGAATGTGACTGGTGAGTGTGGCGTCTCGCTTCTCAGCGGGGCAGAGATACAAGGACAAGGAGATTTCCAAAACAAATAACATTTAATATTGGAACATGAAACATAAGAACACTGACAAAAGTGCAAGATAACCACCGACAATTCCATTTACATTCACATTCAACAACCGACAGAGGAAACTCAAAAGGACATGGTCTAAATACACAACAAAATCAAGATACATGATATAAGACACCTGGGAGACACAGCTGGAAGGGGATAAAACACTAATGAGATGGGCGGAGTCACAAACAGGGCAAAGACACCTTTAAATGTGATATGTAGAATTTTAAACCTTCTTAAAAGTGTATTGTTATGATAGCAGTAACTCTTAATTAAATGTAAGTTAGCTAAATCAGCTCTGATTACTAGCTAAAATGTAGTCTGTTTCTGTAATGTAGGATTGTCTCTTCACTGACGTTTACACAATGAGACACAGAAATAAAATCCTCAACGTACTCGTCTATGTGGCGTCCGCGCTAAAACAGCGAACGTAAATATGTCTCTGGTACTTGTTTATAATCCTGCCTGCGAGGCGATGAGTGGTCTCTGCAAGTGCGTTGATTAAAACAGTCACTGAACCCTTTGTGACAGATCATTCTGTAACGGCATGGAGGAGTGCGGGTTCAAATGCAGACTGTTTTATTATAGACACAGAGAAGAGACAAGCAGGGTCGTTCACCGGCAAACAGACACATCAGAGGCAATGACAGCAGAATAATGCAGATAATGTAGAGAGGTCAGTATTACAACAAACAGAGTCCGAGGGGCGAGGCAAAGGCAATAATCCAGGGAGCGTGAGGTCGACAACGATAAATCCAAATACAGGGAAACTCAGAGAAACAAAGAACGTTAACATGAGTGAACTCCAAACAAACATCCAAACATTTAATGATCTGTAAGAACACAAATACATCCGGGGAATTTATACACATGATAATAGGTTACTGGGTGGAGACAACAAACAAGATGGGCGGAGACATGAATGAAAAACCAAGACAACAGACAAGGTGGGCGGAGACATGAGTTCATTGATAAAAAGTCCAGGCATTGAAATGGAGACAAAGACACAAAGGTAACGGGGCGCTAGAGTGCCATCCATTGAGCTGGGCTGGCACATCCAGCTTGATCATTTCAGTTTCCTGTTATTTTATTTAGTTTTTAATTTTGTGATTTAAATTTTTTGTGTTTTTAATCATCCCCTTTTTTTCTGTATACTTTTATTTTTGGACTGATAATAAAGTGAAATAATTGTATATGTGAGAGTCAGTACTAATATAAATTCAGTCCTTTTGAAAAGTGTTAGAGTAACTCAGCTTAGCCTGACAGTTAGCTTGCTCCTGACCTGGGACCTGTTTCATAAAACATTTTTACCAAATAAACCAGGTTCATTTAAGTTAGTCCAACGTGTTGTCAGTTGATTTGCTCTTTTCTACAAAACAACTAAAGCTTCAGAGGACTATAAAGACGCCTTTTTACTCATATGAATAAACTAATTTGCACAGGATGTGGTACTGTATGAAAGTGTGTGTGTGTGCACACTTAGTAGCTTTTGGGTACAATTTAGTACAAATTATATGTCCTTATTTATGATCATGTAGTAGCTGGTTGTATGTTCTAAAATGATTTTCAGACTTTAAAAAATGTTGTCCCTGAAATGTAGTTTTAAAGTGTGTAACCATTATCACAGTTTCACAGTTTTTTGTGATATCTGTGCAAAAATAGCACTGCTGCCTTCCCCTGCTTCACACATACCAAAAGAGAAGAGAAATGGAGGAAGTACAGTACATACATACATGCATGCAAGAATGTTTTATTGACAGTAATTAAGCTTAAAGTCACTGTTGTGGAAATAAGTATTTGCATTAGTTGGGCTTCTGACCCTTAGAACTATGTGTTTCGGTGTGGCTAAAAGTGCTCAAGAAAATGTAATGCAATGAGTTCATTGTCAATTATCACAAATCACATCTGTGAGTGTATATTATTAAATCATTAGGCAGAAATGATTGGGATTGGATCACATAGGCTCACAGACAACATGATTTTGTATATGAACATCAACAATGGTGACAGTCAACAAAATATTCGGATAAACAGGTCAACTCTGAACATAACAAAACAGAAAAAAAGCTTGCAATTTTGATCTTAGTGCAAGTCAAAAAGACGGCTCTAAACAAAAGAGAAAAACCATCTGACTGTCATAACATCACGAGACTAACAGCTAACATTTTCAAACATCAGTCTTGTGATACGATCTGTGCATTTGACCACTACAGGATTAGTTAGTCATTATCTGATCACAGTTTTTTTGCACAGCTGTTGCTATAAAATGGGCTTTAAAAAAAGATTCAGTTGCAGCAGTTAAAACAACCCCTGATCTTAAACATTCAAGGAACAGAGTACAGTTAAAGCAAACACTTGATTCCAAAATGGTAAACTTTAAACCTCAGTAAATTCTCAACAAGAAATTTAGTATTTAAGAACTGAAGTCGGACTGTGTTAGAGAAAGCGAGAGAGAGATCTGTTTTTTGTTGCTGCCAGCCATGTGACATTTTATTTATTTGATAAAGAGTAGTGGTTATTTGTGATTATCACTTTGCTGCAACTTGTTTTGTGTTACATAATCTTGATTGAACTAACAACAACAAAACTAAAATTGCATGTAGTATAAGATAGAAATATATTTGCTGTAAACACCATTTGACCACAATTGCACAACTTTCTATATTAATATATATTTTATATATATATATATATATATATAAAAATAAAACATGCTAAATTATAGCTAAATGAGCTCTCCTTACTAGCAAAAATGTAGTTTCCTGTTATTGTCATGTGTTCTGTTTATGTTTTCTGTCCATGTGCTCTGTTTTTATCTTTTGTATCCTCATGTTGTCCCTCGTTTGTGACTCCACCCCGCTCATTAGTGCCATGTGTGTCCAGGTGTTCCCCTTTATCCTTGATTGTGTCTTGTATTTAAACTGTGTCATTTATTAAATATTCGTGCGTAGTAAGACGTGTCAACATTTTGAGGTTACTTGCTTCATTCGCGCGTACAACAGACGCGAATTCTGCCAGGCGGCTCCAGTCTCTGCATTGGTGGAGGGGAATATTCAAAATATTGCTGTGATTGTGCCATGAAATGCAGTTTTAAGAGTATTTCAGGCGAGAATGTAATTGTTTAAAACACAAATCTGCGGTTTATTAAAAAAGAGAGCGCCTATTTAAAAGTTTGCTTCGCCAATTTCGGAGCCGCGAGCTCCACGTGAAGACCAGGTGCTCAGTGCTCATCTATCCCCCGAGGGCAGCCTCACCGCGGCTAGTAATTCTGACACTTGCCGCTGCCTCCTGATGTCTCTGTAGTGGTTAAACAGGAGGTAAAATTCGTATTGGGTATATCTCACAGGCAAACTCTGGTTTAATGAATTTATTATGTATTTCCTTTTTATTCCTGTTTTTGTCAGGAATCGCGCCATTCGCGCTGCGTAATTCCCGCGAATCACACCATTCGCGCTGCTTAATTTGCACGATTTGCGACGCAGGATATCTATTTGCGTGCATTGACTGAACATGTAAATCCCCGCGCTTGACGCTTCATTCGCGTCCGGTGTGAACGCACCATTAGAGTTGTTGTGTCCCGTACGCGCATTGTGCCTCTACGTTGACCGCACTCGGAGCATCAGACACTTTCAGCAGCCCTTGTCTTCTATGGAGGACAGCAGAAAGGGAATGCTGTCTCCAAACTGAGGTTGGCCCATTGGGTGGTAGATGCCATCTCCCTGGCTTGTCTAAGCTGTGCCCCTTAGGTGTCAGAGCCCACTCCAAAAGCAGACTGTTGCCTCATCCTATACGTTAGCTTATGGAGCCTTTCTAGCAGGTATCTGTAGGGCTGGAGGCTGGGCACACTCAACACCTTCGCAAGGTTTTACGACCTCTGCATAAAGGCTTTTCTCAGTTGTTCCCCTAATAAGGCGAACTTATTTCCTCCTGCCCCGCAGTCAGAACTACAGCGGAGTAGCTCCTAACTGTGTTCCTACTGGGTCCCCTTCGCCCAGTAGGTTGTGGCTACAAATCTCAATGTTCCCCAGTCAGTCAGAAGGCCGTGTTTCCCTTCATATATATCCATAATCTAATCGATGTATTGAATTGTTCAAAAATTTGACATGTAGTAAGGGCAAGTTAGAAACAAGTGCTTAAGTTACAACTGGCAGCCCCGTGGGGTCCCCTATTTCCCCTATTTGGGAATGTTACGTGGGTCATTTACATTTACATTTAGCAGACGCTTTTATCCAAAGTGACTTACAGGTGAGCAGGTGGGGGAACGGTGCCTTGCTCACCGGGTCTCACCTCAGTCATGGTATTGAAGGTGGGGAGAGCGCTGGTTATTCACTAACACCACCCACAATCCCTGCCAGACATGGGCCTCGAACCCACAACCTTTGGGTTACAAGCCCAACTCCCTATCCAGTAGGCCACGACTGCCCCCATCTAATAAAGAGCTGCACCACACACATCTTTACATGCAGTGCGAACACAACACATTCCCCTGTTCATTTATAAGGAAGACATAGTGATTGAGAAAGGGAGAAGGGAAAGCGTCCTGCGAGAGGTGCTCTTCCTCCAATCCAATCAACCAAATGCTGACAGCGGATCAAACAGATCAGAAACAGGCAGAGAAACACAGGCTCCAGCCCAGGGAGGAAATGGCTCCAAGTGTCAAAGTACCTTGGGAGCAGTTCCCGTTTTATGCTCGTGAACTGGCCTGATTGTGATCACCCTTAACGGCCATTTCAAACAGAGTTGGGGCGAAACCAAACCTCATATCGGAGCTCGGTGCCGGCAGGGCTGGCAGGTGGCTAATAGTAACGTTTGAGCCTCCATGGCGCTGGCAGCACTGATGGAAAGTGATTAGTTAAAGCTTGGCCGCGTTCCTTTGCATTGCCTCTTCTCTTGGCTAATTGTTGGTGGGGCGGCTCTTCCATGGACTGAACTGCTCCCCAGCCAGCTGATCCACTATTTCCCAGTCTCCCGATCACTTAACACACTCCATCTACAGATTTGTTCAATCAAACTTTTACATCGCTTTTACTGCAAAGAAATTTGGAAAACAAAGTGAAAAGCGGATTTTAGAGTCTGAATGGTTGTTTTGGATGTGTGTTTACTGTCCTATTTATTTAAATAAATACTGTTATTTTGAACTTTTTATACATCAAATAATCCTTAAAGTAAAAAAAACTAAAAACTGGCCAGTCAATATTGAGCAGCCCAACTGTTTTCAGCATGGATATTAATAAAAAATGTTTCTTGAGCTGTAAATCAGTACGATTTATGAAGAATCAAGTGACACTGAAGACTGGAGTAAAGATGCTAAAAACTCACTTTTGTAATAATGTTTCATAATTCTGTTTTACTGTTTTGTCATCAAATGAACGCAGCTTTGGTGAGCATGAAATATGTCTTTCTAAGAATGTGTAAAATCTTATTCACTTAAAATGTTTGCAAGTTAGTCTAGCAAAATATCAAAACACGTTATTATTTGCAATAAATAAAGCACACTTTTCAATCAAAACATTTCACAAACGTTAAGTTTCAAAATATGAAACGTTAAAAATCTGTATCTTTTTATCTATAATGCCTACAAACACTAAAATGTAGCTTTTTACATTTCCAAGACAAAATTTACAGTTGAATTCCTGCAATATGAATCTGTTTAGTTTAATTGTACATATGGCTGCGCGATAAAACGATACCGATATGTATCGCGATAGGCACGTGATCGATATCAATAAAAAATTATAATAATATTTTAACAGAATTTTTTTAATAATATTTTTCATTCTTCTATTTTTCAATCGTTTTTCAAGTCAGTTTTAAGGAAAAAAACATTTCATTTATACTTTTTTTACAATGAAAGAAATTAACGAGATGACTCGAAAAAGATTCGTTCATTTTTCTGAACGAGACTCAAATGAATGAGTCTGTAAGATTATACGAACTTCCCATCAATAGAAAACAGAGGGTGCAAAGTTAGTTTGGTTGCATTAACAAAGGCACTTGCTCTCTGGTAACCTAGCAACGAAGGGAGTGATACGCCAACAGCCAATCATGTAACAGTATCAGTTTGGTTGCGCCATATCGTTGTCTCGTGCTGGTCTGCTGGATTGCTCTTCATAAACAGAATATGAGAGCCACAGTGAGCAAGGAAATAAAAGAGGAAAAGTCAGCTCGCCACTATGGCAGTTTTTTGGATATTATAAGTCAGACAAATGTTGTTTACCTGCCAAGACTGGTAATACCACGAACTTGATTTCCCACCTTAGCCGCGGTCACCCTTTGGCGCATCTGTAGCTGCTACACCGCACAAGCAGCAGACCACCATGGAGAGGTACTCTACATCAGTGCCTTATGACAAAGAATCTAAATGCTACAAAGATATAATGGAGGCAGTGGCATTATGTTATGTAATTATGTTTAATTATTTGAGTTTTCCATGGTTGGTGACATTTCTGTATTAATAACTGAGGGGATTATGATCAGAGAAAGGTTAAGTTTAAAATAAAAATGTTGAAATGTAATATATTTTTCTCCTGATCCTTATTTTAAATGGGTCATAAAAAATATCAATAATTATCAATATCGACCGATATGAACCACAGATATCGCGACAGTTTTCAGCCATATCGCCCAGCCCTAATTGTACATCCATATCAGTCATAAATGCTTAATTGTATTATTGCAGCTGTGTTACCAGTGGCCAGTTTTTATGGAGGGCTCTTAAAAGCATAAGACACAGCTGAACTTTTTCACTGTGTCTATTTTTTACTTCTACTCTGTTTTTCTTTCTCAGATTCTCTCTCTAAACTTGTGCTGTCACCGTATTATCAGGGGAGTTAAAGGGAGTTTTGTTTTGGGTTGTTTTGATTCCTCAGTGCATAACCTCAAGACCTCCTCCTCCGTTCCATCCCAGAAATACCTCATCTGTGAGCTGCGGCCCAAACAAAGAGCAAAAGATTTAGTCTCAGATTGAGGACGTGTATGATAAAACGTGAGCATGTCAAGAGCGCTTTGCTCCTCAGTGGTGGAGCGCAGCTAGACTGCTCTGTAGCAGTAAGCAGCTTTTGATCCAGTTTGACCCCGTTTTTTCCTGCTTCCTGAACTTCCCATGAAGCCATTTCCCTTCCAGGTAAAACAGAGGAGACCATCTGCTGCTCTTCCCATGGGGTTATTCCGGGATCTCACCTTCCTGTAACCTGCACACAAGTTTTATATCAAGCCTCTTATGTTCTTTACTTGAAGTATAAAGATAAGCCACTGGTGTGTGTAAAGGTTTCGACACCCTTTTATGCAAAAGTACAGCAATATTTTAGGCAAAGCGTCTCTCTTCTCGTGTCTTTTGTAGAGCTGTAATGGAGTTGCTAAGCAACAAGCATCATCTACCTCTTCCTACACATGTGCACAAAAATTAGTGCAGCACACCCACACAATCCCTTCAACACTCTGTTACTTTCAACACACTTACAAAACAGGACAGATTAAAACACGTTCTGAGAAAAAGCTTCTTACATACCCACCTATTTTTCTGTCAAGTCCCTGTGGCACTAAACGAAACCAAACAAACCCTCCAAGCACTCCTCCTAATGACATGTTAGCATGCATGCAGGTTCATTTCTCAAGTACCATTGGCCGAGAGCTGCGTATCCTCAAGGGATCCACAGCCCACAGGTGAGTCTGCCTCTCCTCGCACGCTGATAGCTAATCTATTTCCCACTGCACTGCTGCCACGGCTAGAAGAAGCCTCATTGATCATTCCCAAATTACAGAGGCTGCATACCCAGCATGCATCAGCTCTATCCTGTTGAGAGTCAGTGTTCTATCTCTGCATAAGGATTGTGTGGGTTTGCCATGGAGGCAACGGGCAGATTTCTGTGTAGGCTTGCACTACGTGATGAATGTTTACTCAGTTAAAAGCACACTGTGGCGTGCGTAGTACATTTTGCAAACCATTGCAATGATCTCGTTATAAAGGGGCCTCAGAGGAGCATGTTCAACATAGCAGCCTTGGTTAACATACACATATCCCCTATGAAAAAAAAATCACAGGGTTTTCTGATGATTAGCAGGTTTATGTGGTTTAGCCTAGTCTAATTGGTTTAGCTAGGGTCTGTCTTGGGCCTAGCTGCTGTATGTGGATTTAAATGGTCTCATATCTCAACCTAGCTGTCCACATCTGGTGTCATGCAGAGTTTAGCTCCAAATTGCCTCAACACACCTGCATGAAAGTTTCTAGTATGCCTAGTAAGGGCATGATTAGCTGATTCAGGTGTTTAATTAGGTTGGAGATAAACTCTAGTATCTGTGCTGGTTTTAGACTAGTGTATGTGAAATTTAAATGGTCTCCTGTGTCAACCTAACTGGGGAATAATGGTTTAAGTAGGCAAACTGGTTGAGCTGGTCCCTGAGTTTGGCCTAGCTAGTGTATGCAGGTTTGCCTGGTCTCTGAGCCTGGTCTAGCCGGTGTTTGCTGGTTTAACTGGTCTCCCAGCCTATTCTACCTGGTTTAGCCTATTAACTGGTTTCCAACCTGATCATCAACTGCCCAATACACCAAGCAACAAACGAGACAGTCTGGCCAGGCTTGGAGACCGGCTAACTAATTTAGGCAAGTTAGGCTATTTATTTTTAACTGAAAGAACAACCATTGAGGCCTAAAATTGCCATCTGGGAAAAATGACAGCCTTCCGTCATCTAGTGATGTAACTGACAAGGTTTATTTTCCTCAAATATTATGATCAAAATAGAATTTGTAATTATTAAATCTGATGCCTCAATGATGCCTCAACACATCATTGCATGCACATGCACAAACTTTCTTAACAAACATACTACCATACTACCCAAACATTTTTTTTAAAGGAGCATCTGCTTTGTCAGTCTATTTCAGCAGCATGCTCTGTCAAGCAACTAGACACTTCACTTCTGTCATACTGTTCCACATACCAGTCCCAGTGTCGTGTCAGGGGACACGAGACTAGCTCAGCGGACGGCACACAACAGTGCCAGTATCTTAGGTTCACAGAGGAAGCGATAAATAGTCAGAAGAGAGGAGTGAGGGTGCATTTTAGATTGTGAGCTGCAACCAGAGAGACAGTATTAAAGACTCACACAGAGACTGTATTGTTCTACGGCACAGCAGCGGAAGCCAGGAAGAGCTCAGTAACACTGCCAGCGTGAATTCATTTACTATAAATACAGCCTGAAGTACCAAAATGGACACAGACCATCTCTTCATTATTCTCTTTTTAGAGGCAACAAAGACTTTTAATAAAGTAAAACAACTTGCATCAATCACTCTTAATCATGCTTAATCATGCTTAAACTCAACTCACAAACTCAACTAGTCTGTTTTTTTCAGAAGCATTGGAGAAACAACTGGTTTGGAAACTTTACTTTAAGTCCCTGCTCACCATTTACTATATACTGTACGTCTTCTGTTCTGTAGCAGTGTACACAATAACAATAATTAAAGATTAAGGTATAACACCTCATGCCACAGTAATAGTGGGCACACACCACACTGGACATTTTTCTTCAGCAGCATCAGCATATTAACTGCACTCACACACTCAAATGAAACGCCCTCTATGTTTGGAAAGCTAATCTCCCCCAGTAATCGCTGTAAAATTTACATTTTATAATGCTGATCACCTGGTGGAACTAAGCTGAACTTCAGAAAGCAAACAAACTCTTGTCTCCTGCAGGCCACAGATAAAAACAAGGGCAGCTCTCAAACAGGATGTGTGAAAACAGCCCAGAGTCTGACCAAACCTCCCCTCTCATTACACACATAGATGATGACTGAAATTTAGGGCTCCATGGAGCGGGAATGAGTGTTGTTTACAGTCAAGGTTAGTGGTACTTTAAAGTGGTCTGTGGGATCTTTGCAGTTTGTCCCTGATTAAAGTGCTCTAATTAGAGTTGGGATGGCACAGACGAGTCTGCACAGGCCTGTCTCAGGCGCCTACATCCAGATTAATGAAAACAGCCTGTGACAGGCCCCAGGCCTAGCAAACAGCCCTTTTCCTCATTTAATTAACAGCTTCCTCTTCTACTTCCTCCCTATGATAGTTCTCCACAAACACATCTCAACATCCTAGAGCAGAGTCTTAATCAGGAATGTGGTGGAATATTCCTCAAAAATGAGAATCTTATTCATTTTTGACTGCACAGTGCTGTCTGTAATATTATACACACACACTTATCTTTCTGTCATAAGTTCTGTTACAATAAAAAGCACCTTTGACTAAACATACCATGCTCCAAACAAATTACCATATGCATTAAAAATAACATGCATCTTTGGAATCTGTATACAATGCACAAAGGATATTTCATTTAATCAGGAATGAAGCTTGATTTTCTAGTCACAGCGATTCAAAATGACAACTCTCCTGGACTAACATCTGTTTTTAGTCAGCATCTGCAACTCAGCGTTTTTCTTTCTAATTTAAGCTGGAAACAATGTCATTGAAAGGCACTTAGGAGCACAAAAAAACGCAGCTTAGCAAAACACAGAAACGCTCAGTAACTTGACTATAAAGAAACCAAAAGTTAACAGGAAGACAAACTTCTGCCACATGAGGAAACATTTCCTCACATAAAGACTGCGGATGACAGTAGACACAGCTGAAAGGACAGCTAGACAAAGCCGCGTCACACAATGAAACAGAAAGAGGGGCCATTTAGCGTCCAGGCTTGTCGCCAGTTTCTCTGCATGTTTTATGCATCAGTTTACTAATTAATTAACACAACTTGTTAAAATGTTAATGAGACCCTTTATAAAAAACAGTAAATAGGCTATTATTATATAGATATCACACAAGCTGATATTGACTGTCTTTGTATTAATACATAGTGCAAGAGCCCATTATATGTGTACATGTTCATATGTACTGTACCAGATCGAGGGGAGCATTCCTGAACATATCAGTGCACCTGAAGTAGGTAAGCAGCAGGTGGATAATGTGCCAGGCCTGATTGGACTCCATTGGGTCCTATTCCTTTTTCCTTGCAGTGAGAAAGCTATTAGCATGTGAATGAGAAAGGCCAAAGTCATGCTCTACAGCTCAGAAGGCTGGGTGGGCCCTGGGCTTGTCTGTCAAGCTAACTTCGGCCATATTGTTTGTGTTGTGGTTTGCCCCTCAGAGAAGAACATCCCATAAGCATCTGTTGCCTCCGCGCGCCCCACAGAGTCATGGTCTCCTCGGGTCAATGCCCCCACTACAAGACACATTTCAGTGACTCTGCAGCTCCTGACAACATGAATCTGATTTTAAATGTGTGCCACAAGTTTTTTCAAATCTACACAGATCTACACCCTGTTAAATAAAGCTTCTTTATTGGCATTCAGAACCTTTAACATCCATGGAACCTTTCCACCGGTAAAAATGTTATTCAAAATTCTTCACATTAAAGCACTGCTCACACAAAAGTCACCTTAAATGTCATAATCGTATGGATTATTGTTGAAATTAGTGGATTTCAGCAACAAATATTCACTAAATGAAGGTAAATGTGTTCACATGTGTAAAAAAAAAAAGGTTATTTTAAGAAATGTTCACTGAAAGGTTCTATGGAGAGCATAAAATGCATATGGCATCACTTGAAAACTCCCCTTTTGCAACCTTACATTTTAAGAGAGTACACTGCTTTATTAAATTCCATTACTTTTATAAAGCAAAAAAAACAGAAATGTTACAGTTCCATTGTGAGCAAGCCATGAAATCTGACCCCATGCTTGCAAAAGGCCCAGTTCTGATCAAACCTTGTGTAAATTATGCATGTGTGTGTGGGAGTGTTTGTGAACATACAGTTAGTCTGTACGAGGCTAGCTTGTTTGTGAGTTAACCGACTGAGGTTATCTTTATGTTCGAACCCCCATGTTACTGAGGGATGCAGTCTCCATGGTTACAAAACAGCCCTATGGATCCGAATCTTAGAAATACGAAATACTCATCCATACAGTATGTCAAACAAATATCTCTCATTCTTAATTATCTAAAATACTAATATCCTTTTCTGACCCTCCCTGAAAATTCTGGTAGACCGGTTCTTCACAACATGATAGATCTTATCATGCATGTTAAATGTAAGAACATGGCTTCTCCCTGACCTTGTCGTATTGCTTCGAGCTGCTCTATGATAGCAATGGGAATATAGAGTTTCTCTTCTTCAGTGACGAGTCTTCTTAAAAGCCTGCATGTCTTTTTTGATGATCTCAGTCACATGTATAACCTTTACAAATCCTCTGCCGACAAGCATAGGAAACTGGCAGCTTTAGTGAAGACATGAGTTTAATGACACCACCGGCTTTACCCTCTGATTAGTCAAAATACCATCCCTGGTGAGTCTGCCTGTATGGAACCTGTAATTCAGGATAGCTCTGTTATAATAGGATAAGAAAAATGGAAAATGGAGCGCAGCGAAACCACAGAGGCTTTCAGACAGCAGCGGGAGATAATGCCAATGTTTCCTCCTCTCAGACAGCCACTGAGCTAAAGAAAACAACCTGAGCTGATCTGAAGCGAGCTCTGCCTCAGCTAATGTAGCTATCAGAGAGGAACTCAATTAGATATGTACAAATGACACATGTACAATAATCATATTAGAAATCTGCACTTGTCCTCAGCCAATAACAATGTTTCGCTGCTAGGTTTTGCTGATCCTGCCAAGAGCCATATCTTGTCTCCTAGCAACTGGGCTTCAGTGTCGGGGTTATCATGTATAGGGTTGTTGTACTACTGTGTTAGTAGTAGTCCACCCAAATGAGCTGCAAACTTAATATAAACTACAAGCAGCCGGTGTTATTGGTTCCTGTGACCAAATTTCATGCATTTCAGTAAATAGCTGCAGAATAAGGGAATGGATAATTGCAGTAAATATCAGATATGGGTCAATCGGTATATAACATAAGGAAAATTTGGTTTATACTGATAAAAAGGTATGTTTTCAGGCTGGGATGCTGGATTGAGCTGGTTTAAGCTGGTCCTTTGCTGGTTTATGGTGGTCCTTTGCTGGTCTTAGGATGGTTGGATTACAGCAAATGACCAGCTAAGGACCAGCTTAAAGGAACACGCCACTGTTTTTGAAAATAGGCTTATTTCCCAACTTCCCTTTTAAACAGTTGAAACAGTTTTAAACAGTTGAGTTTAGCCGTTTTACAATCCATTTAGCCAATCTCTGGATCTGGAAGTAGCACTTTTAGCTGCAGCTTTGCATATATAGTTGAATCTGATTAGACCATTAGCATCTCGCTCAAAAATGACCAAAGAGTTTTCATATTTTTCCATATTTCAACTATGGTACAGCAGCAACGTTTCTTAATTATTATTCCAGAATGAGAATATAGTTCCTAGCCATATTAGCCTAGAAAATCAATACCTTTCGATTATTTTGTCCGTCTTAGTAAACAATGTAACTAGAGAAGAGTCAAGTTTTAAAAAGGAAAAATATCGAAAATCTTTGGTCATTTTTAAGCATGATGCTAGCGATCTAATCAGATTTAATGATCTATGCTAAGCTGCAAGTGCTACCGCCTGACCAAGAGATCGGCTGAATAGATTCGAAAACGGTCAAACTCAAATGTCTAACTCTAGATGAGTTGGAAATTTAGTCTATTTTCAAAAATAGTGCAAAATAGTTTTCATGTTGACGTTACGGATAAAGTCATCAGAGTAGCACTTACAACATTACCCCATATGTTAAACTGTGTGAAAGAGAGAATGGGAGAGATTGAGTTTGTGCTTGCCATTCATAAACAAAATTCATTTTGTGGCAAAACATGGCTATCGTTTTTATACTGATTACCATATTTATTTGTTTGGCCAGTGACGTCATGGGTTTTGGTTATTTTGCTGTTGTAAGTACAGACATGTATATATATATTTATCTATGGTTTTAAGAGCTTTGCAATAATAGAAACCATATGGTAAAGGTATATGGAACTGTAACCTCAAGAGCTGCGTGGAACTACAGTCTCTGTGCCGTTTCCTGAAAATAATTCCACACATTAGAACATTTATCAGCCAATCAGATTTCATCACACAATGGCCCATAGTACGATTGTTTTCATGTTATGGCCAAAAAAAGATTATAAATGCTTTGTATGCACAAAATTCATATACTATTTTGCTTAAGGAAATAAAAAAAAAACAATAAAAACTAAAAAGACTTGGATGGACTAAACACAGAGCACAAATTTCGAACACAGGACACCATGCTTGGTCACATCTTCTACTTCTTCTTTCTCTTCTCTCTTTCTAAAGAATCCATGATATTTGGTCTACAAGAAGATGAAAAGCTATATGAATCTTTGCACTTAAATGCAAAGAGAGTAAAATGGAGACGCTCTAATAGTGAATGTTCTGACCTTTACCATGACATCCCATAAGACTCAAACAGAGGGTTAAACAAGAAATCAATAGAATCTATCCATCACTGACAATTACATCATTCTCTGTGCACAGCTCAACAATCCTCAATTAAAAGATCCCAATCAGAACTGATGACCTTGGAACTCCCACCGCAGGAACAAATGGAATAAAGAGGTTTAAAAGAGAGGGAATCACCCAAAAAAACTTTGGGAAGAATTGAGCGTGAATAGATGAATGAAGGAAGGAATGATGTAATACAAGAAGAAAACAGCTACACTTTCAATTTGTGAAGTCGTACATACAGTGGTGTCACAAGCACTCTACTGAGGTCAGAAGTTCAGTGTGTGGCCTCAGAAGGGCTGGACTACTATCCAGCTTGTCTTTGCCCTCTCGTCACTCTCTCTAATAGGGTAATGGAGTCTTTTGTCATTTCTGTTGCCCATGAAAGAAGTGGGGAGGTGAGGAGGGACTGCGGGACCACTGCTAGCACAAAACATCTCCAGTGTGCTCAGACAGCTGCCAGTTAGTGCAAGACACCCACCGCCTCATCCATCAAAAACCTTTTCATGCCATAAAAATATATAATAATATTACGCAAAGTAGTTCTGAGCAATCAAATTATTTAGACAGAGAGTCAGCGATACTCCACTGGAAATCACACATAAATCTCAACTGTTATGGTAAACGTCTCAAGGTTATGAATATAACCCTGTTCCCTGAAGGAACGAGACGCTGCGTCTGGTAGGACGCTTTGGGAAC
>JAUCMU010000063.1:9927559-9953492 GCA_032275025.1 Enteromius treurensis
CATTTCAGAGCGGTCACGCTGAAGGCGTTCCCAAAGCGTCCTACCAGACGCAGCTCGAGTTCCTGATAGGGAACATAAGGAGTTTTTAATCTTCAAGTACACACACAAAAAAAATATATTGATTTTACAATATCTTTTGTCAGGACTGTCAAGTTAATGTGTTGAATCCAATGTCCAATATATTGTTTTAATATATATGGAAAGATAGCTTTTGGAAAGAGAGCTTTACCAATAATCCTGAATACTGGATAGAGAAGAATATGCACAGACAACTTCATAAATATTTCCCATCTATTTTAATAAATAGATTCAGTAGTAAAATACAAGCTTATAATATCACACTTTATCTTTTGTTCACACAGTAAAAATGGTTATTTGCATATAGCTGCCTTTAAATATTCTGGTCATCAGATTTGGGGGTCAAAGGCACCAAATCAATTACATTCCTGTGTTGCCTTTGCGGTTTATAGAGTATAGACTCTATAAAATGCCTTACAAATCACCTAAAATAATAAACTTGTTAATTACTCCCCATATTTTAATTATTTTGTTCTTTTGATATTGTGAATATAAATGCAATAAAACATTTTGTGAATTTAAGGTTGTTGTTTTGTTTTTTGAAAAAGAAATTCATGCTTATACTGCAAATGTTTTTAAATCACTGAAGCTGGACTCAAAATCCTAACATTTCCCATGCCAAATTGAGAACATCTTATTCCCTCGGTAGCAGAGGATCCCTCAAAGTGAATCACTCAGAGGTTTATAGATCCTCAGATTTTCTCAGACAGAAGCAGAGGTTCAATGCTCTGGTGGCTGATTTGATTAGAGCCACTTAAAAGCTCTGACATATTTCAGGTACACAGCAGGCTTAAATAACACAGAGACCCATTAACACACAATGCAATACACACACAAACACAAATTCAATCGGTCGATAAGAGGCCATTAGTCTGAGAGGATTTTATATGCTACTGCTACTGCATACACATGACATTCTTGGAAATATGCAAATAGTGCTATTGTGAGTTTAAAAAAAGCTCAAGAAATGCAGAGTCATTCGTAGTAGCCTGTCAGTCACAGGCGACGCAGGCCCCCAAATTACTATGACAGATCTTATTACTGCTGAATTAAGACTGGCTTAGAAATAGTGATCCAGCAGTTCTCCGGCTCCACAGAAGGTCTGTAAGGCTTCAGATCAAAGACTGAAGAATTAAAGCACAAATGAGTGCTATTTAACATGGTTCAGGAGCAATAGAGCTCCTGTCAATCAAAAAAGACAAGGTGCCACGTGACCACAGGCATAATTTTTCAGTGAGAATATGTTTTTTGTCAGTGCTATTATTGTGTCCAGCACTTTATAAAACCGTTTGAGGCAGGGCTGTACAGTACAGACAAATTCAATTTCCAGCTGTGTTATGATGAATGGTCATCCAGTGGTTGAATGTATTTGCATTTGAAATACATTTCTGTGCAGTCATGTCGTTATCCATTGGAATAAGCATCCACAGCAATATGTTCTCTCAAGCACACAGCTCTCAGAAATGCACCTGTTCTCCATTCAAGTGAAATCAAACAACAAAATGCTAACTTTTTCCCACTCCTGATATACATCCACTGATATACAGACTACATTTTACTAAAACCAAAAAAATCCATGTAGGTGGAAAATAGATGGTCAATGTGTTTACCCATTCAATTAAAAATCACCAGACCAACACTGCTAGGTATTTTATTATTATTTCCAATATTATTATTATCATATACAGTAAACTTATTATTTTTTCAAAAGAAATACTTTTGTTCAGCAAGGAAGCAATAAATTGGTAACATGCATAATATTACAAGATTTCTGTTTCGTATAATTGAGGTTTTGAATTTTCTATGATTAGTTTTCACTGCACTTGTTTGTGTTTCCAAAGCATGAAGATAAGTTCATGCAAATGTATAAATGAACCACTCATTTTAAATTCTTCCTACTCTACTGACATTTGTTATTACACTGGCTTCACAAATTACAATGCTCATGAGTAAGTAAATCTACTTCTCCAGCTAATCCCTTCTCAACACAGACACTATAGAAACACACAGAGCTACATATTTTCAAACACAAAACTCACACACTTTTTTCTATGCAGCATAAGGTAGGCTATATAGAGACTTGAAGGTCAGATGAATGCGCTTTATATGCTTTTTTTATCAACACATTAAAAGAACATGCTAAATTATTTCAGCATGGCATAATTAATATTCTTGAGCTAAGCCACACCCCCATTTTTTATGATATCGCAAACAGCAGCCCGTTTCCACAGCTTTTCAGAACGAACGAATGCTCTTGTTCATGTGTGAGAGATGCTGTAATCTCTAAACCCTAAAATACTTAATTTATTTGACCAGTCAACAGGGATTTAAAGATCATTTTTGGTTGATACTATTTTTATGTACTATTTTTACACAAAAGCATAATCAAAGATTTCAAAGCTACTTTTTTTATTTTTAACGAAGTCCACAAAATCACAACAGAGACATTTATAAAGAAGGTAAACAGTCAATTTTCTCCATGATTCCTTCAAACAAGCCTCAACAACATACAATGCAACAGCCTATGAACATCTTCCCTTGACGCACACAATAGTGCACGTTCTGAGAGAACAAACTTGCCTCCTTTGAACTCGTGCCGCTGTTTCAGGGCAGTGTATTCCTATAAATAGCTGAGACGCTCCGCTCTGCGCACATCTGATGACTAACTGTAGCCTCCAGTCAAACACAGGCCAATGGATATGTCAACTGTGTCAACAATCAAGAGCGCAACTCCTTACACCCTTCCGTGAAGTATCACTTATGTGAGCGTTATTGAAAATGCCAAAGCTAAACATTATTGTCTCACATAACACAGTCCCGTATACAAGAGCTGTGCTCGAATTCCAAAGTGGTAAGTAAACAACAGACTGCTTTCCAATTCAAGGTAAACATCAACCTCATCTATCTCAATTTGTCCCGCAAGCGGAAGAGCATTGTTGTGTGTGGACCGAGAGCTTAGCGAAGAGATGCGATTGCATATTGCACAAACGTGCAGCGTCCCTGTTACTGCGGTAAATGGCAGACTGCGTGTGTGTCAGAGAATTAGGAGGAAAACATCGCAAAACATCAGAAGATCAACTATTTAAGCATAACACCACAGAAAGCTCAGTAAACTTCTCCAAAGCCAAGACATAACTGCCATCAAGCAACATGGTTGCCACAACAATGGCTACAATAGCATGGAATAAGAGCATCTATTCTTCTTGATGTGTGTTGGGTTTCACCAAGGTTTTGTTATTGTTCTTCTTGGCTCGTGATAAACTAAAAGGCTCGCTGGCTCTCACACACATATCGCAAGCTTCAAAGAGTTTGCGGTCTTTGAAGGTAAAGAGGACACTCTGGTTGTGAAAGGCCACTGCAGCTGGGGTTCTATAGGGCCGAGGGTCTCCATTTCTCTGGGTCATTCATGGATTCAGCCTTAGTGTAATGAGATTAAACGCAGCAAACTCCGGATTATATTGTTATATTGTTTGTCTGATTCTCCTCCAGGCAAAGCAAATAGAGAAGGTGAAAGGAAGAGAGACAAAAAGAGGGTAGAAGAAAGAAAGAGTCATCTCATTTCTTCACTCAGCAGAGGTCATCCTCCAAACAGAGGAATGTGGTTTGAACATACTGTCTGAGCAAATGTCAGGCCTGAAATACGGGATATAAATATTTACTGGAGTATTTCTGTGTCTTATGTTTTATTCATTTGACAAGCGACTGAAGAATTACACCGCTCGTACGCTTCAAATACAGCAAAAGCGCTCTGAGTTAAAACCATTTAAAGTTTCACTACGCATCAAGTTCTTTCTGAAATTTCGTTCACTCACATGAGACGACTTGAGTCAGTTCGGTAGGCTATAAAGCTGATTTACTGCACAAGTGGTTTAATGAGGCCGATCACAATCAGAATCACTCGTGACAAGTTGTATGCTACTCATATTACCTGTTATTAGACACTAAATAAATCATTCTCTAGTGGAATCAATAGCCAAAGCATTTACATTTGCGTGATGCAACATTCACATCACAAGGTGTCTATATCTAACTTATAATTACCAACAGCATTTTTATTTCGGGCCCACCATGGATGCATCTATTTGATTAAATGTACTAAAATATTGTGAAAGATTTTTACAGTTTAAAATAACTTTTCTATTTAAATACATATTTAAATTGAATTCATTCCTGTCAACCAAAGCTGAATATTCAGCATTGTCACTCCAGTCTTCAGTATCACATGATCTTTTAGAAATCATCCTAATATACTGATTTGCCACTCACAACAATGAAACAACAATGTTGAAAACAGTTGTGCTGTTTAATATTTTTGTGAAACTTGTCTTTTTTAAGGTTTCTTTAATATATAAATATATAATATATAAATATAGAACAGTGTTTATTTAAAATAAAAATCTTTCGTAACATTATAAATGTCTTTACTGTCTCTTTAGATGAATTTAATGTGTCCTTGCTGAATACAAGTAGTCATTTCCTTCAAAAAAATAAACAACTAGTTAAAAATAACTGACTACACAGTTTTGAATGATTGTGAAGTAACACTGAATTTAAAAGAATGTCAAATATACAATATTGTGAGTCATTTATTATATAAAAGGAGAAGCACAATACTTAAAATTCTCAAAAAAAACAAAAACGTACAGTTACTAACAATACCTATTTCCTTCAGACTATATTTGGCATCCTGGACATAAATAAACACGCAAAATAAGACTTTTTCATATATAGCATGGCCTTGAGTAACAAAATGAAAAAAGTTGAGGGTCTTTGTTTAGTTGTAATCTTTGAGGGTACACAGTATTTAAATAGCATTTCCTTAACAAACTCGCCCGAATCCCGATAAAGCATCAAAGGCCGTCTCTTCTAGAGCGTTTTCCCTAATCAATCATTTTAGGGGTCAGGAAATTTAGTTGATGGCTTGGTTTCTGTTTCATTTGAAATCTCCAAATTTCACATCACTGCATCTTAAAGTCAATTATGTTGACTGGCTGTGTATGTTTCTTGTTTCACGTTCAGTGTGGACAGACAAATTCCTTCTAGCTGGATGCCTGTCACATCTCGCCTGGCTAGAACACTCTGTAATGAGGGCAGATAAAGTGCACATTAGCATAGCATGTGTCAAAAGTGCTAATACTGCATAAGAGTTGTGGGCAACCAACCTAAACACAATTGGAAGCCTTTTTTGTTTGTTTGTTCACCTTTTCCTTTAGCGGATCATTTTATTCTTGGTCCAATTAAACATGGTGAGTCCAGCTGGGAGATAACCTGTAACTCTCACATACTGCATCTGCTTTCTGAATCCTGTGAGGTGACTCTGCTGTGCTTTGATGGAGATGATGCCATTAAATTAGCCCAAGTTGGCAGCTCTGACAGAGCCTGGTGTCACGGTGCCGTGCTCGGGAGGATGATGAAGAATGCAGAGAACGTGAAACGGAATTCACAAAGTGCGTTTATTATCCTCACGTGCACAAACATAAATAAACGTGGCGGAACACATCTAAACGTAACACTTACATTGACGGACAAGAAAGAACTGAACAGACATGGGTTATAAGGACAAAGGACTGATGACTACACAAGACACAGCTGGGGAGGCACAGGTGGAAGGTAATCAACTGATAATGGGAACATAGACAGGAAAGACCAAATATGGGCATACAGGAACTGACAGGGGAAACGAGACTGAACGAGACAGACATGGAGCGTGACACCTGGGCATAAATACAGCTCTGCGTCTGTCCTGCAGGGTTTGTTATTGATGTGTAAGCAAGAGTCAGGACTATTCTGTACGGAGAAAAACTGATGCTGATACACATGATACACAAAATGCAAAAACAGAGAAACCGCAAAGTTAATGCAAGCACCTCCTGCCCGCTGTTGGCTGCCTTGCAATTTTTTTTCCCCATTTCTATATATCTCTCTCTTAGCATGTGGGACACCCAGGTCTCATAGAGCCTGCGGTTTTGAAGAAATCTCTTCATCATTGTAAAGGCCAGCTCTGACAGTAAAAGCCTGCCCTCGGATCTCTTATACTGAACACACTCCAGTAATGAGCCAAGAGAGAGAACGAAGAGACAGACAACACACTTCTATAACCTCCACAGTCTCTTAAGCTCTCTAAGTCTCATTCACCTGGTAATTGTGTGCAAATTGTGAACTTATGTAGGTTGAAAGGTTTTACCGACTTTTTAATGTTGATGAATCTGGGATGTTAAATAAGCTTAATTAGCAAAACATTTAATGACATTTTTATAATAATAAAGTAAATGCATGTACAATTGTACATATTTTACATTCAATATAAATTCCTCCAATAAAATATTTACTATATCAACTGTGAGATTTAGGCAAGGGCTGAAAACATTTTCAAAAAGAAAAACTTATTTTGGAAATACTGCCGTTCCTATCATTTCACTCATAGGTGGTGGGGCACATAAAATATTCTCAGGTCAATCCATCCCAGGCTGAAGCGGTTCTCCAAGCCTCTTTATCCCTCTAACATGGGGAATTCAGTGTTTAGTGTTAAGTGTGCCTCAAAATCACACCGTCTCCCACAACCAGACTACTCAAACATCCATTCTAAACAAACCCCCATTCACCAATCTCATCCACAATTACCACCATAGCGACAAGACAAATAAGGCGGGTTCAAGAATGACGGACACAAACAAGCATGGGATGGTGGGCAAAGTAAACAAGACTCTTCACACGAAACAGTCCGCCAGCTCTCACCAGCACACAAAAACCGCCGGGGCAAGGCCGAGGCAGGCTGCACATCTCAGTTAGTAAACAGCCTCCAGACTCAGTCTTTTATTCACTGCAATTACCAATGACAACTTACTGCACAACATATCACAGAGCTGAAGATAAAAACAACATCGCCACAGGAGCCGTCTCTTTCATTCTGAGTCTCTACATACATGCTTTCAGAGCACGATACTTTGAAAAGACCCTACTCTATGTGTAATTGCAGCCATATGTACCAAAGTTGGCATTTTCTTGAGAAAAACAAATGGTTTTGCAGTAAATAATCCAGAATGAAGATCAAGAGGAAAGTTAAAGCATAGCATTTAATGGTTTAGGATTTCTGCCCAGGAATGTCACAGAGAACTAATGACAGTATGCAGGAAGTCACATTCAGATCAAGTGGCTAAATACCACTATACTATACTATACTATACTATTATATATCAAGACTGGTTGAATTAAGAATAGCATACCAGCACACTACTCTTAATATTTCTGCAAGCAGCATCCACACACACCACCATTCAAATGTTTTTTTTATTTAACAGGGGTGAGTTACATTGATCAAAAGTGAGAGTAAAGACGTTTGTATTACGTTGCTACTACATATCAGATCATATTCACATAAAAAAATATGTCAAAATATCACAGTTTATCAATCAAATAAATGCAGCCGACCCCAAACTTTTGAAAAGTAGTATAGTCTACTTCCCTTTTACATAGTATGCAAATAGCACTACATTAAATGAGTAAAACGGCCAAATAATCTTTTTTAAAGAGATTTTTTTTAAAAGGGTCATATGATTTTGCTAAAAATAACCTTATTTGGTGTATTTGGTGTAATGCAATGTGTTTATGCGGTTTAAGGTGCGAAAAACACATTATTATCCACATACTGTATATTTTTGTTTCTCTTTTAAGCCATCCCCCTGAAACGGGTCGATTTTTACAAAGATCATGATTCTAAAAAAAGAGAGGTGTGCTCTGATTGGCCAGCTTTCCAGTGCATTGTGATTGGACGAATACCGCAAGCACGTGGCAGAAATGTTGCGGCCCTTATCATAATGTGATGCAGCGTAAATAGCATTATGACACTACAACAAGAAAGCACATTACAAACAACGCATTTGTTGCATTCAGTGGGGACATAATTACTGATTATCATGACTCAGTACTGCCTTCTTACGCATCACATTGCATCGGGCCTCGTAAACAACACCATGTCTGCATTCGTGATTGGAAAACTACAAACAACAAGCACTCCCCTTCACTGCTCCAAACTCACGTTTGAATAATCAGCAGCAGGTTCTTTTAATAAGAAAACTTAACTTACTTAAAGGTTGTGAGTCAGAAGCGCCAGACCATCCTTGCAGAGGTAGAATTTCTCCATCCTCCGTATATAAGCTGAACACACTCTAATATTTGGGCGGTCTTTGAAAACAAACCCACTCTACACAACATGCATAATTAATTATCAAATAGTAAATTCTACAATGAATACTACAATAGTATTCAGACATGGCAAGAGAAGAGATACGATACAACAAAAACAGGAACACTGAAATATCAAAACAAATTGAGAGTAAACAAGACATGCCAGTGGCAAAGCAATTGCTCATCCCATCATGGTCACTCCAAGAACTCACGTAAGCACAGCCTTGATATGTCCCACACACTGAGTAAGCTCTATTAACAGCTTTGTTGCCCTGAAGTCTTAAGGCCTGTTTCCATGGAGCTACCGACAAAATATCATCCTATTTTTGTTTGTGTGCAGGCACATTTCATTGTACCTTAGTCAAAAATTGTATCATAGTGCTGTGTCTATTCTTTCCACAGTTCACACTACTGCTATAATGAATGCTGGGTCAAATGAGGCTGTATTACTTATTTCATAGATCTATTATCCACCAGCAAATTAAAGCCTCTCTGTATCATTAATGCTCTCCTAATTAAAATCACAACTTCAAATTACTGGCCGTGTGTGTGTGTGTTTTTGCAGCAAAAGATTTATCTAACCTTATAATTCATAGTCAGGTTCTAGAGATAATGAACCATGCTTTATTATGTGTTGAGAATAAGCAATATTTCACTGCATTTTCTAAATAACTTTCTCATGGACACGTACAATCTCGTTGATTCAGCTTTAGACAAAGTGAGTGACTACTAAAGATTACATCTTTTAATGACATGGAGTAAGGGAATGGAGTCTTCCTGTCATATTAAAACTTAAATTTAGTTTATATAGCTATTTCTCCACTTTTAAGGGAACGACAACCCACAAGTGTAAATTCTGTCATCATTTACTCACCCTCATATTGCTCTGTCTTTCAAAATATCTTCGTTTGAGTTCCACAGAATAAAGAAAGGCAGGTTTGGAGTAAATGACAGAATAGTAATTTTTGGGTTAACTATCTCTTTAAGATCATCCTGAACTGCACACCCGAGTCTGTATCTCGAGCTACTTGTTGTGCTTCCCTGAAATGCATGTTAGCAGGATTTGGCTTGTTATGTGCAATCCGTCAGAATTATTTCAAAATACTGACACTCAGTTTCCATTACAGAGCGCTCGACAAATGTCAGCTTGGAGCCAACACCACAGGTCACCCCGAGCAGAAGCCATCCATCAGCAATCATAAATTCCATTAGTTGACAAGATATATAGACACTGAAACCTTATCCAAGTTATTGTCGTAATGAAAGCATCCTCTTAATGGGAATTGTGTTGGATATGTTCCTCTGAGAGTGCACAGATCTCGGGACAGGACACTGTCAACCCACCCAGTGCCAAAAAGAAAGCATTTTTTGAAAGCATACAATGAAAAAGCCCTCTCTGTGATTCACTTTTTGAGATTAGTCATCTTTATGGTATTCAGACGCTGTATGCCAGATATACAAATCTCAAGTCTACAAACGTTAGTGACTGCCGGGGTAAAAATGAAATCATCTCTGAACCAGGGTGGGCCTGCGGGACTACTTGTCTGCTACTTATAATTTCGTCCTTTCATCTTTACCCCTGCAGATTTGCCCCAATTCACAGAGTGATTGTGATGCACACCATCTGGAGGCGACTCCTGCAGCCATTCATGAGCTCTGTGACGTTGCGGAGTGTGATATAGTTCAGCGCCAGGGAATCTCCACCATCACTTCACAACAGACCAAACCACTTGGATTACTGCCACTACCAACATTTTTTTCCCCAAAACTATTTTTTGCATTTGGTCTATGAAAATAACTATTTTAGTTAACTATAACATTACAAGGTAACCAAAAATGTGTCAAACTTTTAAACATTTTGAAAAAAAAAAGTATAAACACTTCTTATTTTAAACAAATGTTTTACCAACATTTTTATTATCATCAAGGTACATAGCATTTCCACAGCAACTGGGATATTTCTAATTTTTCTTGAACTTGAATTATTATCAGTTTTTCTTGCAATTTTTTTAATTGCTTATCATCATGATGCATCTATACCCCATTATTACAGATTAAATCAAGCAATTCTTAACACGCTACAATCCTGTTTTTAAAGTTTTAAAGTAATATTAACACTTCATCAAAAAAGGACGGTGAAGACTTCTACCAATAAATACTGTATATTTAAATATCTTTCAGATAAATGCTCTTTTGAACATTCAATCCATCAAAAAAATAACTGAAAAACGTATCACTTTTTCGATAAAAATATTAAGCAGCACAACTGTTTGCAATATAATAATATTCATATGAACGATAATATGATAAGGAAAATGTTTCCTGAGGAGATTAAAAGTGAAAAACATCACTTTGGTAAATGGAAAAGCATGTCTATATGCTCCAGAATTCGCTCTACACAAGACACAGGGATGAGTTTACAGGTTTATGGGTCTTATATTCAGAGGAAGACAATAGAAGTACAGTTCATCTGAGCCAGAGAAGGGAAGAGAGGAAATCAAACAGAGCTATTTGGCAGCAGGGTTTCTCTTGCCAGCTCAAAGAGAAATCCGCTCAAAAGAGATCAACAGAAAACTAAAAAGATGTACAACTGGTTTACGTTTACATAAAAGCAAGAACACTTTTTTTACTCCATACCTGTTTCGCTGAGCTGCACATCTGCACTACATATTTTGATCACACACTAACCTTGCCTTGAAAAAAAAAAAAAAATGTGTTCATTTTCTGTTCCACAGAAGAAACAAGCTCATATGGGTTGGAAACATAATGGAGAAATGTAATTTCTGAGTGAACTATCCATTTAAACTCACTTCATGTCACAGAAGGAGTAAACAAATCCAGCATGAGTGAATTACAGGATGAAACACATGGATATATGGTGAAAACGACTCCCAGTGCCACTAAAACCGCCCTGTTCTTGAAACTCTTCCAGGACCTAATCTCCTCCAGCAGGGAGATTCGAGCTCCTTTGCTTACTTGCTCTGGGAACACAAAGAGCTTTTTCCATGTGCCAGGAGCCAAACTCCTTCCTGTCCACGATAGGGCTTCTTGCATTGTGCTGCACAGGATAGGGGGTCAGGACTACTCAAGTCCGCTCCCATTTCCCAAAAGCGTAGTTAGCTAGTGAAAATGGAAACGGGCCAATGTCGGTATAGGAGAAAATGGCATATTGGAGTGAGATTAAGGCGGTGGTCTTGCAGGATGGATACTGAGAGAGGAGGCTGAGCCTGTGGAGTAGCAGTAATGAGGACTCTGTGGTTTAAGGACTGGCAGGATAGATTAAGACCACTCATCCATGTAATGAAGTGCTATAACGCTGCATCAGCAGACACTCAAACCCAGCTGATTAATCGTTGTCTGGAAGCACAACAGAACATCTTATCCTCAGGACATCAATGGTTAGAAATCTAGAAATCAAGCAAACTTAGTCAAATTTGTCAATCTGTCAATTATCACAGACAACCTGCAGTTATATATCATTTTCTGAACACTAGAGGTATAGGTGTCAAATTAAATAATAATCATTAAAAATAATTAAAAATTTCAGTTTATGAAAATTGTAGTTTATAACAAAAATAATCACTTAATAAAAATATGTGTAAATGAACAAAGCCAGTTTTCAGTTTTGTTATTTTTGTGATTATGTGATTATGAATTAACTGATACTATTTTTTTTGTTTGTCTACTTTTTCTAATTTTTTTCTGTATTTTCTGATTTTGTAGGTTGTGCGTATACTAAAATAATAAATAATAGTATTATATGTAATTATTATATATATTATGTAAAAGAAATATAATTTCATTTTTAAATTTAAAATAAAATATAATAGAATTTAATTGAATCGAATCGAATTGAATTACTTACAGATTTCACCAGTGCACCACCATGGTGTCTGAGATATTCACATTTGTGAGTCAAGTTAAAGGCTTGGACAAGGACAGCCATCTTCCATTCTCCAGTGGACTCCCTGCAGCACAGCTCATCCACTGCAGTGTTTTCCAGCTCATAGACCTTGTCAAGCTCCTGAAGTGCCTCCACTTAAGCTTAACACTGCACTTTAGCTAGCAGCTGGAGCTGCGCTCTCAGATAGCCCACGCTGATAGCCTGATGTTGGTAAGGAGCTGGCAGTACCTTCCTAATCATATATTCATGCAGCGCTATCAGTGTGGCTTCTCATCTATCCAAGCAAGGCCACTGACAATAAGACTTAGCCTACTCTATAGCTGAAACTGGAAGTGCAAGTTACTACAATAACCCATTTTTGTAAGTCATGTCCACGGATATAGGTCTCAGGGTGGGGTGAACAAACAATGAGATAATCAGAGTCAAAAGACATATATAGTATTTCAATTGTTTGCTTTGAAGCATTGTTAATAAAGGCAATCCCACCAGACGGCTCAATTTTACATACCAACAAACTATGCAAGGTCATATTTATTCAGTGTTTCCCACGGATATGTTTGTGTGTCTTTCTTACACTTACTTGCTATATTCCTGATTTGTGGTTTTAAATGGACAGTCTGCCTAAAACAAACAATCTGCCTCTCCACTTCTGATGACTTTCTGTTAACACTTCAATACAAGGACCAATTCTCACTATTAACTAGATTCTTATTAGCATTCCTATTATTATCATATTGGCTGTTTATTAGTACTTATGTAGCCTAGCACATAATCTACAAGATCATATTCTCCATCCCTAATCCTACTCAATACCTAAAATGAAAGATTACCTAACCTTTATTAGATTATTAGTCACATTAGTTTGACATGAGGGGAAGCAAATAACAGAACTCTCGTGTTTTTTAATTATTAACTTTTCTTTGAAAGTCACCATGGGATCAATACAGACGACTGCAACTTGTAATGGAATATTGCATTGTTTATTATAAATAATTAATCCATGCAGCATGTTATTTTTTTAAATATTTAATTAAACATAAACTTCCCTTTGCGATAACATATCTTCTTTTTTCGTCATTTCACTTAGATTTACGTCACAATAGGGATGAAAAGATGATTGTAACTTCTGTTATGTGCTGAGTTAAATTAGAGTTTCAACAAAAAAATGTCAAGTATAATTTAGTGCTGAAGGGATAACTCTACCCACACATGACTACAAGATGAAGGTATCTGTTTGAAATAGAGAGCAGAGAGATAGCAAACGATAAGCAAAGCAGGAAGGGCCTGACAGATCCCCAGGACAAGGCATCTGTTCTCCAGAACTGCTTCTGGCTGACGCCACAGTATGGAGGAATGTATGCCCAGCTCCATGCAGTACACATCAAACTTCATCAATGCCACTGAACGAGATAGAAATATATGAGAAACTGCATACAGCTACATAAGCGATGGGCAACTTTTATCTTCATCCTGGGCATCCCAAAACTAGCGCTCTCAGACCCTGCTCTCTGCCAGGATCACTCTCTCAGTGTGGCACCTGTAAACCCTGGCACCATCTGCCTGCTCTCTGCTGCCCTGTTGGGCACCATTAACACACACACAGGAGAACCCGTCTCATGAGGGTAGTCCAGTAGGGCAGTGCTAGGACTGCTGAGAAACAGCCTCGACCAGCAGAGCCTGATGACATTTGAGATGACATGCAGTCACTGGGTCAGTCATCATTAAATGAATCCTCATTAATAACCTGTTGAAGATTATAATCCATGGTATGGCAATGCACAAGACCTTTTCTCAAATAGTAGAGCTTACAAACCAACATCCTATTTCACTTTTACTAACTATTTTATTGGTTGTTATCACCGCATTACATTCAGTAATGATCATTTGCAGTTTAGATTAAAGGTCGCGCATTTTTTACAGAATTTATTTTAGTATCATTTATAAACAATTATAGTTTCAAACGATTTTTTACATTTTTCATTTTAATATAAATGTTAATATTATTCATGTTTTTAATTAAATTTTATTTCTTTTATATTTTAAAAATATTTTAATTCAAAAGCTGCAAATAATCTTTCTACTTCTATGAGAGTAAATCAACACCACTTGACTACAATGATAACAACAAAATGAACAATATCATCGGAATCCCTTTAAGAATGATCTTTTCCAACTTATGAGCTATAAAAACACTGAAAATCAGAATCCAGCTCAAGCATTAAAGTCAATGTCACTGCCACTTTATTTATGAATCACTATTTAAACAAAAATCTTACGTACTTAGCATTACATAAAACAATTACATTTGACAAATAACAGACAATAAATAACAGAAAATAAAACAAATAGAATGGCACTGTGTGCTTATAATAAAGATCACAAGATAATAGGTGTGATCAGGCCTTAAGTGTGGATGAAACTCAGCTCTCCATGCAGAAAATGTACCACTATGGTTTTGCAAAACCAAGTATTACAAGCCACAAGGTAACCAGATACAGTATGGAAACATGCATTTTTTTACAAAACAAGATGTATTATATTATATTATATTATACTATTATAAATGCACTCATAATGGATGAATCAGTGGAAAAATCAGCAATGATCCCACAGTAACACAAAGCTCAGTTTTATGACTAGCATCAGCAATGCATTTCATCAGTGTCAGTCCTGAAGAAAGCTAATTCTGACTGCCAATTCTTTTAAAGCACTCCAAAGAATCAACCTGACGGGAGATTATGTCTAAAAGGGGAGTTCACGCTGCCAGTGATTAAATACAGCGATTATAACAGCAGTGCAGATACTGTTAGATACTGTATTATGGTATGGAGTCTGAATCCCTATTACAAACCAATAGCACGATGACTAAAGATTTAATTAGTGTAAACAGGCTTCAGTTTCACAGTCTCTTTTTAACCTTCAACATCACACAACACAAAGAATATTGTCTTCATGTAAACGTCCGATTGATTGTTCTCATCAAAGCAACTACAAGCTCTTTATTTACTGTGGAAACAATGACAGGAGAATAACTCTTTGAACTTGATGAAGACAAATATGTGTGCCAAGAACATGCAGTTCTGACCAGATTTAAAACGGATCCAAACATGATTACCATAAAGTTCCATTAGATTCATTATTTTAGTACAGCTTTTTCTAAGGTCTGTGCATGGAGAGCTAAACGAATAGTTAACCCAAAAAAGAAAATTACGGCATATTTTACTCACCCCCAAGCCATGGTGTATTTGACTTTCAGACGAACACAGTCTGAGTTTTTTTTTCATTTATCAAGCTTGGTGGATGAAGGCCATGATTTTGAAGCTCTGTAAATCAGATATATCCGCAAGTACTGTGTCGGAAATCTAACATATACGCCTCCGGTGGGTTATTACATATCCTCTGAAGCAGATCGATGGGTTTTTCTTTTGACATACGTCGAGTTTTTGGGTTGGGTATGCATTTTTTGGTGAGCTATTCCTTTAAAACAAAGAAGGTAATATGTAAAAAATCTGACTCTATTTAAAAAAGATGGATTTCTCAAATGGAAACGCTTGGGAAAATGTGTTCTTATCCCCTCTGCTTGATAGTGATGTGATACATGACATCATCAGGAATCCATTAGAAAAATTCATTATCACTAAAAAGAGAATAGGCAAAGAAAACAGTTCAGAGTTTAAACCTTTGCCATGCGCATGACTAATTCAGCACGAAGAGCAAGTTATGATTTATTAAAAGTGGCCCTGAGTGGAGAGAATTAATTCACAGACTAGATTGGATTGAAATAACTTGGAGCTATGCTGGGAGGAAGATTAATGTCACGAGGGGTAGAAACGTCCATTTCCTCAACAGACTGGGTCCATGGCTGAGAAAAATGCCGACTCCACTCGCCCCCTCTGGAAAAGTGTGATCTGATGAGCGGCAAGCAGTTTATTTAAGAAATAAAAATCATAAAACTGAAACGATCCTACAGTTGGGAACTAGGATAGCAGGGACAACAATCTTGGAAAATGTGTGGGAAGCTATTTTGACAGTATGTCTAAAATTCTGTCAGAAAAATATATTATGTTCCCTAAACAGGCCCACCTGTTCTGAACCTAATATATAACTTAATATTTGGTGCTTCTCCTTTAATGCAATATGGCAAATCTATCTTCACTATTTTTTTCTTTTGCACAGCAGATGTGCAAAGTGAATTTAGGCATCACAACATTATAACATGAATATATATGATATTTTTAAAAGAAGTCTTGTATGTACAGTGTATAATGCGATTTTAATATTTCTTTATTTATGATACAGTACCTATTTATCATGCATCCCTACATAGTGCAAATTTCCTCCACAAATGTAAAAGCTGCTGCACCCCTCTAAGCAAATATCTAGCCAGATCTCCTCATGCACACTCCAGACGGGAACTTTAATCATGCCTGAGTCCGTGAGGATCAGATGGATTCAGGTTTGCTGGATATGTGATCTGTTCATCTGTTGTAGCCCGGCAGATATGGCCTCCAGATAGAGACATCTGCGCTCTTTCTCAGCAGGCAGTAACAATTCTCCTCACAGCTGCCTGTCGGTCAGCTCACCCCAGTCCAACATCTGGATGTCAAGATCCTCAAAATCAATCAGAAAAAAATACCTTTTTTTTCAGTAACTGAGTCAGTCTTAGTCAGTCCCTCATTAAATTATTTTCGGTGAGCATTATAAAAATAATAAGGTGCTTGATTATCCATTAAAAATGGACTGGGTTGTAAAAAAGGGTTAAAAAAATTTCATTTATTTTAAAGAATTATACTAAATTTTACACCATTGTAATGCAAGTGTTCATAACCATGCATTTAAAGTTGCATTTATGTTATTTCTCCAAATTCAGTTTCAGTGATCAGTTCAGGTTGGATTTTCAAGTGATGTTTTTTAGCACTGCGGCACATTAGAAATGACAAACACACAGTCCACTCTCCAGCCTCTCTCTCTGCCACCCACCTGCACTATACCCACCACTTCATTGTGTGAGGTTACATAACAGCTGTCAGCCTTCATCCCCTGTTTCTCTTCACACCTCTCATTGATGTTCACAATAGCACAAGGTTTTATAGACGTTTAAAACTGTACGAGGGCGTTCTTCGACCTTTTAGACTATTAGTTTGTGTGAATACTATGGGTTTGTCATTAGAATTGCAATTAAGGCTATTAAACGTAAACAGCTTTAATGTGCAGCGTGCTGGGGAGCCTGATCAAAGTGATAGTGATAAGCACATTTATACCAACCAGACTAATTCAGGAGCATGCTGGGAGGAATCGGCAACAGTTAATGTGCTTAAGAATTCTGTCGCCCCCTCTACCTTCAGGATTATGTGGGTCAGGTCCTCAGATTAAGGTCATGTGCTGTAAATGCTCCAGGGGACCAAGGCAAAAACAGGCAATGGGTGGCTGACTTTCCCTTAGAGAACTATTGTTGTATTACACATACTGATACAGATAACTGATACCTATTATTTTTTAACTAGTACAACCTTTAAAATTTGGTGTGGCAGAGCACACGTTAACATTGACAATAGTTAATACAATAATTAATGCATCATAACATTGCAAATATTAATAAAGCTATAATTGACTGATAAATATATATATGAATACTGTTTAATGTTCATTTCGACTTACTGTATAGTAATGCAGAAGTATAATTTGAAGTAATACCAATTAATATTGATGAATTATGAACGAATGTGAATGAACAACAGTAAGTTAGCTTTAACCACTCAATTTAGTGTTATAAAGTAAACCGCCCATTATTTAGTACCCATTACTAAATATTTTTTATATCTAATCTAGTGCATGAACTTCATAATATACAGTTAGAATATAAGTAAACTAGGACATTTTGTAATAATGTGTAATTAATTGTCTTTAACTTTTGATGCCATATGGCTTAGTTTCTGATCCAAAGTCAAAAACCTTTACTGCAATGTAATGACACAATTGTTTTTATTTTGTTTCATTTTAAAATTAAGATTACAGTAACTTTCATTTAAGTGTGAAAAGAGAAAACGTCCTAGGGGATCACTGCAAACTGATATTATTTTGATGCTTTGAGTACTTCCTGAACTCTGGATAGATCTTGTTGTGTCGTGTCAATGCCCCATATTCCATTTACACTTGTCCTGGGCGGTCACACAGATGTCAGATATCTCCATGGATACCCACTACAGAGGATTTCCAACGCGTTGAGCTCTGAGCTTATAAATATGCAAGGGAAAAAAACATCCTCCAACCACATCCTACCAATTTCAACAGTATCATTACTTCGGTGAGCTGCGAGTCGTCCATCAATCTAGCACTTCACCCCTACAGCACTCATTTTCTCACCAGATTTTATTTCACTCCAAAACGCCAGAATCAAGCCGGCAGAGGAAGGCAGAATAAGCGAGGGCCTACAACGATCTGAGTTTTATTCTCCTTAGGGACCCCATATGTTTCGACTGCTAAAATAGCTCAGCTCTAATTGCTGCTGGGATATGTGAACAGGTTGTAGAGGTGGAGAACGGATAACCCATCCCGTCATGTCTTCATCAGTATGTTGAGTCACGCTCTGCAATGTTCCACTCGCTTCATTCTAATGAATCTAATCAGCAATTTACTGCAATAAGATATACTGTATTCCAGATGTTCTTTCTGTAGGCTTCTGCAGCGAACGCTTGTGGAAAAGGTGGAGAATGTGCTGAATACGTGGAAAACCGCTGTGCAGATATCGTCTGGAAACACTCTTTCCAATCCACTCTCCCTCAGGGCTCATATACACACTTACACCTCCGTATGCAGACCACGCTGCTGCAGATAAATGGACAGAAAAACAGGTTCACCCCCATTGAGAAACAAACGCCTCCGCGTGAGACATCTGCACAACGCTACAATCCCCTAGAGGTGTCCAACCATCCAGTGAGACGTGAAAGTTTCGTTGTGTCAGAGTAACTGATGGCTTTCCACAGTCTTATTTCTGCTTCCCTTGCTTTCCCTCCAAGCACTCTTTCCTCTTTTCTTTCTCTCTCTCTTTGCGACTTACTTAAAGACATCTGCACTGTAATTCAATCATCACACTAAGCAGTGGAAGTAATGATTACTTGGATTAGCTACAGGGCTCCAAGCCACTGTCTTAATATTGACTGGCAGTGAATGCAAATATGAGCTCGGCCAGCATCTTCGTTTCAGCTTTTGGGAGATGTTTTATTAAGTTTTCTGAACTCCCATCATCATACTGCCAATATTTGACAAGATACACACATGCTTTATTAAGACAGATAGATCATAACATGCAATGTGGCAAATAATGTACATCAGTGCAGAAGTGTGCACTACCACGTCACACATCTGACGACAGCATACAAATCTCACAATTAACAATTTTAGACTTCAACATTACTTAGTATTTTATGACCGAACAAATAAACCAGCAAATAGTATGCCAATGCAACTGCATAATTTATGAATGCCACAATGCATGCTGGGAACCTAAGCACCAGCACAGTTAATCTTTAAATGTGTTATTGAGAAAAGGAAAATGAATGCATGTACAGATAATATCACGACGCTTCTACATGCTTTTCTGCTAAATGAGGTCATTTTAATTGTAATCAAATTAAATGCTGTACTAATGTAAATGTAGGAGCAGCCAAGAATATACTCTAAATTAATACTAAAATGTTTAATACTAATGTATTAAGAAGCCACTTCCAGCTGTCTTCGTTTCAACGTTTTGAATCATTTGCATCTCCAGAGTATAAACTGAAGTGTTCTCAAAGTCAGGAAGTCTTACTAGCAGCCACTTGATTGTTTAAAGCTACAATCAATATTATCCTGAACGAATAAGCAATAGTTTCAACACAATAGGATTTTTGTACAAAAAACCACCAGGTACAATATTTCAATCAATTGACCAAAACTTTGTTACAAAGCCTAGACAGCATCCAGCCCAACCAATCACTGTCAAGCAGGAGACTGCAGTTGCTGTGACTGGAACTAATTGGCTTCTGGGTAGCTTTGTGTTTCCAATACAGAGGTGGAGCTTTACATAAAAGCAAACCAACACTTTCAAAAAAAGCTTACCCCTCTCTGTTTGAAGAAGCCGATTCATTGTTTTTGTGTGAAATGCATTAAGTTGTCTGCAAAGCCCTACTGCCTTTCATGAGCATGTGAAACCCACACAGATTTTCATAAAAGCAGCTCTCAAAACACCTATATTATTCATAATTTCAGTGAAATTACTTACAATAACAAACCATGACCTGCAACTGCCGACTATAAAAGATATAACACTCCAAGATTATATCACAGCCAGTGTTTTTCCCACAGAGGAGCCTCGCACACATTCAGCGCCAAAAAGCTGTCATAGTTTACAGCATAAATCTACGTGTTGCTTCGGTGGCACGAAGCCAAGTGATGAAGCTCACTGGCAGCTCGTTCCTCTCTTTCCTATTGTGAAAGAGCAGTGATGTGAATGCACCTCATGCTCGTTCACCCCATCATTACAGGGGGCAGTGTTTAGCTGAGCAGGAGTGTGCTGCTGCCACACTGGAGAACAGGCAGAGGGGGGAAAGGAGACGAGTGCAGAGACAGAGCCTGGTACTCAGAGGAGCGTCGTGACGGCCGTGGCTCTCTGCCTTGAGCCCCCAGGGTTATTCTAATCCGAACACGCTCGACGCAGACAGGCATGTAAGACAAAGAAATCTCAGTTAAGCTGTTGTGTGAGACGCTGATGATAACGTCAAAGACGTGTTGGAGGAGACGGAAAGCAGACCAGCACTATGCATCCTGAAATGCAGCCACCTCAAGTTTATGGTGTTCAAAGCTGAGCATCAGTGAGAAGCTCAATCCACACTCTTAAAGATAAAGCTCCTCAAAGGTTCTTCAGAGAGATGCCATAAAAAACATTTTTGGTTCCATAAAGAATCATTCAGTAAAAGGTTCTTTAAAGAATGTTCTTTCGCCACAAAGAAGCTTCTGTGAAACAGAAAGGTTCTTCAGATGTTAAAGGTTCTTAATGGAATCATTTAGAAAAAAAGGTTCTTCTATGTCTTCTGTGGCTTTATCTTGAACAGTGCAGGTGGGCATATGAATGTTCACAGGCGCTTCTCAACCGAAAATATGAATCTGTCAAGCAAATCAGGGTCTCTCGGGGGAATTGTTGTTGTTGTTTTATGTTCCATTTCTCAACTATAAAAATATTTAATGTTTATCAGATAGCTGTGTCTGTGTATTTTCTGCCTCTTAAAAGACATTTAATTCCAAATCAAGCTTATTAATGTTCATATAACTCTCATGCACAAACAGCACTCGTTCACATCCGAAACGCCCCTTTTCAACAGTAAAAACATCAAAATAAGTGAATAAAACATTTATCACTGATAACCGAGAATTCAAGCAGATGTGATGTTCATCAAGATCGGTTGTGTTCCATAATCACATGACAGTCAGGAACATCACAGAATCCAACATTGGGAACCCTCTCTCCTGCTGAAAAAGACCAGTCCAGTAATGAATTTAGACACTGGTCTGAACCACCAAAACCAAGATGTTCAAAAAAGACGACTGACCTTGATGGTAAAGCTACTTAAGAATCCAGATGAGGACATCAGCACCCAAAACACAACATATTTTTGATATTTCCAAACAGCTTGAGTGAAATATAAACAGATAGCCATCATTAAAGGGTAGGGCAAGTGTTTGCCTTCTGATCTGATAGTAGGTACTCACGATCTCTCTTGCCTCTATCAGCCATAACAGCATGGCAAGCAATAACGTAAATGTTTTTTTTTTAATCAAGCAAAACCTACTTGCTTTCCCAGGTTTGGGCCTCTGCAGGAGCTTCTGCACCGTCATCAGGTCCTCAGTTTTCACCGCTTGCAGTAATTCCTGATCTTTCCCCATGGTTATTTATTTTACATCCAAAGCATCCTCTGAATGTGTGTGTAATGTTGCCCGGAGAGCTCCTCTGCGGATCCTCCCTCTTGCGATGGAGCTGCAGGGCGCGATGATGATGATGATGAGGAGGGTGATGATGCACACTGGCGGAAGGATGCTGGAATACTATAGAGCTGTTGCAGCTGGATCCTACGAATCACAGATGTTCGTATTCCGGTGTCTAGTAGCTCATTTGAGCAGCACGGTGACGGACTCGCGGTTATGGATCGGATCTTCAGTCTGAGATGGCCAAAACTGAACAGTCTGTTCTAGAAAAGCATCATCAGATAAACCTGCTCCAATCACGTTTTGGTGTCTTGAGCAGATCTCATGCGATGCATTCGAAAATGCAATATCAATGATTCTTTAAATTCCCAAGAGCTCTTTTTCCTGGGATCCGAGAGGCTGTGCTGGAGACGCATCAGTCGGCGGTGCCATCACTCCGTAGTACTCGCACCGTTATTTTCTTGGCTGCGATGGGTCTACACAAGAAGCGTGCAATTTCCCCAGCCTCGTATTGGGCTGACATTGCTGTGGTAAATGGCTCCGCTTGATCCAGAGGGCGGTCCCAAAGTGTAGGAACAGCCCCCTATTCCAGTGCTGACAGCCACATGCGTTTATGCACTGCTGTATGTGTATCATAACACATGCTGATGAAATCTGCCTACGTGCCAAAAGTGGATTGCACCAGCCAGGACAAAAACGTAACTCACCTGAGCACTATATGAAAACCCGTTGAACTTTCAAACGAACTACTAGGCTATATGTAATCCAATAGCCCCTACAGGTTATTAGTGCAAGACTGAAAGTAACTATCCCACTTTGATTGTCACTAGTAACAAATATTAACAAAATGTCACCAAAGTAGCCATTTAGCCATTGCATGTGCATAAAGCAAATAACAAATCACATAAGAAATGTTTCTAACAAAAATAGTTCTTAGTGAATAGTTAAACGTCTCTACTCGATTAAGTAGTAGCCTATCTTAGTTAGTTAATTAAGTAACTAATTTAATAATAAAATATCAAAATTCTTTTGCCACTATTGGCTTAATCATTTAAAGTAACATATAAATAACAAACAAACTACTAGTACCATGAAATACATACTAGTTAGTCTAAATTAATTTAGCCGGTTTATCTCGATGGATTTTGGAAGGTAGACCGGCACTGTCTGCTACGGATTCATCTTCACTGCTTCTGCTTTTCTTAGAAGTTAAAATGTACATAAAATGACGCTTACGGTTTTATTTTCTTACCTCTGAAATCCAGTAAATGCTGTCAGTTATTCAGTTTGAAGGAGCCTGAAGATTACAAAGTAGGGTACAAAAAGCGCTTGGCTGCATGAAGCCTGCAGAACAAAACTGTTCCCAAATGCCTGGTCAGAGTTATTGTCTTAACTACATGGGGTTTCTTTCAGAGTCTTATATCCAAGCCAAAGCACAATGACCCTCTTTCAGAGCAGAATCCAGTCATGACTGTCATGTTGTATTCACAGCTACTCAACACTAAATATATGATGGAGATATTTGTCAAAATATAGTCGTCTTTGTTCCACAAAAGCAAGTCATATATAAGGTGATGTGAGAAAGTAAATATCGAAAACTGAACTATTAGAAAAAAATTTAAGTCCAAATAATGTTTCATCTTCAAAAGTGAACTCTGATCTGAATCAGTCTGATTATTAGTAGCAATATACGAACCCAGAAAGCTCTGTTGCAAGCGAATCAATTAGCAACAATTAACACAAGAAATTAAAAGTGTGTAAAAATTTAAACATGAAATGCGTCTTTTTGGGGGTTTTTTTATTGCACGTTTGTTTTAATCCAACATGAGCTTTCAATGATTTACCCTAATCATCACATGATTAATACCTGCACATCCTTCATCCAGACATTACTGACCCTGTGCAACTTCTGCTGTACAACGTCTGACTGTGATCCAGCGCCATCCAGTGTTGCATCACAGAAAATCACGATGCAATATCACACTTGAAGACCTCTAGTGTTTACTGGGCACATTACAATTCAATTCATTACAATACAATTCTTTTCTTTTTTTTGCATAGAGAATACAGTGAATGGGTGGAGACAGGGCTCTTCTGGCTACCACACTTTCTAAAGACACTGTATTCAACCCCAGTGAAATGTGAGAATATATTTAATGTGGTCTCACCATTTCCCGACATTTTCTGAAAGCCTTTAGGAGTCATAAATATTTTTAGCAAAACAAATTTTAATATCAAATAGGATATTGAGAGCATATTCCTATAATCTTGTGCAATATACTAATAAATAATTAATGTATCTAGGAGATGAAATATTTAGGAGCAATATCCCAGCATCAAACGCCTTTAGTCATGCAGGGTGTATTACACAGGAGTAAAATTTTACATGTGCCTAAAGAATAAATATGATGTTTACGTTACTTATAATATATTTGTTACTTCATATTTGGTTGCTGTATGCTGCTGGCCTCAACTCAAGCACCAGTTTACTCCCTATGAGACTACTAAATGGATGAAGGTAGCTACTGCACTGTATATAGGGCTGAATATGTTAAAGGAGTGAGGATAGAGGTGGGAAAGAGAAGAACTGTTGCTAAAGTGAGGCAAGCAGTAGCTTATATCTAAAGATTGATTAGAAGATCAGATAAGCAGCTCCTTCTGAACCCATAAGAATTTAATTTAGAGGCAAAACCCTTTAATAAGAGGGCTTTGTATTTACACTTCGGCACTGCAGAGTTATTTCAAGCTTAAATTGTCATATCATAACATACCATGCCTTTAATGAGTTATCACAAAATAACACTGTATGTACAGCTATAACTGGCTTTCATCGCCCACATAAAGCAGCTACCAAAACTCAACAAAACTGTTCAGCAGTGAACATATTTAACACCAGCACAGTAAACGCATGACCTGACTGTAGTTAACTAACTTTTACATTAAAAAAGCCACTGAAAAACCCACGTGAATTATTAATAATTATATTTTACCATTTACAGTATAGCCTACATGCCAACCCTGTCGACGTCTTTCAGTTCAGCAATATGCACAAGATTCAAAATCTTATATGTTATTTATTTAGCCTAGAACACATTAAAATATTATTTTAATAATAATAGCCTTTGAGATATTGCAACTTAGGACTAGGCACTCCAATCTCTGTACGTTAATTAAGCAGTCTTCTCTCATAGTCACGGTAAGTTTTGTTTTCCGCATTGTGACAACGTTGGTTGTAAATGTTTGTTCTGAAAGTCTTGGGATTTTATACTGTTCATAGTCAATAAAATGTGTGTAAGGCGCAGTTTTTATTTTGTGAGTAGCACACAGTTACCTTCACTTGTTGTTTGACGCCAAAGGACTTGACTGAGTGACGCCGTCTTGCGCTTTAGGTTCTTAAGAAAAGATAGGGCGGGGTTAAGTTCGGTTCAATCATCTGATTGGCTAGAACTGACAGCAGACGGGAGGAAAACACAGCAAAGCGGCCTCTGATTGGATGACGGGTTTGTATCAAAGTGAAAATATGTGCCTCGAGCTCTTTACTGTTGCCAGGGCGTCAATGGCGGAACTCCGCGGCAGAAGTTAATATGACACAAGACAGGATCGCTTAAGGTAACACAGCAAGAATGGCTTAATAAAGCTCGTGTTTTTTTGTTACAGTTTATTTTACCCTGCTAAGTTAGAGATGCTGTCTTGGTTTATGGGTGGAGCGGTTTGAAGAGCTTACTGTAAAACTCAGATGAGTTAAAGTGATGAGTGTTGGATCCTCATAGAAGAGACACACGAACGGATGCTTTTTGAGTTTGAAAAGAA
>JAUCMU010000063.1:9963090-9974740 GCA_032275025.1 Enteromius treurensis
TGCGTGTTTCTAGTTCTTGTCTGTTTTTGGGGGTGGGAGGGGCGGACAGAACGTCTTTTGCGCTGCCTTGTTGAGCGAAGCATTATATTTTACACACTTTATTCTCTTTTCTTTTTTTTTTCTGAATCGTTCGGTTTGTAATGCGTACCGAACCGAAAGCCTCGTACCGAACGGCTTCAATACGACTACACATATCGTAACACCCCTAGTATTAATATATAGAAGTATTAACAAGGCAAGTACAGATGTGAACCTACTTTCTCATATGGACCACTACAAAAAAAAAATGTTGAGCCCTGCCGTTTGGATAATTGCCAGTTATTAAATTGTTAGCTGATTAAATGTTTAGGTGATTAACAGTTTAACAACACAAACAGTAAGTCTTGGTTGCTGTAATTTCCTCTAGACATCACTTGATTATATTTGCTACAGTTAAATCTTTACTGCCCCTAACGTTCAGTTTTAAATGTAATGATATGATTGTCCCTTCAGGGGAGGCAGCCATCCGCTGTGGCGTAAATGAGAAGGAGGACAAGCTGGGCAGCTTCACTAAGAAAGCCCTGCAGATCCAGTTGGACAGGTGAGGAGCACACAGACTCATTCACTTAACAAACCTCAGCTGGGCCAGTAAACGGAGAAGAGTTTGAAATCACACTGTCACTGTCTAAAACAAGTGAATACACAGAGAGATTCAGACCTTGAGAACAAAGAAAGCAAAGCCTTCTTTTCTTGATGTTCAGAAGACATTATTCACATAATTACTAAAGCACTCCTTTCAAAAATTATGTCACCTAACCTTTACTAATGCCTGGTTTTATGACTCATCTGTTTAGTGTTTTGTGAATTTGCTCAAAGTTTAACAGAGAGATGACAACCGTACCAGCAGGGGAGTGCTGAATCATCCAAAAACCACGCTGCCTCAGCTATGATTCATGATTTTACATAATTAAAATGTACCCCATGATGAAGTTTTAACATGCCTACTGTCATTACAGCAATAATTGTGGCATTATGGATGCCCTTTAAATAATAACTTTTGTATTTTAGAATAAACACTTTTGAAAGATATTTCATTTGAAAGGGTTTTAGAAAGAGTTTTTAAAATGATCTTTAATACTCATTTAGTAAATTAAGCCTCATTATAAGAGAACAAATACACCATGATGATGATCATCCCTCACTTTGTAAAATAGACTAATAAACTAATAAAAAATGAAAGTTAAGTTGAGGCTTGAGGAGGATCTGTTTGTTTGGATAGTTTTAAATATATTAACGTGTTCGCATAAGACTAGTGCGATAGCTTGCATGCTTTGCCTGGGGGGAAAAATTATGTTCAGATTAGTTTTAATAATTTTTACAATAACTTCTGTATAATATCTACAAAAAGACAGCACAAAGGAACTCGACACAAGTTGTTTGATTTTAATTGATAGACGCTACACGTGTCTTGTTCTACTCCATGAAAATTACGTAAAACAGCCAAGAATAAACTAAAATGAGTACAGAATAATACATAAAATTTAAAAATAATAGAGCCTTGCACGTGACATGCAGGAGAAAAAAGAATTGTGGATTGTGTTGAATTTACTAATTCGTGTCCTCACGTTAAGTAAACGGTGTGCTCGTTATTATTCGTTCTCTCATTTTAAGTAAATCATTGGCTCAATAAAATGAATTATTCCCTCCTTTAAATAAATTGTGTGCTCAACATAAATTGTGCTCTCATTTTAAATGAGTTGCGCGCACACTGGGTTTTATTTTGAGTTGAGTTATTCTAACGCATTCTTAAAAGCTTAGCAAATAGTTTAAACTGTTATTTCGTGCTCATGATTAACTCAAATTAATTAGTGAATTGTAGGGTGTAATGTAACCGTGTTATCAATATCATGGTATGAAAACTGACTCAGTATCATCGTGGTCACAAGTCTTCTGGACGAAAAGTGTAGTTTTTAAAATGGATTTTAACTTCTTATTCTAACATAAAAGGTCTTTAAAGTTATGTTTTGGGACATTATGCACAGTATCGGTCAAACAAACTAAAATTGAAAGCACAATATGGCTTAATCCCTTCATCAAGTCTGTCTGCGCTGTGCATTTCAAACCAAAGTGCACACTTTTTTCAGGTGATCAGTTGGTGAACCAGTGTTACCAGAATGGCCCAGTTCACAGATGTAACTTTTTTTATCCATGCATGCCATGTGCAGGGCTCTGTAAAAAAATGTTGCTTTAACCTTGCATGATGATTTAAGTATAATCAGATGCAGTACTTGTAAAAACCTGCTGTCCTCAGTCTGCCCGAGGTCCCTGCGCTGGTGGACGTGCCGTGTCTGTCTGCACAGCTGGACGACTCTTTGCTGCATATGTTTCGTACACACGTGGCTCGGCACGGCAGCGTGGCCTCTCATCCTCCCGTCCAGATTGAGGAGCTGGTGGAGCGACCGGGAGGTGTGCTGGTGCGCTGGTGTAAGGTGAGCCTGGCCTCCCCTGTTTAAGCCCATCAGACCTTTTCAGCCCCACAATGGCGCTCTTGGTAATGCCTGCTGTTTGCGTGCAGGTGGACGATGACTTTGCCCCGCAGGACTACCGGCTGCAGTACCGCCGCGGTAACTCCTCTCAGTATGATGACGCATATATTGGAAAAGACACCGAGTTCCTGGTGCTCCATCTTGACCCGCACATCGACCACCTGTTTCGCGTGTGTGCCAGAGGAGAGGGCCGAACCGAATGGAGCCCGTGGAGCATCCCGCAGACCGGCTACACCACACTTGCACCCCACGGTACAGACCGAACGAAACCTAGCATTCTCTAACATCATACTGAGTGTCTTAAAGGGATAGTTCACCCAAACATGAAAATTGAGGGTTCAAGTAGTACTTCTGGAAGTCAGTGGGGACCAGCTGCTGTTTGGTTACCCACATTCTTCAAAATGTCTTCTTTTATGTTCAACAGAAGAAAGAAATCCATACAGGCTTGGAAGTACTTGAGGATGAGTAAATGATGTGCAGATTTCTGTGGAAATCCCCCATAAGGCACATCCAAGGAATGTGAAGGTGTTTCATGAATGTTGTTTTCTTGTGTGTTGACAGAATGGCTTCCAGGCGTGGATGGTTACATTTTGAGCAGTAGGAAGAACATCGCCATGCGCAATGACTCATCTCCTGGCCACGGAGGTGTTCTGTACTCCAACTCCCCCTCGTACTTCTGCGGCCAGACCCTCACCTTCAAGTACATCATCGTTTCATTCTTCCATATAACCTCATAGCAAATCGAATGTGGGCTATGTGGAAGTGGGACTCTATAAATAGGCTAAGATCATATTACTCATATAGCAATTAATTATTCAAAACACAAGGGAAAGATGCAGACTCATCGTAAATGACATTTTTACCAGTAACAAATATCGGCAGGCTTATATCGTATGTCTCACTCGTTTATGTTTCTGATTTTTGGCTGTGTCGTTTGTTTGCTTGCAGGATCACAGCTGCTGGACAGACAGATAAGCGTGACAGTTTGGGTGTGTGTGCGGACAGCAGAACTGACACAGACTCACTGCAGAGGGATCAGGCGGTCTGCATCTCCACTAATGGTAGGAACATGACAAGAGTTTAGCTAGCATAATATTTCAAGATGTTCAACATATACACTTTTTCTTCACCAAGCATTTTCTGCAAAGCAAGGCTGCATTTACTTAATAAAAATAAAGAAAAACGGTAATATATTGAAATAATGTTTGTTCTATTTGAAAATATTCTCCTGAATTTTCAGCAGCCTTTACTTCAGTCTTCAACAATTTCTAGTCTTTTATAACATTAAAAATGATTGTATTGTACCGGCTATTTAAAAAATTTGTACCGTTATATAAAAATAAAAATACTGTTGTTACAATAAAATGTCTAGGGGAAAAAAAACTTACCTCAAACCTGTGTTCTGGAAGATTTATGAGCTATGACTCAAATGAAGCGCTTAAATCATGTTAAACTGATTCACTAAAATGGATAGTTTAAGCTGACATAAAGAAATCAACAGACTAACGCCGGTTTGCTGTCAAACTTTAAATCGGACTACATGTCTTTTTGAGGCTGCAGCAAACATTATTGCTGAATTCCCACACGCCCTCCGTTTTCCAGGTGCCGTGTCTGTGAATGGAAAAGAGATGACCAACCAGCTGCCAGCCATCACCGTTGGCTCCTCCGTGACCTTTGACATGGAAGTAGTCCAGCTCTTTCCTGTGAGCAACAACAACAACCCCAGCGACGGGGGAAACTTCAAGCTGAGGGTGACGATTGGCTCAGGGAACAGAGAGGTGGTGTTTGATTGGCTGCTGGATCAGGTGGTGGACAGCCTTTTCTTCGGCTGCTCCTTCACACACCCCGGGTGGAAAGTGCTGGTGTTTTGATTGTTGCATGATGAAAGATCCAGTTTGCTGGAATCCAAGACCTCAAGTTTCTTTAATCTTATCAAACTTCCCAAGTGCTTAGTGTTCAGATGTCACATTTGCCCTTTTTCCCATCATCATCAGCACATTTCACTGCAGAATAACATTAAACTTTGTTCTGAGGTATGACGCCAACAACTACTCTTTGACCTCATTACAGGTGGACAGGTGTTGCGGTATTTGCATAACAGTAAATTTTTGCAAAAGAGACTGTTACATGTTAAAGGAGTCTAATAAAGTCTTTAGCTGCAGGTGTTAAGTTGCAAAGCATGCTGGTCTGGTTTACCACAGAAAAGAATCTACTGTGACGCATCCAGAGATCAAAGCCACTCAAAAATGTACAAGAAAGGTTTTAAAAAGCAACGACAAAGCTGAATCTCTTACGCTCAGACAATCTTTCTGCTTTCGAGTTTTCAAGTCAGAAGTGGAGAATGTATCGTTAGAACTTTTCGTGTTTGAACAGCTGTATGTCTTTTGATTCAGGACACAGTGACATTTAAAGACATGCGTAACTAGTGTTTAATTAGTGCTTGCCTGGTACTCCTGTGTTCTCTTTGAGAAAGTACTGTTTTTTAATTTTTACACCACAGGGTGGAGTGTTTAACGTGTCAGCCTGCTCACAACTTCGGCAACTAATTCTGATCAGTAGATGTTTCTAGCATGTTTCCACAGAAATGTGATCAATCGCACTAAGCTCAAGTGTTGTGCCATTTTTGGATGAACTTTTAATGTTCACATTTTTACATGCATGTCTTACTGTACCGCTTCATGTTTTTATTAGCTGGCTTACCTTACAGTAATGGTTAGAATGCATTGGTTGGAGAGTTTTATAGGAAAGCCATTGGACAAAATGAGAAGACGGGCAGCCAAAAATGGGCATGTTCCTGAGTGAAAAAGAACATTTACAAGGTACTATGCAATTCCTCACTGCAGAAGAGAACATGTGTAACCAGACGCTGACGCTGATCAACCCATGAAACATCTGATCTATACTATATTTATAAAACTGTGACCGTTAAATGTTTATTTACCTCATTTTGTCTGTGCCTTTGCAGGACAGCTGTAAGAATACAACTGAACATTTGCAATGCAATAAATTGTTTGGAACATTTGAAAAACTTGTTCGTTTTTTTACTTAAGACATAAAAGACTTATTTAAAACATGAAGGAAATAATTTATGAACATGACGTGTGAGGTATCCATTGTAAAACAAAAACAAAACAATCTTTATTTTAAATAAAGAGCAACCTCAATCACATAATTCAGAAACTTGAGCAGGTTTCTGAATGTTCATATTCAAGATATAAATATCTTTTTTGACATTACTTTATATCAGTAATCCACATCTTGTGTAATCGTTGCTGTATTGAGAGCATTAAGCAAATTGCAATAATGCAGTGGCGTTCAGCCAGTTAGGTAATTGATCTCCAATATCGACCAAAAAAATTAACCCAGTGCACAGTTAAAACAAAATAAAGCAGTAATGATTCACAAACAGATCCCTTTCTTTTAAAACGTATGCATACACCAACAACAAAAAAACAACAACTATGAAGACTTACATTTCGGATTCGAAACCAACTAGACAAGCATTATAGCAATTTCACTTTGGTCTAAAATAATATTCCTTCTGGAATGCAGTCCGCTTCAGCAAAGCCATTATGTCATATCACTAAACTTATGTACATGTTACAACAGGTTTCCTCAAAAAAACCTGACGATCCAAACAAATGGGCACCATGAAGGACAAGTGGAAATGAGATAAACCGATAAAACTGATGTATGTAACTGCACACAGTATTGTGTGCAGTAAAGCGTCTTTGAAATTATTCAAACAAGAATAAATGAAACCTGCCCGCACTGATTTAGACCAAAAGTTCAGACCCTGCTTAGAATCCATGTTTCCATGAGTAAGGCAAGTGTAAACATTTCTGCAAGGCTTCACCACCCCCACTGCGTTGTAGTACCCTGTACCTGTATGTTTGTGTTGCAAGGTCAGTGGAATTAAGGCTATGAAAATCTTGATAACCACCGCAATGTAGAAGCATACGGCCTGCAGCACCGATGATCGTTCTTCAATCCGAGATTTCAAAGAAAAATGTCATTTGAAGTCTTCAAGTGTGGCGCAGAGTTAAAGTGGAGACTAAGCCACCAAAAACAGACCAACAAAACGTTCCAGACAATATCCAGAAGGGGAAGAGAGAGGAAAAAACAACAACTTGGTGGCACAAACTGAAATTATGAAAATCTCAAAAAAAAAAAAAAAAACTACACAATGGGGGGGAAAAAAACCATTCAGAATCAGTTTATCAACCCCTTTGAAAAATATGCAGTAAAAGCAAGTTTGTAGGAGCCGTTTCCATCCATCGATATTCAAAATATATTAAAAAAATCTTTTCAAAGTCCTTTTAAAAACAGGCACCTTAAACAAGTGCTAAAACTTGCTAGAGCTACAGGGATGTGTGGGAAGAAAAATCTGACCTGCTAGTACAGTCCATCATAAAGACTAATGGCATCTTCAAGTAATCTGAATCTTGGTAAAGAGTTGCTTTGAACTCTGATGACATCAGGCCAAAATCATGATCTGCAGAGTAGGTGGCGGTTGAAGCACATAACCCGCTTTAACCCAACATCAACTTTAACCCTTTGAGCGAGCAATATACGGTGGCTCCAGGGGGCACGTGATGCCCGCTGACACTCGATTCAATGCAGTGTGAGGAGGCGGTTTCAGTGATTCTGGATCTTGACTTAATTTGATACACTGGCTTCACCATCGCCGCTGGATCCGTCGTCAGCACTGTCTTGCATTTTGGATTGCTCCAGGCCATCTTTTTGCTGTTTCAGATCGCTCAGGTGAACCATGGCCTTGTCTATGGTCGTGGTATTTACTAAGCCGAAGTCGTGCATGCTGACCAGATGGAGCAGAACGTTCCGGCACAGATTCTTCTCGACGATGGTGCTGCTGTGCTGCTTCACAAACAACAAGCAGGCCTGATTCATTTGGTTGTCAGCTATGAATCTGCACGGAAGGCAATAAACAAATTACTGGCAGAAATGTGATCAAGCTCTGAGAGATGAGCTCACATAACATGCAAGATGATCCGAGGAGAGAATTCAGGCCACTATTATCTATAGAACAAGGATTGCGTTTAAAGGAGTAGTTTACTTCTAGAATGAAAATTTCGCCCCAAAATGAAAACGATGTCATTAATTACTCAACCTCATGTTGTTCATATTCAGAACAAAGATTTTTTTTTAATAAAAAAAAAATCGGAGAGCCAACAAAAATCTGTAATATGTGTTCCGAAGATGATGAAAATGTCTTACGTGTTTGGAACAACGTGAGGGTGAGTAATTGATGCTCATCTTACATTAGCTCTTTTTTTTTTTTTTGACAGATTATGACAAATAAGACCTTTATTTTAAAGCTGGGATATTAAAACTGCCATTTGTGCCTTCCACCCATTGGCTCACAATCACTCTATAGAGAAAATCTTGTTTTCCTCAAACGTTACTTTTTTTGCAAATGAAGAAAGACAGACAAACATCTTGGATGACATGGCGATGAGTGTATCATCAAAAAATGTTCATTCTGGAAGGGAACCATCTCTTTATAGACAGAGGTTTGATTCAATACAACTAACTTTAAACAGGCCTGTAGTGAAGGAGAAAGAAAGAAAGAAAGAAAGAAAAACATACCCATGTTTCATTACATGCAGGTTCCACAGTTTCATGACCTCTTTCTCTCCCTCATTGACATCCGTGAACTCCTCGATTTGCTGAGGGGTAGTGAAGATTATCAAAATCATTTAAAATGGTACATAGCCTGTTTGCAAAATAGTTTGTAGGGCTGGGTGATTTATTCATGCGCATCTCATCAGTAAAGCCGGTAAATCTCAATCAGCTGTTTTTAAAATGAGCAGCAGTTGATACACAGAGCCATAGATCACTAGCGAGCTACGCAATATCGTCTGCAGAATCAAAAGAGATTTCAGATTTTGAACGTGATATTGTGTAGCTCATGTATCAACTGCCGCTCATTTTAAAAACGCTAATGAGAGAACCAGCTTTACTGACAAATACACATGAATAAATCGATGAATGAATTGCCCAGCCCTACTTGTTTTATTTTAGATTATTTTAGATTTAGGGGATTAGGGGATGCTAGAAATCACTAAACCTTTTTATTCAACATCGATTCAGTGCATCTGCAACATCCTTTGATGTGATTTGAACATGTGTCGGTGGAAGCATATCATCATTCAGTCTCACACGGACTGAGTCATAAACGGCACCCCATCTGCCTTGAGTTTTGATTCGTCATCTAGAATCAGTCTGACCTATTAAATGCTACGCTCGATCTTCGAATGGTAACAGAACCAAAGGGTTAACCATCTTATGACGGCCTCCTCACCATAACGGTCTTCTCCCTGAGCCATGCCGGGTCCCTTTCGTCCTCGCTGTCCACATCCATTTCCTGTGGTCTAAGCGGCATGCAGCTGTCACTGTGAAAGTACAGGCGGTTGTGTCCGCTGATGTACGTCCGCTGCTGCTCCTGTTCTGCATCCTCAGACTCCAGGAACTCAGAGAGACTGGGCTTTGGGTGCTTGGGCCTGAGGAAAACCAAACACAGCATTTAAACATCAGTTTCAAAAAACAAATGCATGCTCTGTGATTGACTTATAACGTTTGATTGGTAATCAGCATGGAACTGATATGGGGTAAAAAGTGCACATTTTAACCAACTTACAAGAAAGTAGAACAAAGCTCATCCGGTGATATTTAGAATGCAATACTCAAGTTTTATTTTTATCTCAAGCATTGTATAATCCAAAGCAGCTGTTACAGCACAGACGCATCATTAATTTCTTATGAACAATCTGTTTTGGTTAGCACCCAATACACTGACTTATTAATGGTTGGGGAGTGGCTAAGGGTAATGTTCAACCATTTTTGATTATATTTTAACTATACTGAGATATATAAAGTAAGCATATAAAAAAAATAAATTATGAAGCGCTTTACTCGGGTGCAATCATTTTTGAATTTGTATACACATACTTTCAGTGTTTCACTTTCAACCCACACAGACCTGCAGACAAGGAAGTGTGTAACTGGAGTCCTCTTCACTGGGCCGTTGCGGCTGAAGGCAAAGCCAGGTTGGCAGTGGATGTCCTGAGGGTTGCCCACGTAAGAACCGTCATAGCATTCGTTAATCGACACATCTATCCTGGCTCCTTTAGGATGAGGCTGGATGATATAAACACGGCTTCATCACTATCAACATTACTACCAAATATAGACTAGAATAATCTTCAATCATTGTTAAAGGCTACGAAAGTTTACCCAGCTGAACTATAAGTAAGCCATTCGCAGACTGATTCCCACAACAAGTGTAAACACTGTGGCATTACACCGATTACGGCTACGCAATCCGTGTGGTCTGGTGACCGTTTCATAACCTTGAGATGTATCTCACCACATAGTTGAAGATGAAGCGGCTGTGGGAGAGCTTGAGGTGCTTGAGGAGGCTGTAGAGTTTACGGCAGTTCAACGTGCACCAGGGACAGTGCAGGTCATCTCTGGCCTCCGTCTGCTGCCGTGTGTTATTGTTATACAGGAACTACAAAACAAGGGGATGGGCACAACAGACCATGACCACACAGCAGCCAACCAAACAAGACCAACAATAGAGGTCTAGGCAGGACTTATGGGCTCCAGCGCTCTCATAGTGATACGACACAACAGAATCAGAGTTTTAAAAAAAACAAAAAAAACAACAACAACAAAAAACACCTCTCTGCCCTTTTGACAGTCAATATAAAGGTCTGGGATCACTGATATGTGCAGCGTGGTGTTTCAGATCAAATTTATAGATGCATGTTACTCACCTGATAATATACACGTATTTTCTGACGAGGGTCGACATGAGTTAGTTCTCTTCTTACTGGTAGATCAGCGCCAACTGATTCATTAACAGCTGCAAATCAATCAAATGTTATTGCAATGATCAGAATCCTCAAAGACCAAAGGTGAGTGATCTTCACTTGTAATCACTAACCAGCACTTGTGATCTTACCTACTGCCTGTGGCGGCTTTACATTGCTAGGCTTGCTGCTGTCTACGGTGCTGGATTCAGAATTGCGTGTGGCAAGCGGTTTGGCCACTGGCGCCGTTCCCTTGTCAGTCGTGTCATTGGTCCATCGCAAAGTGAACTGCAGCGTGGGTCCCTGAGAAAAGGTCTCGAAGGGTGGAAGCCACTGAAACACAGGGTAAAGATCACAAATGAGTCCAAAACTACGAAATAATAAATGGAGCATATTGCACTTGCTTCCTTCCATATACAACACAACCACCAAAAACTCAGAAATTTGGTTGCATAACAAAAAACTACTCGATAACATACGAACATCTCAAATAGCCACATTAATACTAATAAAACAATGCCTGCTACTGACCTTCCCATCTAGTATGGTTTCCCACGTTGCCCTTTTCTTGCATACAGGACTCTCCTCTATTTCCTGCATCGAGACTTCATACTCGCCATCCAGAAGCTGGAGGCGTCTGTTGAAATATGAATAAAAATCTGTCTTAACTGCGCAAACAAACAAAAAAAAGCAACTACACACAACAATAACAGACCATTTAGCCTGGAACATTTACCTATTTTTATCAAAAACAGTCATTTGAGCCACAAATGTTGTTTCTCCATCATCCTGATTAGAGCAGTATCTCTTCTTCCTGTTAGACAGCTCTTCCATAACATCTGAGAAGAAAACAACTTCTTAGTAAGAAGGCCTTATCAAAATGTGAAACTGGCTTTGAGGTGCAAGACTAGGACAAGCTATTTTAGAGAGTCTCTGAAGCTCATACTGGTGTCTCTGGTGGCCACGCCGTTGTGCTCCCTCCCCCCTGGACGGGACACTCTGAACAGAATGGAGTAGGACTTCACCATGTGGCTGTTACTAGGCTCAAACTCTTGGCTGGGCACGATCAGGGTGGGGAAAGCTCCTAGCTTGGTCTGACTGATGTCTGGGTTCAGAGGCACCTGCTTTTTACCTGTAGGCACTTGCTTTACTGGACAACTTACATCCTACAAAAAAAAAAAAACAGATAAGAAACATGATCAAGTTCAAAGCACCTGTTAGCTTAGCAGCGTGTATTTTTTTCGGTGCCCATGTTAACGGATGAGCGCTTTCACACTGCACGCAGGA
>JAUCMU010000063.1:9988400-10002052 GCA_032275025.1 Enteromius treurensis
ATTGTTGCAATTAAACCAAAATCTTCAAAGCGCAGACAGATTAGCATCTAATGTTAAGTTAACGTTAGTTTTGCATCTCGTACATGAGTAACGTTTGGTAATGGCATTTTTTAAAATTAAAGTATAACCTGTTGTTGTTTTTCGTTGGTAATATACTGGGCTTCTCGGCATAACTAAATCTAATTATGTCGCGCGTGACGTCACTGAAGATCTGGCCATTCAGGAAAGCAGACCATTAGCCGCCATTTGTGTGGGCTTTCCAGTTTAGCTTAAACATCCACTGTCCAAGGGTTTTAATTAATACACACCCTATAAACTCTACTATACTTTAACGTTTTGTAAACATTGCATAAAGCACGAGTAGCAGCTGAACTTTTTGTGGAATGCTGTTGGTGCGCATTTCACAAACTTAGGAGTTTGGTCGATTTCATGGGGATAACACTTAGAGGGGTGAGAACCAGAAGTACACATGGCCCTATCAAAGTACATGCAGTGTGACACAAAGATGATCAGAGATGTATAAATAACAAAAAAGCCTGGTGTTTCATATTTGATACATTTTACCATGATTTTTCTAAACAGTTATGTAATCAAGTAAAGCGAAGTCGCTTCAAGGGTTTGCCTTGAAATATTACTAACAATATAAAACATGTTATACCCTGAAGGTGGATATCTTTTGGAAAGGCGTGGTTTTACTAAAAGTATGAACTATCCCATCAGACGACAGATGGCATGTAATAGATTGTGTACGATAATGATAAAGTATGTGTATGATGTGTATGATAAAGTAGGCTTTTTAAGTTTAAATTCTCAAATCAAATCTCTTTATTGTCACACATCATGTGCCTAAGTGTGCTTTTGGTGAAATTCTTAGGTGCCAGGCTCTATGGCAGTACCTGCAAGATATGAAAAGTGCTTAAATAATGATATAGGCCTTCGCATTTCACATTATTTTACAAAATAGACATTTGCACAATATACACTATACACAAAATACACATTTCCATAATATAGACATAGTAGACAGTATACTCTAGAGGCTTGTAAATGTATGTATACTCTTAGTGTTATGCTGTGTAGTTCAGTGCAGTACTTTGTTAGTGCAAAGGAGAAGATGGGGTTGCATGCTCTAGGCTATACCGTGCAAAAGACATGTTGCCAGTTCTGTGCTTTCTTCACACGCATGTAGGTGTAGATGTCCTGGAGGTTGGGAAACTCCCATACCAGGCGGTGATGCAGCCGAGTATGCTCTCCACGGTGAAGCTGTAGAACTTTTTGAGCTTTTGAGCTGTTTTTTTAGCTTTTTTAAATTTTTTCAGTCGCCTGAGGAAGAAGAGACACTGGTGGGCCTTCTTCACTACATGTGTTTTAAATGGGGCTGTCAAGTAATTTAAAAAATGGAATTAATTACATGATGTGCCGATTAATTAAAATTGATCTCAAATAAAAAAAAAGATTAATTAATATACATCATGTAGCAATTTAAGAGAAATTTATTATTAAAGATAATAGTTCTCATTTTGTTAATTTAGAAAACAACACTGAATACACATTACAAAAAAAGTAGCTTTACAAAGAAAAATTGTAATTTAGCATACTAAAATACAAATAAATAGTGAAATGATTTTATAAAAGAAACAATACTCTAAATAAAAAAACTAAAAGCGCCTGTCGGTGGTGGCTTAATTAGTGGATCTTTGTCGTTCAGCCATTAATCGATTCATAGAGATTGATTCAACTGATTCCTTCAGAAATGAAGCAAGTGACTGCCTTTATGGACATCTACTGTCATGGACAGATATATTTTCTGTCACAGATTAAAATTTACAAGATAAATATTGTTAAAATCTAGATGAATCTATTTCTGACATCCTATTTAACTGAAATAGGGTGTCTGTTTTTAACACTTAGGCCTAACTCATGGTACATGAGCATTTTTAATATATTATGCATGCATGTATTTGACACGCCTAACCCTAACTTTCACTTTCTATCCATGTACACAATCGATGCTTACGTCTCATTAACAGAATTTTCTCATATGTATAGTACTTAATATGTGCATAAGAAAACTGTAATGTCAAATTGAATATGTTGGAAATGTGACTGTAAAGTTAGATTGTAATTTTACTGTTAAAAAGTCCCAGTAAAGCCACCAAGGTCACAAAACTGCTTTCCGGAAGTCTTTGTTTGCTATATGTTAACTCTTTGCTTCAGTAACGCATTGGTGAGAACTGGTGTAAATGTCAGAGATGTGTGTGTTTATATTTATGTAAAAGATTTATCCAGATTTGAGTTCAGGTGAATGTGCCCCTTGAAATGTTTAAAAGTAAAAGCGTTAGTGGTTCTTTAAGAAAAATTCACTCTTGAAGTGTAACGGGTCACATGTTGAGCGCGGGACAATTGCTTGTTGGGTGGAACTTATATGGAGGCAGAGAAACGCACATGCTTTACAGCCTGAAAAGAGTACCGTTTATCTGCATGGTCTAAGGGCGCACACGGTAATTCATGTTTTTAGTCTGTTACATTGTGTGTTTTAATGTTGTGTATATATCAGTTTGTTACAGTGTTTGATTGTAAATGATGTTAATTGAATTAAGATTGGAAGCACATGTATACATTTGTATCAGTGGATATTCAAATGAGAGAATGTGAAAAGAAATGCTTATGCTCTGTTTTTTATAGTTTTCACGGTGTCCACTGAAGAGAGAGAGAGAGTAAGAGATAAATAAATGGCAAAATGACATCAGTATGAAGCGTGGCTTTATTTTAGTAGACCAGTGCAGCATACACTTACACATATCCTTTATTTCTCCTGTAGTGGAGATGTTTTCAGCCTTGAGTCCCAGAAGATAGTCCAGGACATCAGTGGACAAAACGCATATAGTCAGACTATTACTTCTTTAACTCTAATTATCTTCTACACATTATTTAATGCAGTAATATTAATCATTGTTCATAATAAAAGATATTTAAAAGTCCTACCATTAAAATGAAAATTATGTCATCATTTACTCTGCTTCATGTGCTCTCAACCCTGTATGACTTTCAGTCTTCTTCAGGAAGAATGTTTGATCCATATTGAAGTCATTGAGCTCTAAAACAACCCTTACATTCATTAGACACAAAAAACGACACGAGGGAGAGCAAATGATGACTTTTTTTCTTTTTCCTTTTTTTTTTTTGACTTAACTATCCCTTTAATAGAGACAGAGGATGTTTTTGATGAAGAGAGTGGCTTAATATAGCCAGGTATTCTCAGCATCTCTCACCCCTCTCCAGCAGCCCAGCGATTTGACCCACAGGATTAACAAGTCAGTGTTTATGACAGAGGCCACGGAGGAGACCCACACACACATTTATCCTGAGCCCGATGCTTGTGTGAAACTCAACCCATGACTCTCTAATGGAAGTTAACATCAGCATTCTAACTGGACATGTGCTGTCCGATGGCAAAACTGCCATGCCCTTAATTAGCAGTTAGTTAATTTGCGATTTCAGACTGGTGTGTAATAGATGCAAAATAAAGCCTAATGAATACATCAGCTGTTATGCAGTCAGTTTACTTCTATTTAAAGTTCCTTAGCGGAGTAATTTTCTAAATATGTGACGGACGCACGGCTAAGGTGTGAGTTTCCTTACGCTAATATAAGACGCAGATGAGGCCCTTCTTTTGCCAGGCCAAGACAACACACAGAAATGCACAAATGGCTTGATAAAGGGCCGGGTACATTCTTCAGCCATGCGCTGCGCCCGCAACCACGTCGTTTTCGGACAATCCATCACTGACGTGAGAGCCAAGGGCTAAATGAAAACCAAATATGCCATACCTGCAGAAAGCTGAGCCAGCTAACACATGGGTGTCAGTTTGCTCATGTCGTGTAGGAGCATTTTATGAGGTGATGTTAATGGGATACAGAAAGGAGGGCCTTCTTCAGCACACTTCATCTCAGGGTATGTCATCCTTCAGGCCTGCTGAACCTGCGCTGGGGTCAGAAACAGAAGAACCAGATAGATTATTCAGACCAGATACACGTTGTTCACACACACAGAATGCTTTTTAAAGGTCACGCATCCTGTGGATTCATGTACTGGATCATAAAAAAGCACATACCAGATGTTAATTTCTACTCAGAAAGGTTTTCTATTGCTTGAGTGTCAGCAATGTTAAAGATTATAATAGAAGTATTTCTGGTATTCATTTTAACTCCAGCCCTCACACCCACATGACTCCACTGGAGGCAACAAGTCAAACATTCAGGATATCCACTTCCAGTATAAACTCACATTGGATTGGAATCAGTCTCATTCATTTCAATAAAAGTGAATCTTTGACGCTGCATCTTTCTTTCCGGCTCAGGGACTGTAATCACATGTTCTTCATGAATCAGTGAGATGACGCTTAGTTTTAACGTATGCTGATTGTATATCATGATGGATTCGTAAGAGACATATTATTAATCCACAAAACCATATTTCAAATGTGAGACTGTCCAGAAACACATGCTTTGATCCATGGCAGTTTTTGAACCTTTTGATGTCAAAGACCTCCCAAGTATGGTACCATAGTGAGAGACTCTTTTCCAAACTAACAGGACAAAAAGTTGGGAGTCACTAAATGTTTCTTGGGCAGCAAATCAGCATATTACAATGATTTCTGAAGGATCACTTATTCTGAAAATTCAGCTTTGCATCACAGAAATATGACATTTTATAATATACCAAAAAAAACAGTTTTTAAAAATGTTTAAGCGTTAAGTGACTGTTTTACATGATTTTCAATTAAACAAATACAGATTTCTTTAAAATCTCACCGACCCTAAACCTATCCCGTCAGTGCTGTGTAAAAATCACTGCATTCAAGCCAAGCAACCGTAAATAATATCTGGTTAATATTTACTTTAATATTTTTTTTAAAATTCCACTATAAGAATAATGTAAGATCTTACAAACAAGGGTCAACAGAATAAAATGAATTAAACAGTTTAATGTCAGCAGCATAAAGAAATAGATTTTTTTCTTATGTGCACACACTCCTCTGATGCCTTTTTAAAAATTCAGACCTAGAAAATTAACTTTATGGTAAAACAAAAGAGTCAGGATCTCAATCCATTTGCTAATATGCACATAAAAAAACGTATATATTCTTACCGAAGGTAGAGATGCATTTACAAAAATAACTTCCTACTAGATGTGCATCTAAAAAGTTATGTAACTTTGCCTTAACAAGGCACGGGACATGCGATATCAGTGTATAGCATCTCACATGTTGCTCCAGTCATTCTGAAATACTTGAGCCAAAGCCTGTAAAAATGATCACATCGCATGGAAACGCTTCAAATGATTGCAAATTATGTTTGCAATATTTTTGCAGTTTGGAATAACTTTAAACAGTGTTTGGCGAACAGTAGGCCAAGAGCTGGAGTCTCTTTGTCAGTCACTAAGCCGCAGGGAGACGAGGGGAAAGCGCAGGGGCGGTGGGTCGACACACCCTGGATCAGCGGCCCTGCATTACTCACGGGAACACAGAGAAAGAGGCTCTCTGTTGTGCTTTACAACTCTCTTCTCCAATCAGGGAGGAGAAATGGGCCCAGCCTGAACCAACAGCTGACAAACACACATACACAAAAAAAACGCAGATGCAGAGAGACTTATTGCTTTAACACAAACACAGACGCACATGCACACCAGCCATATAACACCGTCAATACCAGCACACGCCGTAAAAATGCCAAATCCTGTGTTTCACAGGCATAGCACAAAAAAAAGACAGCATTTAATGATCAGAATAAAAAAATAACAAGCAGTTGGGCTTGGACGTCTAGCACCGGGACCTTATCAGCATTGAACTTTTAGGCAGTTTCCTGTCTTTTGTGCAGCACTTGTCTGCATTAGGCCCGAGAGGAGCATTTCTACAGGCCACCATGCATTAATGAAGCCATCTTGGCCTTGCTTTAAAGAGAGGCCATTAATACGCTGTTAAGACTACATTCCAGGGATGATTTAAGGAGGACCGCGAGACTGTGCTCTGGAGGAAAGGGTTTTATGGATGGAGGAGTCATATAGGGAGAGGGCCAGGTCTCTCCAAAAACATTTCCAACAGAGAGGAACATGCATCTGGGTAAGCAGTACAAAGGCCATGAGGAATATAATGACGCCAGTGAAACGGCTGAAAAACCACTTCTAGACAAGGTGAGCGTGAAGTGAGGTTGAAAACTCTGTTACCTCTAGTGAACTATATATATCAGCACAGCAATTTGAGTACAAGTTCAAACTGAACATGCATTTCTGAATGTCTAAGTTAACTGGTTTGTCCTTTTTGCTTTAAACTAAAGTCATAATGAAACAGAAGTCTCAGCAGAGCTTTTCTTCTGGTATACACATCCAAGTGGAATGGAGTATTGAGAAACAAAAAGGCAGGGACTTGGTTCTGTCAATTGTTCATTGATTTGGGAGACGCAGATGATTGTAAAAAAAAGGGCACTAAATGATCGGAGAAGTCCTGCATATGTCACTGGAGAGAACATTATGCCAGAAGATTTAAGTCACGGCAATATGATTAAAAATTACAAGGTCAAAAAATAAAGATAATAATAATATCAATAACATGCATTTAGAGAAGAATTTCCAATTCATCCCAACTATGATAACAATGAACCTCACATACCTGATGATCACATTTCTTTTTTATTTATTTATATTAAAACTTTTCATGCTTTCCTGTTATTTCGTTTTTGGGGGGTTACTTTATTTTTCATTTTTATTTAGTTTTAATAATTTTAGTGCTTAGGTTAATTTAATTTATTTTAGTTAGTTGCCAAGGCAGGTAGCATTTCTTTATTTTAATTTTTTTTTAATGTAAGGTTAAATTCGAATTTTAAGTTGGTTTTAATTACCAAAACAATTTTGGTTTTTAGTTTTGATTTTTAGTTAGTTAACATTTTTTGTTCAAGTTGTACCCCTGTACAAACTAAAGGAGTGGACGTGCTGACGGTGAGACGAGCATGAGGGACCTTCACACTCAGTTTCACCCTTTTAGGGGGGATTACCATGTATATCCTAGTTATTTACATCCTCATCTAGTGTGTGTTATAGAGACAGAGACGGAGAACAGGCTGATTTATAGAGACATGTTGCTTTGGGAGGTCAGGCCTGAGGCACAGAGCTCCGGTATAAATCTGAAGCGCTATCAGCAACAAAAGACAAAAACTAATCATGCTTCTATATGTTACAGAGATAAATCACAACTCTAATATATCAAGTTAAACTTAGAGGAAGTTCTCCTGAAGGCGAGCGAGGCGGTTGCCTGCCAAGATGTTCAATCCCATAACTGTTACCTGTCACAATAAACGAGACATTGCTTTTAACAAACAAACAAGAAAGTAATATAAAGTAACTCACATTTAGACACAATATTACCTGTTTCTGTAACTGTATTATAGTATATAATTCCAAAATACGTCAAAAATAGAAAAGAAACGTAGTCTCTAAGCAGTGCGAAGCTTGGGTAACGCTAACGGAACGAATCAGGGAGATTGAATCGATTCACTAAATGATTCCATGACTCACTCAAATCAACACGTTCAGGGACAAGTGGGAAAACGTTTAGTCTTTTCTACCGCCTATTAACAAATGATGTAATTGAGAGCGATATGACAAAATATACATTTAAAATATAAATAAAAAAATATTAAAATATCATTGTCTGAATGTTCGGGCAATCAAATGTAATTATATTTTAATATCACCTGCATTGTTTTTGAATCACTTCTGTTTTGATACTCAGAGCAACTCGCATGTTTGCTTGATTATAATAGTTAAGTTTAGCTGTTCATCATACACTTTGATGTTGTCTAAAGGCTGTAAATGTCATTAAAATAGTATTACAAGCAATATAATAAACTGGATGTATTACAAATGGCGATTGCACACAGACAAAGAACTTGTGGGGTAAATCCGAAGCCTAGCCATGTAACCGGCAATGGCCTTAAATCACGATGATGAAACACTCAGGCAATGCAAAGCTCAGAGCCAATGTTAACATTATGTAATTAAGCCTCTGTCTGCAGGTTTCACTGTCAGACAAATACCCATATTACCCTGACCCAAAACTCCCATCTATAGCTATAAGCGAGCTTAATGAGACCTCCTCCCACTCACAGTAACACATGCGTACACACCAGAACCTCCAGAAAAAAAAATTAAGATGGCTAAAGTGCAGTAGACGTTTTTCTCAGCGTCTTAAAATAGCATCATTAGCACACTGCGGTCGTGTGGTTTTGAAATCTGGGATAAATGTCTTGGACGTCTTTAGTATGATGAAGGCGGAGGCTTCACACCTTTCCGACAATCCGCTCTTCATCCTGTCATTTGGCCAGCACAGGAGACAAAGAGGAAGAGATGTTTACTCGATGATGTCCTGGGAAACATCTGTTCTCTGCTGACCAGAAGATGCAGCAAGAGCACTTGAGCCAGACAGAAAGAGGGGCTGGGTGTGGGAGCGTATAATAAAGATGACAAGAACATCAGGTCTGACTCATTTCCTCATATTCATGAGGAATACCAACAACACCACTAAGTGAAATGGCCTATTGTGTCATAGAACGAAAACTGCCACGGTACAGCAGCATCATAGAGCCACAGCTTTCCCAGTGGGGCAGAGGTTAAAGTCTGGGATGCATCATGTCTCAATCTCAGTCCAAATTTCTCTCCAGTATATTTCTAGTGTAATAAAAAGAAGTTATCCTCGCCACTTCATGAATGTCATTTCTATATAAAATGTTATGTTAAAATGATATTTGGTTACATTTTAGTAGCGACCAATTCTCGTTATAAATAGTTGCATATTAGCATGCCTTTTCTTAACATAATTACTGTACTTATATTAAATTATGGTTTGTCAATAGCGAGGATTGGACCTTAAAATAAAGTGTGACGTTATATTTTCATAGAAAAGCATCCAAAATATTTATTTTTTCTTTGCACAGCTTCCTTCATGCAAGAATGCATTCTGAGATTTTCCTGGATTTTCAGGAAGCAGCTCAAATCTAGAGTCAACAGTCTGTTCACAATGACAGTATTCTTCCTTTCAAGACTGTGAGCCACGGCAATTTTTCAGCACTTCCAAACATTTGCTCTTCTCATACCGAACTCATACCTGAAATTCACATGTGATGACTGTTTTCTGTGGTTACAAACATAGGCCACTGCGAGCCATGTTACCAAGCCAGTTCAAATTACCGGGAGCTTTAAATGTGGTATTTTAAGTTCTACATTCACTTTCAAATTGGTTTTTTCCCCCGCAACTAGGCTGGTTTCAGCTGGTTAGCGTGGTTTAGTTCATTCTTGGCAGGTCAAGTATTCTATCATTGCAGTTTTTAAAGGGCTCTTGAAACCAATTTCTCTGTGCAGGCTGAGCAAATGCCATGCTGATGAATGGGACAGCTCTCTCAGAGAATCATAATCCTCTTCGGTTTGTATCTGCACCCGCATAAGGTTGCTCAGGCGCACTGTCTAGTAGGCATGGCTGAATTTGCTACGCAAATTAATCTGATTATATACTTCATATTAAATAGACAGCTTGAGGTCATTACATGTGTCAAAAGAGATTCAAGAGTCACCAAGACGTGAAGTCACGCTGGTATGTCATCATCCGAGCACCGGTGCCATGATCTCCAGAAACTTGTGGTCTTCTCATGCTTGGTGGCAGTAGATACGCTAGATCTACAGGAATGCCAGGACTATAACACGACCCACATGGCTCCACGCGCAGCTTGGCACTCTCTCCAGGCAGGACAGGCACAGTTGCCCGGCAACTGTTTAAGTCTGCTCCCCATTGGTGGGTTTGGCAAAGCCAGAACCTAGAAAATTTCTCAACACTGCAATCTGTTTTTCCATCAGTTACACAAAACCTGAAATGCCAAGCTGGAATCTGTTACTGCTCTGCGTTTAGACTGACAAACAGATCATTGCCAAATGACATTCCAGTGCTATGTGCCAAAAACACTGCCGCGGGACTGTTTTAGGCTCTCACTGGCTAGTGCTTTTAAGCATGAGCTTTCCATAAGCCATTGTCTCCCATTAGTCCCCAGTGTGCCGGGCAGCCAGACCAGGGCAGAATTCCCCTACTTTAAACAGCACGTTTCTATGAGTCATTATATGGGAAAGAGAGAGTGCTGGAGGCATGCCTGGACAGATCGGAGTTCCCCTTTACAGCACACACACACACACTGAGTCACACACTCCACAAGTTTTTTTTTCTTTTTTCACAAAGTGTCATTTGGGATCCAAAATCCCACTAAATTTGTCTTTATCTCTTCTGTAGCCCATTTCTGTTCAAAATGCTGTTCTTAATGCAGACCTCAATGACTTCTGCCAAGTAATGTTGTAATTAACACCATGTGGCTGTAAAGCTTCCATATGTTCAGTTTTAAAGAGACTACTGTACATAAAATCCCTTGATGCTGTGTCATTTATATTGCATTGCAGGCCAAGCACTACTTAAAAGGACAGTTCACCCCAAAAATAAACATTCAATTTTCATTTAGTCAGACTAATGTCATTTTTTTCTGCAGAACATGAAAGACTCTTTTTTTAGGGATGTTGGGGCCTAAACAACATTAAACCCCACTGGCTTTTATTGTATCACTGCATGGACCTTTTTTTCTCAGGTTATCAGAAACGGTTATTATAAATGTACATTAAAATTAAAATATATATATATTTAAAAACTTTGTTAGATTTATGATGTTAATAGATTTAGAAATATGTCATCACAGATTGTAAAAAGAGTCTATTGAGATATTCTTCAAAATATCTTCTTTCATTTTCCTCAGCAGGTATGGAATGATGGGAGGAAGAAAAAATGATGACAGAATTTTCTTTTCTGGATGAACTGTCCCTTTAAAAACCGGGGAGAGCTGTTTAAAGCACATATTGTGAATGACCGTATTCTACATCCTTAATCCTATAATAACTGATCTTAACAACAACCTTTAAAAATTAATTAATTAATTACGACCATATAAATGCTCACTTTAAACTTGCTTATTAGCATGCCTATAACTGTTAATTAGTACTTAAAAAGCAAGACCATATTCAAGACCATTTTTTATGGAAAGTTACTTTTAAAAGTAATGCATTATAATATTGTGTCACTCCCTAAAAGATGTAACTACTTACATAACTTAGATACTTTTTATGGAAAGTAATGTGTTACATTTTAAATATGGGCCGAGCTTGAGTGTTTGTTTTTAATATAAGAAATATATTTTATATTTATAGCAAATATAAAAGCACACCGAAAAGTGTCACGAATAAACCTCAGGCTGAAGAAAAAGTATATTCACGTCTGTAAAGTAGAATACAGGAGAAGAAAGTTCAATACTCTTCAGCAATAAAAAAACAAAGAAGCACAGTCATTTTTGCTTGTAAGTATGTTTGAACTGGATTATAAAAGGTCAGAAGCAAAGACATTGGTTAATAAAATGAGATTAAATGCATTTGTGTAATTAAATAATTGCAGGTTTGCGTCATATTCTGAGTTTATTTTAATTCATTTTGATGAATACTAAATCTGTTTTTTTGAAAGTAAGATGAATTAATGCACATTCACATGTAGTCTAGAACTACACTGTATTCACACACCCTCTCTGTATTTCTGATTTCTCCCAACATGAGGTCAGGAGACATATCAGTCAATAAATAAGAAAACAAAGTAACTGGTGTTACTTTTTTGAAAATGTAAAAGTAATGCTTTACTTTACTAGTTACTTGGAAAAAGTAATATTATTACGTAACTCACGTTACTTGTAAGGCATTACCCCCAACACTGTTCATGACCACATCCCACTTGATACTACTAACAAGCTGCAAATTAGGTTTATTGAGGTAAAAGTCATAGTTAATGGTTTGTTAACAGCCAGATTTGGACCTTAAAATAAATTGTGATAAACTATTCTTTCTGACTTTTTTCTGGTGATTATTTTCTCTTTTTCATGAAATTCTGCTGACATTTAATGCATATTTTGTCCTCCTATTACCAGTCTGACTATGTGGGAGACCTACAGATTGATTTTCCTCTAAGAGTGAAACAACACTAAAGACAATTTCCCTCAAAAGACCCGAGTTGGCCTGTAGGACATGTGGGAGGACAGAGATCTTTTTATGGCCAGAGGGCAGACTTCACGTGGAGAGCAGCAATTAACACGCAGGTAATCGATTTTCTGGTGAGGAGGTTTGTGAGTCCTCTTAACAGCACCCTGTGAGAACAGCACTCAGTATGGACGACAGGGATTTAAAGGGATAGTTCACCCCTCATGTTGTTTCAAACCGACAAAACATTCATTCATGCATTCATTTGAAGGAAGATTAAAATGGAAGTCATACTGGTTTGCATCAGAGTTATTATTGTTAACTAAAACTTTCCTTTCCAGCTGGAAAAACAAAACAGCTAAAATCAGCCTAAGCTGGTTGACTGGTTTTAGCTGGTCAGTACACTGGTTTTAGAGGGGTTTTGACCACATCTTTAGTTGGTTGGGCTTGGAGACCAGCCAAAATCAGCTACTTTCAGCTTAAATCAGCTAAGACCAGCCAACAAGCTTATGAAAACTTTTTTTTATTTTTTATTTGATTTAAATTATAATTAACTAAGAGTTCAAAAACTGAACTTAAGCTTATTTTATTTTTTTTTTAAATTATTATTTATTTTCACGTACTAAAAAATGGATTAAACACATTTTTACAAAAGTAGTAAAAAACAAGTAAAGAAAATGAAACTGAAAACTAACGCAAAATGTGACACTATTTGGACTGGCATGAGGGCCATCCCTAAGCTACGCATCAGAATTACAACCACATTCATCTGGCAAATCATAAATTTGTATCAGCTGTATAGAAAAGTAGGAAACAACCAGGTTGTTACTGCCAAAACAAAACAGGAAAAAAATCTGACTAAATCTGATCTTGGATCATTTTCTAGAGTCTAAACAGATCTTATCTGATCTTACGGATCTGATTAGCGTTCCACACTAACATGCTTTATGAGTGTCGGATCAGGTCAGTACTGTTTATCTACCCCATCAGACTATAAAGTAACTCTCAGCTGTGATTCGAAGTCTCTGGCTAAAGTCAAAGAGGGCCCATACTAAAAGGAGATCCGAGAAAAGCCTGAAAGTGGGACAGACCCCTGTACATTGGGTTCCTCACTTAAGTCCTCCCTGCTCTTGTGAGAAGGAGGTCATTCACACCTTGCAGTGCTCAATCATGAGGAGCAGCCGCGTCTGGCCCAAATAAAGCGCTACATTCCCCTAGCAGAGAGGTAATGCAGCACACACCACGACAGTCGAGTAGACTCTGAGGTCTGCCGTGGGAGTGAAACAGCTGTGGGCTACAGCAACACTGACAGGCCATTTAAAACATATATAGGGCTAATAGCTTGAAGTCAACTTCAAAAGTGACCCTATTTACTTCCTTAACCCTTGAGCCTTCCTCGGTCATTTCTGACCGGTGATTTTTTTTTGTAAAATTTTAAAAAAATCACAGCTTCATCGGAATGATTTGTAATAAGTTGACTTTTATGGCACTTGGAATGTGAACACAGGAAAAAATTGAGGGCATGATTCGAACAGGTTAAGTAGATGTAAAAAAAGGAT
>JAUCMU010000063.1:10002152-10019255 GCA_032275025.1 Enteromius treurensis
TAGGGGGCAAAAAAGTTACATTTCAGGTGTCCGGTCACTTTTGACCGGTAGGACCATGAGTGTGACCTCCAAAATAGGAAGGCTAGCATGAGCATTTCATTGTAGCATGCTCTTGCAAAAAAAAAAAGATGTCATAATGTTTGATTTACAAAAAAATCTACTGGGGTTTTCTTTGGCTCAGTCCTGGAGGTAACACCTAAGATTCAATAAATTCCTCAAGGATAAAAGGCCTTAATGTTTCTTTTGTAATATTCAGTTTACTCTTAAATATTCTGAGCTACTCGATCTCATTAATGTGCGTATAAATAGCGCGGCAAATAAAAACGAAATCCGTGGGATAGATATGCAAAACTTTGGCGTGTATATGCTACGCGATGGGTATAGGGTCAGGGTTGTAGGAGGTTTGCTGATCCCATGCACGCGAAAACAGCACATCACGTGCACGCCAGCAAATTTCGTATCACATGCACGCGAAAACTGCGTATTGCATGCACGCTAAACACGCGCGTGACATATATACTCCAAAGTCCTCACCAATACGAGATTTCCTATTATTTATTCGTATTTTCTGGAGGCCGGGCTGATAGTGAAAGACAGTTTCAGCGGAGATGCATTCATTCGATCCAAAGTGATCACTGTAAGATTCCCATATTAAAAAAAAAAAAACAAAGTCTGTTCTTTTGTTTTATTTTGACTGAATTTTTGTTTATCAAACAATCCTGTAAAAATGATCAAAGTTTCCACAATAATATTGAGCAACACAACTGTTTTCAGCAATGATAATGACAAGAAATTATGTTGTTTTACCCCCTGATCGCAACAACACATCATCTACGCAAACGGCCCAGTCCTCTCTTTCTAAATATATCCCTTTAAAACCCCCAAAACATGAGACAAAAGAGGCGCTTAATGAATAAAGGAGAGGGTCTGGGAGGCCTTTTATTTGGACAGCTGCGATAAAACACATGTAAGTCATTCTTGAAGAGCACATTCCTGTTGGATGTGTCTAATGAGAATTGTGCGGGAGGTGACTGGCTTATCGGAGCCTCAGTAATGTGAAGAATGAGGATATTGCTCGAATACAAATACTTTCTGCTGGGAATGCCAAGTGAAGTGCAGTTATCATGAGACTTGTACACATAGGCTACATGTGAGTTTGTCATGTGACTATTATCTCTTCCAATTAAAGGCCCATGGTAGCTCTCTGTGGGCCTGTGGCATGAACACACGTCAAGATGTTGGAAAACAGCATTGCCCTGTAACTAAAACAATTCAAACAAATGGTAACCAAAAGTATCCTTCGTTTGTTGATGAACTTATTAGTTAAGTCGTTGTGAATATTTATCTGTTTCTGTCATAGAAATAAAAAAGCACCTAAATGTAAGGTTAAAATGTTTATAAACTCAGTAGCACCTCCTGGTGGATGGACTCATGTGGACGTTTAAGAATGCTCGTGTAAACTAGATTCAATAAACGTGGTATACTGTAAATTACTTGAGTCATAACAGATCCCATATTTTGTTTACATTTTATCTAATCTTCTGTTGAAAAATACCTGCATTGTGAATGAGAGCAACCAGACATCCTTGTCATTCCCAGAATTTCCAGACAAGTGTGTAACTTTCCCATCTGAACTGAATTACTTATTCACTTATTTTAGGGAAGTTATAATTAAATCACCTATAAACACAGTGGCATTTTCTGCCCAAATAAACATGACGTTGTGGTCGGTTATAGGACTATAGGACTAAGATTATGAAGGATTATGAAACGCAAATATCTTGCTTTTCAAAGAGGATTAAACTATACTGTCCGAAATAAAGGTTCCAAATGGGAATATTTGTAGTGATGTCATAGCCTAGAACTATATCTGGTACTCCAAAGAACCTTTCAGTGAACAGCAAACTTGAAAGAACTGTTATGTATCATGAACATTAAGATTTAAAGAAACATTTTCCAATTATAAGAAGACTTTTGTGCAATAGACAGGTTCCTTGGATTCATCAGCTATCATTGCAACAAAAGGATATTTTTAAGAGAGCAGAATAACTCCTTTAGATCACTTTGAAGAGGTTCGACACAAATCTCTCCCTGGTATAAGATCCAAAATCTTTATATATGCACGTATTTCATTAATTGCTCCAAGATTCAACCATGCACAAAAATGATAGATTGTTAGATTTTCACAATTGTTGATATTCCATTGTATAAAAATATTAATTGTTAATCCACAGAATTGCTCATTTTTAAAAATTGTGTTCTTAATGCCACTAATACTGGCCTCCTATGACGATGCAGGCTTTGTCCACTAGATGAAGACAAATTTACACCGATGACTGATGGACAAGACAAAGAATTCAATACCCTTTGGTCATTTTAAGTCATGCCAAAACAAGTCATTTATTGTACATATCCAAATTTGTCATAACTCTTGAGGGTTTTAAACTATTATTGAGTCTTTTTAAATTTGTCTCTTTCTGTAAATATGAATGAGTAATAGTAATCTAGTTACATACCCACACACTGGACAAAAGAAAGACCCATCTTTTTCTATAACCATAAAAAAGGCATAAACAAACAAAAAAAGGTTCTGTAAACCATGACCCACAGAAAAACGTGGAGCTGTGTTACGTCTAACCTGTAAGAGTGGACACAGACACAGCACGACACTTAAAATGTGCAAAAAATGACATTGTTGCTGTGAATGGGTCATCCAACAGAAATGATATGAAACATTACATTTTTAATATAGGTGTTTGTTCAGAAGTGACTGCTCAAAATCAGACTTCCTTTCTTTAGGGTGATCATGAGGAACGAGTCTTGTCTGTGACCAATGATTTATACATTACTTAGTTGCATGTCTACTAACTTGTCATTTCTCATAAAACTGTATAAAAGACAGCCTTTCCTTTATTCATTAAGGTTGATGAGTGGCACATCAAAACAAATATTAACTAGTTGCTGTACAACATTTACAATGAGTGAATAATGCTACAACACAAAGAGAACAGAAAGATATAAAAGTTCCTCTATAACCGATCGGATTAATAGTTACTGAAACAACCGAAACATTAATTGTTACATTTCAAATAAAGGACACAAACAGAAAGAGATTAAGACCATGCAAAGAAACAGATTCAGTACAATTTGTGCAACAAAGCAAAACTAGTTTGTGACAATCGAGCATATAGCAGTATTGGCTGCTTTCCCAAACTACTCAAGAATTTCAAATACTGATTCACATAGTAGCCGACTAGCTAAATCTGCAAAATGGTAATATGGGAATACTGTGGCATGGTGATGCATTCATGGGATGTACAATTCAAGCACTTTTAGTAAATGTGCAGCTTCCTTTATCCATGGCACTGATCTACAATATCATCCCAGACCAAAAAAATGTTGTCTCTTTTTCTCACCAAGGCTGCATTTTATTTGATCAAAAATACAGTTTTCAGACTTCAAAGAAATGATTAGAATTCTAATATATTCAGTTTCTTCTCAAGAAACATTTCTTAATTCTTTAAGTGGATTCTTGACGAATAGAATGTTTATTTGAGATCAAACTCATTTGTAACATTATAAATGTCTTTTCTGTCACTTTTGATCCTTGCTCAATACATTTCTTATACGATCTTGCTCGACCCCAATTTTTTTAACAGTACTGTGCATATATATATATATCTTTTATTGATGATTTGCATGTTTGAATTCAGACAAAGCATTGTTGTAGTAGAGACATTGACATTGATCTTAATATTTTAACCAGACTTTATTATGTCCATAATTTTGGGGCTTTAGTAGTTCTTGTTAAACAAGTTAAACAGTGGAGCATTTCATCCAAACTCCTAAGAAAAATAAACCTTTCTTTTTCACATTTTCAATAGAGTTTTTTTTTTCTGTCTATACGTATTAAAGGATGGATACCCGACCCGAGCCCAACGGTACCCGACGGGCCGGGCCGGGTTCGGACAGATATTTAGAAAGGATGCTTGGGTTCAGGATGGGCTGTGAATGTGCGCCTGTGTTTTGCCACTTTTTGCCCCGTGTGGGCTGATGCTCTCATCTGTTGACATTTCCGAACGCCTTCCTTCAGTTGCTTAATAAAAGCAGGCTGTCCACACAAAAAAGTGCATGTGTCATTAGTATGAAAAAAGAAAATCTATATTTTAACTGTGTCGGGCTGGGATCGGGCTCAGACATAAATATCTTAATGCCTGTCGGGCTCGGGTCGGGTTCGGTTACAGCTCTGTCGGACAGAAAAATGCGGCCCATTCCGCACTCTAATACGTATATATACTATATTGTACAACTGTGTCATCTGTACTCACATAGTTCACTTGTGCTTCTACACGCGCCCCCTTAGTCAAAGGATGCTGATGGTCAGTACAGACTTCATTTCAGCCCAACTAAAAGCATCAGCCATTAACAGCAGTGTATCTCGGGGATGGACTGACATGGTTTTATTATTTGGTTTTTATATGGTTTTCACAGCAGAGAACATATCTGCTGATTATGTCTTTCTATTGCTCTGTCCATTGATTCAGTGCTGGATTGTTAAGACGTCATAGACAAACAGCACTTTATAAAGAAATCACTGAGGGCTGATTAAATGCTTAAATAATATTAATAAACCCCACATGCCATAGGGTGCACGTACAGCTCTCCTATATGGCCTGATCGTGTGGTATTTCATATAATTCTTATTGAATGTGTAGAATACAACACTGAGTTGTACATACTCAGAGGTAGTGTGTATATAACTGAGAGTGAAAAGTACACTTCTACTCTAGATTCCAGTTTCATCACTTGTTTTGATCATTTCTACAGCCTAAACGCACAGCGTGATGACATGAGTAGTGACGGAAACCGTGACCCACGTATATGAGACGGAGCCCATGAGAGACACACGATCATTTCCACAGCAGCTTGCTCTGTAAATACATGATGTACTGGGGCAGAAGCGATGCATTTCACACCCCTGGCCTGACGAGGGAGCTCTCCGCCGACTGTGAGTCCTCTGTCCGCTCTCGAGAGCCTAATGCTTGATCTCTAAAATGGAGGGGTTGTGGTCGAGGATAGCCAGGATGATCTTGTCCATGTACTGCCTTAAACGGAAGTTGATCTCCTCTTGTTCTTTCAAAGCTTCAACCAGCTGGAAAGATGGAGAGATTGACCAGATGAGTGACAGCCTTTCATGAAGATGCAACAAAACATGTCAAACTATATCACTATATATTAAGGTACAGAAGCATTCGGTAAAATAGTTAATAGAAGTAGCTAATGCAAGGTAGAAAAGCAACTGAAAAATCCATGCAACATGATTATAGCCAATAAGGCACAAAAACATCACCACCCATAATGCACTGGGGGTGGAGACTGGGACAAGGTCTCTGTACACTGTGAATGTTGTTCTCACCTCATCTCTGGAGGCATTGTCGATCTCCGCTGCCAGGGACTGGGCCTTGGTGTGACAAGCGAACAGGTTTTTGGCCTCGTAAAGACTGAGGCTGAGAATCTGTCCGTTCAGATCATCGTTCTGGTCTCTGAGTTTATAGTTTTCCTATTAGAAGATTAAACACATCAGTGTGCAAATTATACTGAATGTAAGTAGGGACACAGTATACGTATACAATATACAGCAGTGGTTCTCACTAGGGGGCCCCAGCACCCTTCTAAGGGAGCCAAAAAATGGCTTAATGTGTATATATAAGGGAATTTTAAAAGACCTGGAAAAGTCACAGATATATCTCTAGTTCTGCTAATTATCTAAGATTTCAAAATTGCTAATTTTAATCTCGATATCACAAAAGACTGGAATTATGACTTTCACTAGCCATAAAAAGTGTGAACCCTGATATATATCAAGGTTTTGAAATGCCTAGAATTGTGGAATGCAATTTTTTGCAATTGTGATTAATTATAATAATTTTGTATTTATTTTAATAAATATCCAATTGTAATTCCCAAAAATAACAATAATAATAAAAAAAAACTATTGAAAAACGCTGCTTTGTTATTACAGTAAAACTATCTTAGACTGCATGAATATTGTCTTGGAGTTGAAGGCCTTGGAGTCAAAAGGTTAGTGAACCAATGATACACAGTATGTTGTACATGTCTATTATTTGTAGCAATTCTAATTAATATCCTCATAATTTTCAGGGGATAATAATCGTTTTTAAATACAGTGCATAAACCACGTTATGTGATTTTTGGAGCTTGACAGTGGATGTAAAGTATACTATATTATATATCATATAAACAATCATGGAATCGACTGATTTGCAATGATATTGGCATTTAGAAAACAATATTGCACTGCACCTGCTTAAGTCGTTTTACTTCGTGCTCCAGTTCAATCTCTCGAGTCTTGGCGTTGTACTCGGACAGTCCTGCAGCATTACGGCCACGGCCGGGCTTCTCGGTCTCCAGTTTAAAGAGCTGTAAGTGCTCCAGTTCACGCCGCAGGTCCTCAATCAGCTACATGTACATGTGAATTGTGTGAGAGCTCTGGACATTTACGTTTGTGTGTATAGCAGTGATCTGTAACAAACACGACACTGTGCTACCTCTTGCATGGCCTCTCGCTCCTTCTGAAACTCATGTCTGTTCTGCCAAAGTTTATCCATCATTTTCCTGTACAGATCCATCTCGTCCTTCAAACGCAGACTTGTGTCTTCCAGTTTATCTGTCATACGCTGCTTCTCCTGTGCACAAGTATGCATACAAATATACATAGTGAGTGACCAAAATATCTATGATACGAGTAATCTGTCAACCACTGTTAGAGTGCAATTATTCTGTCTAAAACCATTCTTGTCTCTACGGCAAGACATTACTGATTTAAAATTAAGCCATACCCCCATATTTCTCAACATTATCATGTAAATGACTGCTAAGGAATTTTGTAAAAACTTGACACTGTGGCACTGATACATCTGTAAGACAAAATTATACATACAATATACAAAATGCATAATTTATTACTTTTACGTTGCAATATCACCTCGTCCTAAACCTCTCTATACAAAGCATTACAGTTACCTCATCATTTACTAAACCACGTCATCTCAAATGTATATGATTTTTAAAGTAACACAAATAATGATTTTAATTAAAATAGCCCATGGGCAAGTGAAAAGCCCCCTCAAATTTGTTTCTTTAGAAAGCACAGTTTTCGTACACTATTAGAAATAAAGGTACAAAAGCTGTCACTGGGGTGGTATCTTTTTTCAAAAGGTACACTTTTGAACCTATTAGGTTCAAATATGTACCTTTAAGGTACCAAAATGGACCCTTTAGGTACAAACGTGTACCTTTTGAAAAGGTACTGCCCCAGTGTAAAGTGTCATTTCTGAGAGTCTCATCCACGTGCGTGGACTCACAGAGATTGATTATTTTATTTAAACATCTTCTTTTGTGTTCCACAGAGGAAAGAAAGTCAAATACATCTAGGATGGCATGTAGGTGAGTAAATAGTAAGTTATTTTTGGATGGAACACCAATTGAAGGCATTTTAGACATAACATTATTATTTCTTGAAAAGCTACTTTGAAACACTGTATTATAAAAACACTATACCAATAGAAATCCCTTTATTAAGACAAGTCAATTCATTTGCCAGCCATTTTGGACCCCAGTGCAGCTGGAAGGCAATATGCTTGCAAGCACGATTCTCGGTCTCATCCGTTTGACTTTTAAAAACCTTGTGCCAACTTCATGTTTAATGTTTCAAATCAGCAATAAAATCTGACCATTTCACCATAAAATAGCTTCTTTAGCTGATTTGAATCTAAAAAAAATGTATTTTCAGCCTATTCCACAAGAGGACCTTTAATTTTTCAGCTCTATCAGACAACGACCTAGTTTTTAGATTCATGCAAAAGCTACAGCACAGAAAGTCGTGCGTTTGCTCGACGATGTTTCAATCCATCGTGTCTAAATACAGGGCTGCTAATGTCATGCAGGCAGGAGCTTTCACACTCATTACACTAGCTAATGCAAGCCGTATGAAAGAGCGACAAGCTCCAGGGATCTCACTGCTGGCTGAAATGTGTCAAAAGATGCTTCAGTGAGGTCATGAAGTAAAAGTGTGAAAGTAGGTGTGTGAACGTGTGTCGGTGAGTGTTTCAGTGCGAGAGTGCTATCTTTTAATTGGTAGCCAAACCGTTTGATGCGTAACCTGATGTGTGATGTGTGGTTGTGCTGATGGACAACGGATTTCTACTCAAGAGCTTGAGATCTGATGCATATCTGACCTGGTCCAGTTTCTCACTTTGAGACTTGAGTCTGCACACGTTCACTTTCATCTCTGCGTTCTCCTCTTCTAGCTGCTGGACCCTGTGGAGAGAAATCATCCATTATAAAACAGCATGCCACACACTGCCCATCTAAAAAGGTCTTAAACCTCCACATATTTCAGACACACGTTTTCAATAAAGAGTTTTCCGATTAGGTACCTGTTACTAAGCATTTCAATCTCAGTGCTCTTGTCTCTCTCCATCTTACTGTAGGCCTCTCTGTGTCTCTTCAGCTCCTCCTCTAAACATTGCTCTGCACGCGTCTCCTGATCTTTGATCTGCTCCTCCAGCTCATGTACCCTGATGGATGAAAACGTACAAACACACAGAGACATAAGAAAACAAATAATCCATAAGCATACATCCCTTATGCTCATCAACTAATAACGGTCTGTAACTAATACCTGTGAACTAGTTGTGTGTTTTCCTGCTTAAGTTTGGATTTCAGATCTCCATTAGCCAGACTGTCGTTCTCAAGCTCTGTTATCTTCTTCTCCAAATAACTCACCTGCAATAGAAATAAAGAATAAAGTATGAAGCATTCTATTTATTACGAACAACCTTCTCTGAATCATGTTTACAAGAAAACTACATTATTGTAGTGGCTTTAAAAACTATATCCAAAACATTTGAATTTTCCGCATTAAGTAATTAAAAGGGTCTTCAGTGACCACATTATTCTGCTTCCAGGACCTTCTCTGTGATGTCGATATCACAGGAGTCGATGCTGTCTCTGAACAGGTCCTCTGTGCTGCCCTGACTGCTGCTGAAGTTGCTGTGGTGGAAGAGCTGACTGCGGGACACACAGACAAACAGAGAATTAGGAAACTGAACTGATGTTACTAGCCATTCTTCTCTTTAAACGGCATCTGAAATAAATACTGGCATACTATAAAGTAGGCAAAAAATGCATGCAAAAAAAAATAAAAATACCCGGATGGCTTCTGCTGAGGATTCGGAAGGGTACATTTGACGAACAGTTTTCTATCAGGATTTATGAATGGCAGTGGAGTGGAGGTCATGTGACAGTAACAACATGGAGGATGTAGTATGTGCAAATTTAACTCATACCCATATTCACACTTTATACTAATACTATGCTATACTGTATTAGTACATCCTTTTTAACAGTCAAAAAGTAAGTTAAATATTAAATGTAGCACCTACTCAGCATGCAATTTCAGACACACTGATAGTCAGGCAATGAGTATAAAGCCAGCGCTTCGTAATCTCATATTCTACAAACCATGTGGAAAACAATAAGATGAGAGACCTACCGACCAAATGCTGTACTGGAAATTTTCCGGTTTGGACTGTAAAAAGAAATGGAAAAGATGCCTATATTAGGAGAAAAACATTTCATAAAGATGATAAAATACCATGCAGTCCAAGTTTGATTAGTATCTACAGTTCATATAGATAGATAGATAGATAGATGGATTCACTACTGCCCCAAGTGGCCAAGATCATGTACTGAAGTCAGTTTGTCCCAGGTCATGAGATTACACTGATAATCAGACAGCTCTGGAGGACCTCAGTAAAAATAGAATACCTGCACTCTAATTATAAACCTCTGCCTGTGTTTATGTAACTGCGTGACCCGCGTCACTCTTTAAAGCCCTCCTCTCATTACATCACACAGGTCTGAACTCAAAACAGCTCGCCGAAATACAAGTCAGCGCTCCTGTCCTCACATCCAACCCAGCTATCACAGCACTGGCATTTAACTACAGCAACGATGACAAAGCCAGACAATCTGCAAACGCACTCAGCATTCACACACAAGTCCTCGAAAGGGCAGGAGCGCACAGTTCTTCGTGACCTGTCATGACCTGTTAAAGTAGCTGGACATATTTAGTCCAAAAAAAAAACATTTTCTGATGGCTTTCTCACTTCAACAGCAGATCTATCGACAAGTCTGCCTAGTGATTTATATATATCTAGACAATACTTAATTTACACAATAACTGTCTGCTGTCTCATTATAGAAAAGTTCATAGTGGTGCCGATCATGTCTTGCATGAATGCATTTTAACTTCAGCAGGAGTATGCAGTGGAGGATTTGGACAAAAATGCCAGAGGATTAATAGCTAAAGGCCACAGAATGCCACATGACCTCACTTCCTCATCACACCTATTCAAGCCAGAGAATAGGAAGTCCTGCAGCTCTGTACTGAACAGCGTCTCGTGCTCGGTTCTAAAAGGTAGCCACTTGATTATGCTGTCACCTTGTTTTATTATATATTTATAACAATACAATGAAAAGGCAATCCCAGAAGGCACTGCATCAATCTCAGTAAAAAAAAGAATCCATTGTAGAAGAAGCGATGTAGCTAAATATACATAGATTTAATCCAATACTGAAAATATATATAAAAATACATATCTTCCCAAATGAAACATCATACAATATTACTTCTGCATTATGGATTTGTATTAGGTTACATTGTCATTAATAAATTCAATAAGTCTAATAATTTAGCTGTTTTTATATCTTATAACAATAGAAGAATTCCTTTCAGAAACAAGGCTGCTGAAAAGTGTACTGTTGCGCTTTATTAAAGTAATTTGTGTCTATTGCTTATTCGTCTGCTGTCTCTATACTTCTGAAATAACTCATGTGGTCCCAGGACAGCTAGGATATTGTTGTCTGTCTACAGTAGGAGTTATGTGGTGAGGCAGCTCACTAGGTTTTAAGATAGAGGATCTCTGTCTGCGGTATCATGTCTCGGTGTGTCAGCAGCAGAGGTGGAAACCTCATAATCCCATGAATGCTTTAAATCTTGTTACAGATGAAAGATTGCGGCGCCGTTCCTCTGAAGTGCCAAATTTGTTAGGTGTCCACATAATAATAAAAGGATTATTCCAGCTGTTTCCGTCCAATTCCAACACACACACCCACTTAAACAACCCAGGCTTTTCTTGAGGGGCTCAGTTTTCCCTCACTGTCTGATAACATTCACAAAGATTAGTAAACCCTTGACTGGAACACTGTTGCTATGGTAACAGCTCCTCTGATGAAAGCCGTCTCTCGATAAAGCTTTTGACAGAGCGGGGTGATTAAAGAGACTCATAAAAATATATCTAGCTTTACCTTCAGTGAACTGAGACATAAAGAATCCTCTCAGAAGTGCAGGGCTATGCCATTTAATATGAGCTCTAGATGCTGCAGAGTTAAGGGCACTAAAGAGAGCATGCAGAGGGAGACCTGAGTTACAGTGGTATTTTGAAAACAGCCGGTTCCAACATGCTAAAGTTTTTTTTTAATGCATTTTATCTAAATGCTGGAAATAAGGTCTGTGGTCAACAGAAGCTCAATGTATTTTCACATTTGTTCTACTGGATAAAATACATCAATAACACCCTTTTTTGTTTGAAGTTTTAATGTGTCTTGCAAAAGGCTGTTGCTAAACCAGTAGCTAAATGGGACTACAGAGGTTTTTTGGGGATACTAAACATCATCATGCCAAACAGGAGAACTCATCTCCTCACTGATCCGCTTTTATTGTGTTCAAACCTTCCCTCTTGCAAATTACCTTCCAACTTGATTTTAAAATAAGACTCAAAAGTGTCTTCATAGGCTTAGTGACGGTGACTTTGAATAACTTTGAACTTCTAGCGATCGTATTTAGGCTCCAAAATTATAAAAGCTTTGTTAATTTGTGCAGATGAACAAAATCAACTTTGGCTGGTCACAAAGCTTATTTTCTGCAGTAATCGGAATCCAATGGAAAAAATCTTAAGGAAACAGTGTTATGCTTACTTCGATACTAGATAACAAAAATCCCGTACATCATCCCTGCAGCAATACAGCAATAGCGTAACATGCTATTATCTTAGTCTCCTCTTACCTGTTAGCTTTGAGGTTCTTGAGTCTGGCCTCTAGGTCATTGAGCAGATTGACTTTCTTGCAGCACTGAGAGCAGTAAACATCCAGCAGCTCACTGTTGTACAGGTGTCTGATCTTCTGAGGGGTCTGACCAGCACTGCAAACACCATCATCATGATCAATACTGACAGTAGAAGCATTCATATTTTACTTGCTCAATATATTTAATAATACAAAATGTTAAGATGTTTCAAATTTTGCTTAGCAGGGAAGGAATGTCTAATAATGTTATTGATTTCATGATAGGATAATCCTTGATAATCATACAGAGCGCATGAAAACAGCTAACGATGCAAAACTCCCACTGTATGCCAAAAGTCTTATATAATCATCAGCTGTTGTGATTTTATGTTTTACAATGAGTTGATTAATGGCTGTCAAAAGAATTACTGCAACAGGGTGTATTTGTGTCAGAATGATAACTACTATACATTAATAATATTCTTCGTGACTCTTAGGAAAATATATGCGTCATAGTTAAACCACTTTAGAAAATATGAAATTCAATCCTGAAAATGTGCAAAAGTTTTTAGAATTATTATTTTTTTTACCCCAAGAACATTTTAAGCACATCCAAATTATCCTTACCATAATGCATAATTTACTTTCTATTTGTGTGCTGTTGTTTGGGGTAAGGACGTGCTTAATTGCCATTAAAAAACAATAGTTAAGCAAAATATTATTTTATTTATTTCTATTTGTTTTGGTTTGGACTATTTCATGTCTGGTTTTATGTCCTTTAAAAATGTTGGGTTAAATACAACCCAGTGCTGAGTAAAGTATGGACAAAGCCAGCAATTAAGGTTGGGTTTTACATTTAGCCCAAAAACAACCCAATTGCTGGCTTTGTCCATATTGTACTCAGCACTGGGTTGTATTTAACCCAACATTTTTAGCTATTCACACTTATTCATCCATGCAATCAAATGAAACAGATCATACAGAACACCATATGTGACCATGGACCACAATACCAGTGATAAGTCGCTGGGGTATATTTGTAGCAGTAGCTAAAAAATACACTGTATGGGTAAAAATTTTTGATTTTTCTTTTATGCCTAAAATGATTAGGATATTAAACAAAGATCATGTTCTATACATATATTTTCTAAATTTCCTATCATAAATATATTAAAACCTAATCTTTGATTAGTAATATGCATTGCTAAGAACTTTATTTGGACAACTTTAAAGAGGATTTTCTCTGTATTTTGATCATTATTCTCCCTCAGACTCCAGAATTTCAAATAGTTGTATCTCACCCAAATACTGTCTCATCCTAACAGACTATACATCAATGGAAAGCTTATTCCTTCAGCTATATAAAAGTGTTTCATGTGAGAGGTGTGTGCTAAAGTGAGTTAGTTAACCTGGAGGGCAGAGAGGAGCCCAAGTCAGAGAAACCATTGGTGCGTGTGTCATCATCAGGGATGGGGCTGCTGGGAGTGAAGTCCACATCTTCTCCCTCTCCATAGTCCTCAAACTGCTCCTCCACCGAGATTACAGAAGCGGCTCCCGACGACACCATCTGACCACAGCTAAACCCAAAAACGCAGGTCTCACTTTATGTAATTCTTACAGTCAATTCTTATTATTTTTTTATTTTATTACATTTAATTATATTTTTATTAATTGAATACATCATTTGGTGACACTTTAAGGTGTCCTTGTTACATGCTTACTATTATAATAACGATGTGCTTGTAGTTAATAAATTTTACTTTTAGTAAAATGAATTCAGTACTTAAATGTATATACACTGTAACAAGGACAAAGTAAAGTGTAACCAATATTTATTAAATCTTTAATAACATATATTGTGCTTTTTAAGCTCAAATAATGTTAAAACAGCGACAACAAAATCATCCATGCTGCTGACTTGTTTCCATGTAGAAAGAGTCCCCCCAGTCCTTCTTCTTTATCATCATGACGTCCTCCTTCAGAGGATTCGGACCCTGCCCCGCTGTCCATGTCTGCCTCCTGCACGTCCCGTCCGCCCATAGCTTCCTCATCAGAATACAGCTGGCACTCTGGGTACGGCCGCGTGCACACAATGATCGGGGGTCCCAGACTCCCCTCCCCGTGCTGCAAACAGATATCAAAACCTGTTGAATAAAGTCATGTTGCACAAAATGCAAATGTGACATCAAAACCAGAGCAGATTCCTCTCACTATGTGGTCTCTTCACACACACACACAACTTGCTGAGGTGAAATGAGAACTTAAAAAGACCTTTCTCAGAGGGACACAAAAGATAATGGGTCAAAGGTTACGGAAACTTTGCTCATTAACCCCAGAAGACTCAACGGACGCCAAGAAAGGTCATCATGGTGAACTGGTGTGAAACAATTCAGTTGTTATAGTGAGTTTAATGAGTGTTACAAAGCAAGGGATATAGATTGTATGGCAGAGACAGAAATGGTCCTCTCAGAATAATTTAATTTATACCACAGTGAACATTTCTCTCTCTCTCTCTTTTTTTTTTTTTTTCATTTATTCTGTCCCACAAGTGCAGTTCAAAATATATTCATTTACTTATTAAAATTCATGTCACATCTCAATGGCAAGAGGACAATGGGAACCAGCTGATGTTGGCCAGTGGCTCATTGTTATTTGCACAGACAGAGCAGAATAATCATCACACTGTAAGAGATTGTTAAATCTATGGTATCTTTATATAGGTTTAAATGCATACATTTCTGACACTTTCTGTCAGTCCAATATGACAGTGTATTTATATTTGCATCTATGTGTCTTGGGAGATACTGTATTATTAAAGCTGAGAGTCAATGAGTCTTTATTGCTTTCTGGGGAACTACAGTGCGCAACGATGTGCTTTAAAATGACTTAGCTCATCTCTCAGAAATTATCATAATTTGTCTAAAACATTCATTCACAAGGCAATGCTACAATAAAACTGGCTTCTCCACTACTTTAATACCATGTGAAAAATTCGAACAAATAGCCATAAATACCTAGTTTGTCATACATTGACCCCAAATGTATTTGAACTCTTTGCAGGCATGAAAATGGGTCAGGGGTGTAAAAGGTGAGAAGGGTGCTCAAGGGGTGATGGGGCCTCTGATGGGGCCGGGAGAAGGGGTTACTCCCACAGAATAAATATTACAGCCTCATTAGTGGACATGCTGTAACTTAACTTGTTTATTCTTCCATCATGATTGACAAAAAAATTAGTTTTGGGGGTTTTTTGGGGCAAAGAAATCAACCTAGTAAGTATTTTCTACCATTATTGAAAAACATACCATCAACTACAAATGCTATTTGCTATTGCAGACAGAGCGTGCCAGAAAAACAAAACAGGTTTGATAAAAGTTTCCCTTTCCTAATTTTACAGTAACGTTAGCCAAATAAGTTGAATGGAATAATAATCCAATCACAGGTTCTGAAAAAATACTGTATTGACATTTGACTAAAGACATGTGTACATCCCTTAAATAAAAGGACACCTCTTGCCCTTTTACTGAAACCTTGGCCTCCATTGAAGCCACGACCTAATCCAGCTGTATTTCAACCCAGTATCCGGCTGTTTAACCAGAGCTGCATCGTTCTGCCCTAACACACTAAAATAATGTTTGTATCAGTGTTAACGATACTTTAGCATTAAATGTAACTTACTCTCTTAGGGGAACGTTCACATGAAGCATCTAAAAACGAGTGGAAAACGTGAGGTGCATCGCTTCTTCCACCAACTTCAAAGCGCTCGCGCTACTGTAGCGTCCGCTGTTACTAGGCAACCATGAAGGCGCAGTCAGTTGAGGAAAATGGCGCGCACGGTCTACGAACACGGGGCGCTCAGCTTTCACGATTTGAAATGGCTCAAATCCATAAGTTTTAATTAATAAATAAATACCATCCAAGACTGACTTTCCCAACACCCCCCACCCCTATACCTCAAAAAGAATTTCTCAGCGGATCTACACTATTCACGTGGGTCACCTGTTTGGGCTTCAAAACGGCGATTTTCGACAAAAGGTGAGGGGTTTTCATGCCTGTCTTTGAAATAAAAGAATTAGTTCACCCCAAAATGAAAATTCAGTCATTAATTACACCCCTTGATGTCGCTTCAAACCAATAAGACAAATTAAGATATTTTTGATGATATCAGAGCCATCTGACACTCCATAAACAGCAATACAACAGAAATTATCCAAGGTCCAGAAATGTAGTAAAAACATTGGTAAAACAGTTCATGTGACATCAGTGGCTCAACTTTAGTTTTGCGACACTAAGAGAATACTTTTTTTGTGCAAAGAAAAGTAACATCATATAATCAAGCACTTTTCTCCCGTGTCTTCCGCTATTCTAGAGTATCACAATGTTCTATAAAATGCCGGAAGACGTAAGTCACAGGAGAAGAATGGTTGAATAAATGATGTAATTTTTGTTTTCTTTGCACAAAAAAGTATTCTGCTAGCGTCACAAAACTGAAGTAAATCCACTGATGTCACATGTTTTGACCACTTTTCTGGATCTGGGATCATTTCAGTTCTGTTGCTGTCTATGCAGGATCAGATGGCTCTCTGATTTCATTAAAAATGTCCTAATTTGTGTTCCAAACATGAACAAAGGTCTTATGGGTTTGGAATGACACAAGGGTGAGTAATCAATGACAGGGGCGGAGTGGGGCACTAAAATCCACCGGGAAAATTCTGACCACACCGGCCCAACACCTTTTGATATCGTAACTAATGGTCCCTACATAGAATCATATTGAAAGTCTCTAAATGCAGGAGCATAGACAGATTAAACCAACAGGAGGCAGCGCTATCTTCAGCCTAATTAATGTCAAATAGAATCTATGGACTTTAACAGGCAATTTAAGTATATCTCTCTACATGACGGTAACAGTTTCACTTTTATCTAACAGGGCTGCAAATGAACCAAACCCACCCA
>JAUCMU010000063.1:10019355-10042573 GCA_032275025.1 Enteromius treurensis
TAAGGAGATTGGTGGCAGCTGCGATCGTTCGTGCGTGCTCCTCCTGAAATTCGATTAATTGCTTAATCGTCATTAAGTTTTGTAAGCAAAACAGTCTCTAAGGGGAGTACAACATTGTATTCTCTTTGTTCATTTTGGAAAGACATTTTGTCTGAATTTTTTTTTTTTTGATGCCAGCTTGTCTCTCAGAAAGTAGTTCCATATGGATCCTTTATCAATAAACTTTGTACCTGACTTTCTGGCGGTTGTAAGTTGGACACTAATTTATTTTGCAGTCAGGGTAATGTAATGGTTGGCATAGTAATCTTGTTCTTGGCGGCTGAGGACAGCGCTCCGGGGCATTGTCTGCACACTGAGGCACATGGCAGCTCTGGCTTTAAGGTGATAAGGGGCTGACTCAAGCCAAGTTCAAAGCTCAACATAACTGGAAAAGAGGAAAGTCATTTCAGGCAATCAAACAAAATTCAACATACTGGACCCCCGCACAAATGTTTTATATTGAAATTTGGAAGCGCATCCAACAAAAAGGAAGCTGATTTCTTGACTTTTATTTTGGCATGACTAAAATACACATATCCTTATGGCTCATTCAAGTCAAGAAGTTGCGTTGGAATAATTGTGAGTTACAGCTTTTTACTTTCTGCCCGTCTTTCCAAGTTGGAGGGATGTTAAAGTTAGTCAAATAATCAAATATGCAAGCAGTGTTGTATGTATTTTGTGTACTGCTTATAGAAATAATGTTGGCCACAAACACTAATTTATCTGGTTTCTGAATAAACAGACCAAACACATGGCATATGTTATTGTTAAAGGGGTCATTCCATGCACTTTTTACAATCAGTTTGGACTGAAATGTGTGTTGGGAGTGAAAAAAAAAGTTGCCCCTACTGAAATCAAGCCATTCTCAAATGCCACACAGACAGAGGCCACTCCCACTATGGTTGATTGACAGCAGCGAGTCACACAGGCTGAACTGGTGTCTCAACTCCGCCCTGAGTTAGCCGTCATCAGACCGAGACACAGAGACAAGCAAGACTCCTAAGCTATTGAGGTGTTTTGTTGTTGAATGTGTTAATGAACATAGAAGTAGTGATTTACTTGATCAACCGAAATGCATTTATGTTCGCGAGAATCATTCATGATCCAGCCTCACCTACAGAAGCAGTGAGTATAAAGTATTTTAATGAATCTTTGCAAATCACCTTTGCTAATAATGTGCTAATTAGCAAGTTTACGAATAAGGCTAAAAAAAGATCCTCCTATAGTGCCTAGGAAAAGAGGGACGAGGTCAGTGGAGCTCGTGGAGATTTAAAGGGGAAGTACAAAGAACAGATTTCTAAAGAGCTGTTTTTGACAGGGTAAAATTAGTCTTTGAGAAATTTTAAAACAAACTATATTACAAACTTTCCATTAAGACCCTAAAGAATCCTATAAACTAGTGGAAAATTGGCTTTGTATGACTTCTTTAATATTTCCTTAATGGTCATAGGAACTCTCCCAGGAGGACTGAAAAAAAAAGAGGCTGAATTTATTTGATCAAAAATACTGTTGATATAGTATATAATATAGTATATAGATGTAGACAGCATCACTGATTATCATTACTTCTATAGTAGTTTGTTGCGCTGTTCACATAGACGGTGTAACATTGGTGCTGCTTTGTTTCACAGAAATGAGAGCTGCTTAGGCTACATATGTGTGGGGCAGAGCTATCAAAATAGGGGCAAGACACTTTTGGGGTAGGGCCGTGTTTGTTTTGGTGATTTCAAATATCAACATTGGCTTCCAGAAATCTTTACTGTCACTTTTGATCAGTTTAATGCATCTTAGCTGAAAAAAATGTGTTTAACCACCAAGGCCCTATCAAAAAAAAAACGTAAAAGATACAAAATAATTATAACATTGATTAAAATAATGTGTGAAGTTAAAGATAAAAGCCTAAAATCAATGCATTCTGGTACTCATATAATCTTCAAATACATTTACTCACAGTCTCGCATATGACACGAGGATAAGCATACTGTAGCTGTTGTGATTACATCCTCACTTTAGCTCTTGTATATTTAGGCTTAATGTTATTGTAATATTAAAACGGACCCCTAGAAGAGCTTATTGCCCCCTGCATTAAACATGCTCACAAGTTTGCTTATTGTTTCTCAACCTTGTCACACATTTGGTAATCATCAGACGATCTGTGCTATGTAATTTGATTTAAGATAGACTATTTGATTCATGCTCAGCACAAAAACTAATGTGAAGTAATCGTGTGCTATGTGTGGGTGCAAAAGAATTGCCTCTGTGGATTTATGAACATGTAATCATGACTTTTCATCATAATTAGTTCTTATTTCCATGGCATGGGTATTACTCAGATCCATTTAGACTCCCTCAATGCATTTTGTGTAACAACATGTGTTTCCTAAAGACAAATGCGCTATTTACGCGCTGAATTAAATGCGTCATGGATTACTCTGAATTGAAAAGTGTAAACAAATAGAATGTTTCTCGTTGCCCACGGTACGAGTAAATGTTCATTGTGCAAGTACAATGCAGTGAACCAGAAATACTGAACTTGCTTTTAGGTTTATAAATATAACATGGTGTAAGCACTGGCTGGTGAATATGGTGAAATGTTGTCAGTTATTCAATTCACTCAACCAAACCGCATAAAATAATTTTTTATAAACTATTCAATGGTAAGAAAATCAAAAGAATCACTTTACACCATCCATTTTACAGTAACCGTGTCCCGTGGTCTTTCATCATCCTCTGCAAATTTGGTTCCGTCTCTCTGTTGAGTAATTTAGTGAACGGCTGAATTGTGTAATATTTAATTAATTATTAATTAGTAAATTTCAGTAATTTAAACAGATTAACCAATTTGCCTATTGCTTTTACTTTAAGCTGTGGACCATTACTGCTTTAATTAAAGTTCATTCAGAGATTACCGTTTTTAATATGCACGCTCACCACCACATCAGTTCACATTTTATAGAGTTCAAAATTAACTTTACACACTGAATTATTCAATTCAGAATATTTCCTAAAGCCTTTCTTACATTCGTAATGGAGTTTTTGCTACTGCTCACATTTTCTGTGGGTTCCATCATTTCAGTGATGGACAGGGAAATGATAAGTAGATGCTGGTTTGTTACTGTAAAGTTTGTTTCACAGCTTGAATTTACTTCTAAGATGTTACCAATCATCATAAATTAAGGATTTGTTTTTTTGTGATAGCAGTTTTAATACTAAAGAATTTGAAAATCTGAAAAATTTACTGTTAATATCACAGTACCATCAAATTCAAAGTTATTTTGATTTAAATATATGTCATTATATTTTAAGTAAATATTTTTTCCTTCTTACATTTATGTTGTTTTGACTGCATTTCTAACACCATTATAAAACCCCACCAGGGCACCAGCTTTTACATAAGGTTTTGTTCTTTTTAATCACTGCAGTTTTAGAGTTTATAGGTGCAAACATAATGATGCAGTCAATCTAGAGAACATCAGCTTCGGTTTTATTAAGCCCTGCAGTACAAGCCATTAAAGATGGTCAGCATAATCACTGGGCTACCAGCATTATGGGTGCACTGTAAAATAAAATGTTTATTGCTACTAAAAATGCTATTATACTAAAAAGGCGCTTTTATATGAAGAGCCGTACACAAGAAAGAGCTTGCATGGGGAGAATACATAATTCATTGTCTGTTTAAAAAACTAAAAGGTTTTCTGCAAAGAACTTCTTGACCCTTCATAGCTCAGTCACCTCTGTGCATCTTACAGATTCTGCTACATACGTAATGTAGACTAGAAAATGAGCTAATGTGCTCAGGCCTGCTTTGTGTGATCACTTTTGATTATGAAGCGGCATTGTCCAGCCGGGGTGTGCTATATCTCAAGCTATCTCTCGCAGCATCTGCAACCAGGCAGGAAATTGAAGGTAGGTAAGAGGTAAAGGCCACCACAATGACGGTGGATGAGCTGCCTGCAGTAATTATTTGAAGTGCTGTTCAAATAGAAGCACACGGGATTATAGACACTTAAGAATACTCACGCTCGCTGATTCACTTTTGATGTCCATCAGAATTGTTCCTTACCGATAGCTGATGTCTGATCTTTTCAGATATGCAGCATGGGGTACTTCACGGTGCCTGCATTTCTGATGAGAGCTTGCTGCCCACGCTTGATCTTTAAGGTTAGGGCTGTCTGGAAGGGTTTTTTATTTTTTTTAAAGAGTTGTTCTGAGTGTGCTATTACATGGGTCACTTTTTTGGTTTGTGTTGCTGGGTAACATAAAAAAAACAGGAGTCAAGTGGAAAAATGTTGTCAATTTGTAGTTACTACCCAATCTCATGAATGTGCGTATAAATTGGACTTTGATGTATTATACTGTATGCACTAGATACACATGCGTGTCCTATATATGCAAAAATCTCTTTTTGTGTGTAAATACCGCAAGCTTTTTAATTTTTATTTTGGCGTAGTATTTATACACCTTTTCATGATACCTGACTGGTAATTAATACCTATAGTTTGGCTAATTGAGTTAAGTTAAACATTAAAATGAGTCAGTTTCTATATTATTCTATATTTCTTGATTCTATATTTATCTTTTGCAATTTAGCTATTTATAAAGGAATACACTTTCACAAAGTTTCAATACACGAAAGAGATTATTTTTCTATATAAATAATCCTAAATGAAAATGCACGTTACTGTTGTCAACATGGATATTTATAAGAAATAATATAATTATACAAATATGATAAAAGAAATTGACATTGAATCTGCATATTAAAATTATCTGAAGGATAATGTGACACTGAAGACTGGAGTAATGGTTGTTGAAAAATCAGAGAAATAAATTACATTTTAAAATATATCAAATAGAAACAGTTCATTTAAATTATAAAGATGTTTCACAATATTTCTTAGTTTTTTTTTTGATCAAACAAATGCAGCCTGTCAGTGAGTGAGAGACTTCATTGAATGCATTAAAAAATAATCACACTGATCCGAAATGTATAAATGGTTGCATATAATAGCAAAAAAAATTAAATCAAACTAATTAATAAATAAACAAACAAACTATGGTAAAAAATATATTTATAAAATGACAAATTAAATTAAAACACTTATGTATTTGTTTATGGTAGGGCAAGATTTTTATTTTTTTTATTTTTATTTTTTTTATTATTATTAATTAAATTATGCTCTTGTAGGTAAGTAGGTACTAGTTTTAATTTTTGTTTTAAATTATAGCAAGTATAATATTTTTGGACCAATATTGTTACCAGACTTAATATTGCTATTTGGTTTGTGGTCACTGAATGCCACTGAACGCTCTGAGACTTTTTAACTCTATCCACTGCTTGTTTTCTGCAGGATGTAAAAATGAGAGATACCTGTGACATACCCTGTCACTCCAGGGGAAGATGTATCTGCAAAGTGTTCCTCAAGGTCAGTGTAGCCACTCAAAAAAGTCACATAGATCTCTCACAAACTGTGATAAATCGTACCTCCACGATTCGAGTCTACGTGTATTTCAGATGCTTTCTGACGATAAAAGCAGTCACCTAGCCGGGTCTGCGGTGGGTGATTAAAGCACTTTGTCTTGAGTCATATCCTGTTCTCCTGATTCCCTTCGCTGATTTTGGCCCCCTCCCTTCTCTCACCTCTCCTCATATCACACCTCCTTCTTATTCGTTCGAATACTAAAAGGGTATGCAATTCGGACTCCTTTGTCAGAGCAATGCGGCAAACAAATAGAAGCCGATAAAACGTCAGTCTTTATTTTTTATCTGTCTATTGATCGCCACCAGGGACCCGATGTGAAGTCTAAAATGTGAAGCCGTCTCAAATTTTGGTTGTGAGTTTGCTGAGAAGCAGACCTGAAGTATGTGATGACATTTCCATTTAATTACAGATGCATCACTTGGGCTGAATATCAACATGTCCTGTGTGAAAGTTGTAAACAAGTAAATGAAATCAATTCTGTTTGAGTGCATAAGGGTATTTATTTTTTGTTGTCAAGTCAACGTAGCAAGCTTTTGATTTAAAATCTGAATAGCTGGAAATTAGCATTCTGTTATTATTTACTCACCCTCATGTTGTTTTCAAACCTGTACGATTGCCTTTCTTCCATTAAACAGGAAGATTTTTGGAGGCATTTTGAAGAATGTACTGGTCGCTCTTCTCTGTGCAGTTGCGAAGAACGGATACTGAAGATTTTAACCCCCAAAAAGGATGGGAAACCGCAATAAATGAAATAATGAAAGTGGTCCATATGCTATATTTTGTTATATTTAAAATGTTGCATCTCACGTTGAAGGGTTACTCCACCCAAAAAATTTAAATGTTGTCATTAATCAAGCATATCTCACATGTCGTTCCAAACCTGTAAAAGCTTTGTTCATCCAGGAAACACAATTTAAGTGATTTTTGGATGAGGATTGTGACTGTCCCATTGACTGTAATGAACACTGTCAAGGTCCAGAAAGTATGAAAGACATCATCAAAATAGTCCATCTGCCATCCGGGGTGCATTCTGTATTTTATGAAGCAACAAGAATACTTTTTTACGTAATGAAAATAACAATAACGACTTTATTTAATGTGTCCTCTATGTCTCTAGAGGCGGTAAAGTATTTAACCCAAAAACAAGAATAAGGATGAACATTATGAGGGTGAGTACATGATGTTGAACTGTTTCTTTAAGATGTAAATAATGGGAAATCAGTATTTTTGTTGTTAAGTGCTCTTCTTAACTCTCTTAACCGTGTTCGTATTTTGACTATGAAACATTTGACATCTGACTTCACATTTGAAAAATTGATCTTCAGGAACCTTCCAGAAAGCATAGAAGATCAAATACCTCAAAGAGAGTAACAAAACATTGTAGGATTTTGATCTGGCCACCGGAGAGTTGCTCCATCTCAGAGTTCAAAGTTTCGTGTACATGTACCAGAGTTTGAGGTGTGAGCACCACAGCAGCCCCCCAGAGCCTAGACTGAGCAAGCCCTCAAAGACCAGAGACAAGAAGAACATGATCTCACATCGGTACAACACTGCTTCAAAAAGACACCCATTCATAAAAAAAAAAAAAAAAGAAAATCTGATACAAGGAGAATAGGATCCAGAATATCTTCCCTAACCTGTTCTCTTTGATCACTGACAAATGAAATAAATTACAAATTTATGCTGTGCATATCAAGACCGCAAATATTAAGAATTTCATAGAGCGCCCGCTGATAGTGTTACTTATTTGTATGCTTTGATTTAGCTCTTGATTTACTGGGAGCTAAATCAAATGTGTCCTTTTATGCAAGTCAGGTTACTGTGCAAACATGCCCTCTGTTTTTGAAATGCCACAGAATATTTAATTTATATAACGCACTGTTGTATGTAATTGTCATTCCGATTCAAATTCCTGATTCCTTCCAGATTCTTTTTACCACCTGTTTTCCATGTCTCGAGACTAAAGCCTTCATTCATAATTTACAAATACTGGAAATGATGACTTCAGATTCAAAACCGGGGTGAGTAAATGATTCCAAGAAAGTATCTCAGTTTTAACAAGATGTATCACCATTGCTAAAAAATCTTTGATTGCAGTTTAGTAAATTAGAATGATTTATAAAGGGTCATGTGACATGGCTATGCACCAGAAACCAGTGATGGAAACACCACATTTCAAAATAATGCGTTTGTATGCAAAAAAAAGTTTTTTGCATACGCTTTTTGACTGAAAACATGTTTATGTGCATAAGTGAAGATGGAAAGACTATGAAAATGTAAAATTAAAAAATTAAATTAAAAAGTATATTAAAAAGTTTGGTACTGGTGTCTTTATATTTAGCATCCACTTAAACTGAACTCTGGTTAGTGAATAAGATTCAGGTTTAGTGAATTGATCCAATAGGAAAAGCACATCTTTAAACTAACCATGTCATGTCACTGGAAATCCTTTACTACAATTGATACCTTTTAGTGTTTTTGTGTTCCTCATTACGAGCAATTCAATAAAACTAAATTGCCAGAGCATGCATTAAATGTGTGTCTCTCAATATGCCCAGCTGTCTCTGTTGTTATGGCGAACACTGAAACGAGCAATAAAGTGGTTCGCCTGAAGGCAAAGCGGCCAGGTTTGGGCTGGGCGGTACTCCAAATGGACTGTGTTTGTAAATGCAGGTCTTTTTTGTCTCAGCGTGTTCTAGCTCAGTGGAAGTTCATGTGGGGATCACTTCATTGAGGAGCAGTGTGAAGTCCTCGCTCCTGTGTGTTCTGCAGCAGTGGGGCACGCAGGAGTGACTGATCTGGCACTCTCCCACACCATCTGGACATAGTATAGTGTTCAAACACGCTCAAGCTCATGCCTGCCTCTAAACACTCGACTGTTCACTTTGAATGACTGGTACACCTGTGCAGGGCTGCTCTTGTGGATTGCCAGGCACGATGACCATCCTGTCTGAGTCAAAAGACTGTATTATAAAATAATGTATAGATAATTTACAGAAACATGGTGTATATAGACCACAAATGGGCCTTAATTAAGTTATCTTCAATAAGTCTGATTCATGAAAGATATGACAGGCTGATTTTATCCATAAATGCTTAGTCTCACAGAGCCAGACTTTGATAATAGCTACATAATGTCTGGTTAATACAATCCACTTAGACAAGAGGACGCCGAATGATACAGATCATTTCCATAGGTAATTTTTCTTTTTCATTTATTTATTTATGTATTTATTTATTATGTGACAAGTAGGGGTAAGTCTGAAATCACTGTAGAAAGTCAGATGTGCATGACCATTGGGTCATTCATGTAATGACAGTAATCTCTAAAACGGCATATAGACAAAATTTTATGATATCAGTCTGTATAAATCTGTCTGATGTCTCTGTCACTGAATAAACGTCAATTAATCCATCACTATAGTTAACGATTCAAAACTCACGTATCCACTCAATAGCAAGTGCAAACCTAAAAAGTTTTAAAAATTAAAAAGCTGTTTGATTCACTAAAAAGAACTAGTAAGTTATTCGTAAAACTTACTATAATCCCACGCTGTATGCTTTTAGTTCAGTTTAAAGAACCAATTCATAAGATTCAATTATGCGTTAATCTAACTGTAGTGTCTTCTCTCTATGTTTTTGCATCATCAGGAAGAACTAGTTCACAAGAGAGTCATCTATATGTGGTCAAACTGTTTTTGATGTACTGAAAATAACTAGTTAACAAGTCTTTTATTAGTTGATTTTTTAAGATGTGCTTGATTTGCTTGATCACACTTGATTCACTAAAAAGAACAAGTTCATAAGTCAGTCATTTATGAATCAGAATATAGTGGTCATGCTCTACAGTAAATTTTTGATTCACTAAAAAGAATATGTTCAAGAGTAATTTATTAGTTTGTGATTCAGACTAAAGTGGTCACTCTGTATTTGATTTACGAAAACAACTGAGTTCATAAAAGTCATTCATTCAGTACAGTTGTCATTGTTTAATTTTTGTTTCATGGATGGATGGAGTTCAGTTGTGATCACATTTTTTGCTTTATTAAAAATAATGTCTATAACGGTTTGGTGTGTGTTTTTGAGAGTATGTAGCAGGGGCGGAGTGGGGCACTAAAATCCACCGGGAAAATTCTATCTGCAGCGACCCAACCCCTTTTAATATCGTAACATATGGTCCCTACATCGAATCACATTGAATGTATCTAAATGCAGGAGCATAGACAGATTATACCAACAGGAAGCAGCGCTATCTTCTACCTAGTTTTTATATAATGGAATCTATGGACTTTAACGGGCACTTTAAGTATATCTCTCTACATGACGGTAACAGTTTCACTTTTATCTAATACAATCTTATCACTAATACAATAACTAATACAAAACCCCAACTTGCTTAAATCTGGCTTTAAATGAGACAAAAATAAGTAAACTCTAAAGAAATACCCATAATGCACCCAGCTCCATTCTACATTAGATATAGTTTATATAGATTATATATAGATTATAGATACTTTATTGAGCTTTAAGGGGAATTCAAGAACAAACAAACAAATCAAACAGTTATTTTTTTTATTGTGTCCATGTTCTGCAGTATCACCTAACCATGACATAGAAAGACATAGAGCACGAGCAACTGATATAAATATTGGTTGGATCTTCGTGGCGCATGGTGAAGGGGCGTTGTTAGAGGTTATTTTCAGAGACTTTAGTAACGTCAATGATTCAAATAAGTTCAGGGGCCGGTCACGCTCAATTTCAGGTGGCCCACCGGGAAAAGTCCCGACCGTCCCGATTGCCACTCCGCCCCTGATCAATGACAGAATTTTCATTTTGGGGCGAACTAGCCCTTTAAATCTCACTTTGATTTTTCTGAATTTCAATTCAAAGTTCAAATATTTTATATTATTTAACTATTTGTTAAATCCCAGGTGTAGTTTATTGTACTATATTTCTTTAAAATAAATGCCAGTCAGGTTGATGCTTTGTCCTAATATAAGGTCATGCTTATGTGTAAACATTAAGTTGACTTTACCCAGCTTCAGACATACATGTAATTCCAGCAGGGATCTTTACTATGCTCTGTAAATGACTACTGCTTGATTAGCTCAGGAATGTAATAGTCAGCTGCTCTGTTCTCCTTTGATCCCTCCTTATTCATGCTAAGCCTTTACCATATTTTTTCCCTCTTGCTCATTTTTCTTTACTCCATAATATACAGTACAATGTATTAAAAAAATCCTTCCTTTAATGGCACGCTCAATGGACTTTTCCTAAAAGCATTTCATTCATATCTGAGTGTATCTCGGTGAGTAAAGCAGTGTGTCTCTGAAGTGACCTCTCTCACATGCACACCTCAGCGAGTCCGTTACCGTCACACACAATATTCAAACACCTCTCCACTCACAGCACATGGCAGTTATAAGAAATGAGACCTGCACTGAAAATAAATCCGGTGTAGTAGGATTTACTCAGAAATTGAAAGTAACTTTCACAAATGTTTACAAAGCAGCGACACACTGAATTAAACATGCAATTTCGTAATTATTTTCATTAACAACATACTTAAATAATCTTGATTTACGATTCAACCTGATTTAGCTGGACCTGCAGATTAACTACCATATATATCCAGTCTTCAAACAAGTCCTTTGCGTTTATTCAAAAGGCCTCAAGGAAAAAAGCTTCCAGTCTGTCAGTTCTGATCTGAGAGTGTGCCTACAAAAAAAGAAATGTAACGGCCAGCCTCAGGATTAAACATCACAGGTCTAGTCGCAATCTGAGTAAAACTTTGATTCTTCCCACATGGCTGGATCTTTGGAGATAAGAGCGGAGGAGCAGATTACTGATGACTGATCTCTGCATAGTCTTAATGTGAAGCTTTGACAGCATAATAGAGGTTCTCCCTGCTGAGCAGCGACTGTGATGAATGCAGCCCTATCAGATACACTCTGACTGCAGTAATGTAAGAGGAGATGCAGGGGTCTCCTGCAGTGCGAGCCCAGATAAATGAGCTATAAACTAAGACCCCTTTTGGTCCACCCGACCTGAATCTGCCAGCCCCCCTCAGACAGCACCGTCTGGAATGCCTAGACTTAACATTCATTATTTACACTCTTCTACTGACAGACTGCTTTTAATGTTAGGCATGCATTAATATACAAACACACTTCATATCATTTTATAAAGCAAAACAATATCATACTAATAGGTCTATATGGTATATATTTTCCACTGATGAGTTAAGCAGTAGAGAAACTGCTATTATAATTTAACCCACCATTTAGATTGTGTATATGGTGACAATGAAGTGATTTGATTTTATGTGGCTGATTTACTACGATTTGTGGACTGTTTATATTATAGACACGTTTTCCTTGAAATAAATACCAGTGAAGGGAATATTCACTTTAATTAGGGTTTGACTGTACAAAATACAGCTATCTGAATTGTATTTAAGGATTCAGCTGAGAATTAAAACAGGGCCATTTTCTTAAGGTTAACATGATTGATTAATACTGTCGTGCTGCAGTACTGCTGATGCACTCGTACCTCCAGCTATTTCATGCAATATTGCTGAGTACAGACTAAATAGCATCAAAGCTCAAATACAGCTAACATCAAAAATCAGGGATGCTAAGAGCTAAAATACACCCACCAGTCTGTCCACATTGCTTACAGTGGGATGATCATCATTAAAAGCCAGTGGCTCGCTCTGGAATAAGCAGCCAGGTATTGATTCAAACACATAGTGATGTCCACGCTGAGTCACATTGCCACGTCGATGGTTATTGTGTAATCAAACACACTTTTATGTCATTACTGACTGAAAGCAATATCCTTTTATAACTTGGCTTACAGGGACAGTCCAATAATTGAAGCTCTGTAATCTAGAGAGTGAATTAAACGAAATGGTCAGAAAGTACACATGGGTCAGATAGTCCATGTATTTTACATTGATTAAACTTTCTAATCATCATAGAAATCCGGAAAAAGGGCTCATGGTTTCCACAAAAATGGTAAGCAGCACAATTGTTTTCAGCATTGATAATAATAAGAAAATCAACATATTCTGATAATTTTGCATTAAACGTTTAAGACTGAATTGGCTGCTGAAAATTGAGTTTCGCCATCACAATAAATTACATTTTAAAACATATTCAGATAGAAACTGGTTATTTGAAACTGTAATGATATGTTCACGTTCGCAATATTATGCTTTTCTGTATTTTTGATTAAATGAATGCAGCCTTGGTAAGCATGAGAAAGATGTTTCAAATGTATAAAAACAATCCAACTACAAAATTGTGAATGGTCGTGGATTAAACATGTTTAATGCGACACTATTTCTTTGTCTCGAAGCATACTTGAAAACATTCAAATGCACAACATGTCCCTCAGATCTATAAATAATAGAGAAGTTTTGTCTGTGAAGATGTGCGATGGAGGAATGCACCTAGATATCTCACTCATGTACATCATTAAGATTATTTTCCTCGGTGAAAGCAGAGCTAACAGATGTATTTCTTTTTGCTCTTGTTTAGATGTGGCTGAATTTTACTCTGAACAGCACTTCTTTACAGATCTGCCATCTTTAGATGACAGCAACCCACACAAACAAGCAAACAAACACGACACTCAATTCTGGCTAGCGTCCAAAGTGCACCATCATATTCACAGCCTTTCAAGTGCAGCTCACAAGAAATGTCAAGTGAGCGCATGAACATGACAGAAAAGCCTCTCAAATTTCTCCAAGACAACAGCGATCCCTACCACACACAGTAGCTGCTGTCTTTGGGGATTTTTCAGGTCAAGCTAACATTTTGCTGAACCACCTCACATCTAACAATGTGTACATATTATCTTGAAATAGCTTTACCCTTAGTTTTGACCCGAATGAACCTGTAAGCTAAGACCAAACACTTTAGTACACCAGAAGTATGACTGTCAGTATTGTTACTGAAGTGATGACAGAAACATGCAAGCGGAGGACCTAAAAGCTGGCTGCTCATTTTTGTATCAGCTGCGCTTGGCTGGTTTTGTTTGAAATCTCAGTGGAAATGCCGCTGGATAGCTGGCCATCTCGCTGCCTACACAGTCAGCAGACAAAAGACAGTGTGGATTTACCAGGAGCCATGAGTCATAATCCAGCTCTCGGGGCTCTAAAACCGTCAGCTGACCCTCCCCTGCACGGTATCAAAGCTAAACACCTTTGAACTCTTTATTGACCTTGAAAATGGTAGCCCAGCAAACACACAGAAAGGCCATCCAAAGCTGCAGTTACAAGCAAATCACTGTTTTATTCCACTGCATGTGTAGATGTGCGTCCCTTTGAAAGCTAGACGTGTCAAGACAAGTGGAAATATGGATCTTAATTTAGTTGCTTTAACATCCAGGCACAATCTTAAAAGTGTCTCACTGTCACAAAATGTTCATCCACCCCTCTCCCTTGGCAGAGCAATAGTCTGGAGGCACCACATTATTGGGTTTTAGAGTGTCCAAACTGCAATTAACCTCTTGTCCCAACTATAACTCTAAATTATTTATTTTGCTGTGCTTTGCATTATGACGTCCATCAATCCAGATCGTGCCCTTGGTCATGCACAGGTCCTCGTGCTGCACACGCAATAAGCAGACCTGATGCAGATCGATATCTAAAGTTGTCAGGCCAGCTGCTAAATAGCTAATGTTAAATGAGAACCAGACTGACGTATTTTCATTACCTATGTATACAGCATCAGCGCACACATTAAACCAAGCAAAACCTGGAATAAAAATGCGTATATACTGTTAATTCACACATAAACGTTCAATTCTTTTAATATATATTTTTGTACTTCTTATAGCAAGTACTCAATAAATTGATCAAAAGGAATCATTTGCCCCCAGTTTCACAGATAAGGCTTAAGCCCTGTCCTATACTACAATGTAAATCTGAGCTGTGAAAGGAAAGGAACTTGCACTGACTGATCTTAAAACATGTCAATGCATTTCTTTTGCCTTATGATGCACACCAGTAATTCTTTTTAATAAGACATGTTTATAAAAGTGACCTAAATGTTCTAATTTAACTATGGCCTAATCCTGGCTTTGGCTAAGCCCTGTCTGTGAAACCAGGCCTTAGAGTTTTACAAAAGATTTACATTTTAAATAATTGTTGTTGCTTTAAACGTTCTTTTCATCAAATATACAAAATAAGTGCCACACTGCCAAAAAATATTAAGCAGAACAGTTTTCAACATTGATAATACTGAGAAACATTTCAGATCAGCGCATTACTATGATTTTTGAAGGATCATGTGACACTGAAATGTGGAAGCTGTTGAAAATGTAGCTTTGACATTACAGGAATTTTATAAAAAATTTAAAAAGTCACTTTGGACTGTAATAATATTTCAGAATAATACTGAAAGCTACAAAAACCTAGACAGGGCATGCACTGACTGAATGCATGTATAATGCATTAAATGTGGTGTTGTAAAATGATTAATCTCATTGAAAAAAAATAACATGTGTGTGTGTGTGTGCACTGTGTGTATATATAAATACACACATACAGTGTATATTTAGAAAATATTTACAAGTATAAACATTTATATAGTTACATACTGTATATATATATAGAATTCCCATATTTTTCATAAAAACATACATGAATGCGTTTGTATTTTTATATACATAATAAATATACACCGTACACACTCATATTTATATGATATATAAAATGTTTATTTTATCGCTTGACAGCACTAATTATATGATACAATTAGGCTTAATTCAAGGCATTTTATTAATTTAAATATGTATGACACATAAAAACAATGTCATTTCAAGCACATATATGCTGCGTTTAGATCAGGCTTATAACTAAATGTTCTCCGCAGTGAGGGAACAGGGCTTTGCATTGACTAAACTTTAGCTACAATGAGCATTTATCAGCATATAATAACATAGCTGACAAGCTCTCCGAGGTAAAAGTTTAAGTAGCCAATAACACTTTGGCAAAACAAACCACGAGAGGGGCAAGCACCAGGGAAGGAATTTTAATGGACGCCAAACCCTATTGTTCCTTGACCTTTCTAAAGTGTCCCTAAAGTGCCAACGGAATAACATTACAGCAGCATTAAAAAAACAAAACACACACATGGATGCGGTACTACCAGCAGGTGGTCATTAACCATCGAAGAGTCGTCCCAAACCACCCCAGCACACTCAACCTCCCCTTTCATGTTCACACAGTCCCTTCTAACTATCAGCCGTATTCAGAACTCCCCAGTTCCTCCCCTTCGACAACCCCCAACCCCACAACAACTCCCAGCGCACACCATTAGCGCTGTTCCCAAGAGACACAGAATTAACTGTTTAACTTTACGAGCATGTGCACTTACAACAGCAGTCAATCAGTCCGCTACTTTTTCTACACTATTAGTCTCATCTGCAAAACTGGGGGTTTTCTATCTCCAAGAACAGATATTTTCACCAGCCTGGCATTTAAGAAACAAAGTAAGCGGAAAACTGAAACAATGGGGTCACCAACGGTTGTTGGGTAGACGAAAGCAGACACACACACACCGCCAAAAGACGCATCGACACACAACGTCCAAACACACACTGCCTTATTAGCATTTCAATAGCATGACCCCTTTCCCCTCCAACAGATCACCACACAATCCAGGCTGGCTCTCCAGTCATTCATTCAACTTGTCACTCAAGGGCAGGTGTAGCGTTTGGGAAACACACACGGGCTGGTTGTGAATTCCAACACACTCAGAGCCTCACTATCTAGCAATAAAATGCTAAATGAAAACGCTTCATCTGTCTTAAGTGCCATTGGAAGTCAAAGAGATCTACAAGAGCTTTTCAGAATCAATGTTGGGAGGTGCACTAAGAGATTATTACAGAGGATGAACTTGACAGGAAGAGCAGGAACAATGGGCTTTACTTGGCTGCAGCAAACAATCACACATGCCAGTTTTCTCATCTCATCCTCTTACCCCGCCGCTCAATAACGGGGCTCCATCTCCTCCATCCTCTGCACCCGTGCCGGTTAAGCCCTCATCGGCTGAGGACGCCCAAGACTTGGTGTCCCCGTCTCCCTCCAGGATCCCCACCCTCACCACAGTCCAACAGGTGAAATATCAGTGTCCAGTCCCGGCAGATTTCAGCGCTCCTGCAGACGTGTGGCTACGGGGATCTCCACCTACATTCAGCACTGCTTCAAACCGGCTCGGTCGTCCTCACACATACACACACGCGCACACACACTCGCTCCGACCTGCAGCGGGCGATCATGCGGCCACACACCAATGCGTACAGATAGAGATGCTAGCGGTCTGGCAACAGTTGTTGGGCTTTTGGCCACTCCTCCCAGCAAATCACCTCCCCTACTCCGTCCTGTCACATTCCCTCCCTCGCTCTGCCTCGTTCTCTAGGTTGTTGCTAGGAAACTATTCAGCTGAGCCGTCCCACAGCCGTGACATAGAGGGGAGCGTGAGTGTGCTCCCTTGCAACACACACAGCTATCTTAAGCCTAACCTCAGCTGTGCTGGATAATACGCACAATTACGGATAATTAACCTTCTCCTCGTTTAAGTGCCATGGCACATAACGCAAAAAGATAAATAAGATACAGATAAATAGAGGGTTGATCATGTGGTGGCCTGAAAAAAAAAAAAAAAAAAATATATATATATATATATATATATATATATATGTGAAAAAGCCAAGTATTTTGCTTTGAAAGTCTCTCTCATACACAAGCCAGAAATAGCGAATAATAAAAGTTGTTAAAAATGGATAAATGTGAATCTGGCAACATTTTATCACGTTAGTTGTTACAGGACGGCAGTACAGAAATTAAATATATGGCAAGTGGCTGTAAAAGGTTAAAGCTTTATTGCTTTTGAAAATAATGTACCACCTACACTAAACCCTACTTTAAACCGAAAGTGTTAATACATCTTTGCTGTAGCAACTATTTCAGCTCTTTTATCATGTGCAGTGCTGTACCAGGAGAACTACTGAGCCAGTTAATAACATCAGAAAAGCCATACATACAGTATGGAGCTGGTTATGCCCTGTAAACACCAAAATATAGGAGTTTACAAAATTGAACGTGTTAAACGTGTTTCAAGGTGCACATTATTTTTCAAGGAACCAGCAAAAAATAAGTCTTTATTAAAGTCTTTACCCACTGTTGGTGTTTTAGTGCCACTAATGTTCCTTTTTGCTATAAATGCAAGTAAAGGCATGTTTTTTTCTAATGAGCCTATGTTGGCTTTTCTTCTCCAAAGCCATTTATACTGGCTTCACAATGTGCAAACACCATTCCAATACATCTACGCTGACTAGATCCAAGCCAACTGAAACAGTCAAAATGAAAAGTGATGTAACTTCAGGCGTAATCTTGATTTTTAATCTTGAATTTTAAGCCATTTTAGAGGGAAAAATACACTTTTTTCTTCTGTGGTACATAAAATATTTTGAAGAATGCTGGCAAGCAACTAACCATTTTGGCGACCTTTTGTTTATCAAAATGTATCAAAATAATTAGAAGCAGCAAATTCATGCAGGTTTGAATTGACATGAAAGCGAGTAAATGATTTCACTTTTGGGTGAACTGTCCCTTTAAGGACACTGTAGTATTATTTAACATTAACCAGAAGTCTGCAAATAATTTGACGATAAAATTAACTAGAGTTCACTTTAATAACTAGAGTGGGTCTTATGACTGATTTATGGGATATCTTAAGAGCTTTCTTAATTAACACTTCTCATAAATTCACAGCAGCAATGAGCTCTCGCTGGAGGCAAAGACGGCTGAAGGAAAAATCGAATCACTGGTGAACATTTACACATGTACATTCACACTTCCACAGCAGCAAGTGAGAAGTCTCACGTATGATGTGCCCTGCATATGCGTGAGGTTCCAGAGGCATGTTTATGCAGGTGTGTGAGGGAACGAGAGAAAGAGAGAGAGAAGGAAAGAAAGAGCAATCCTCCTCTCCGCTGTGTATCCGTGATGCCCCACTTTCCCATGATTCCCAGGAGCTCAGTGCAGCAGCGGTTAGATTCAGTCCAGCAGCTTTTACCTCACACATGCTCTTCTCTCTCTGTTAGAACTGCGAACACCTCTTCAAACCATCTTACAATACATTACATATTATCTCTGTGATGCTGCAGGAATCCAGACACAGTCTGAGGTTTAGCTGAGAAGACGGAGAGAGAGAGGGAGGGTAGAAACGCGAGAGGATGCTGTTAGATCAGAAGGGTGTTGGCTGCAGATGAATAGATCTTCACACAGCTCTATCACCAACTGCTACTCGGCTCCTGATGCTGTTTACACAGCCAAAGCCATTCTATTTCAGACATGTTTGTACTGTTTTACATGGATTTCAGGTTTTAAAAATACTGCGCCGTGATAGAGACAGTTGTTATTTCAGTCAGGTGTGGTTGATCTCCACCTGCTTCCTGTTGTCATGACTCAAAGGAAATTAAATAAACGCATATTGTTTTAAATCGTTGTTGTTTGAACATGAAACGTAATGCTAGACCATTATTACAAACAGCCAGAGAAGAAAATCTGAGTGGTGCTCGACTATGGATGGTTCCCAAATAGGACCACACTGGTTACAATAGCGGCATCCTCCAGAGGTCGCATTTTTTCAGCCGCATACGTCACTGAGGCAAAGAAACGTAACCGTAATAAAACAATTGTTTATGTGGCTGGCAAATATGACCTCCAGAGGATGCAGCCGCTGAAATGAGATGCAGCTTATGTGATTTCTAAGCATTCTTCAGGTCATTCGAAGTATTGGTATTTCTCCACTAAAGGAGCTCATTTCAAATGTGATGCCTGTTACAGGTCTCTACAAAGTTGGCACGGGGACAACAAAGGGCTGAAAAACAAGATTCAGCTGGGAGAACATCTAGAGGATGTCTTAGAGAGGGCAGAGTGCCTTAGAAGTAAAGATGGGCAGAGGGTTGTACAAGACAGAAAACATTTAGGCTGTTAACTCAAACTGTTCTGCTGTATTAAAACAATATAATGTGTGAGTGATTGCTTCAGGCTGTAATTTAGAGAGTGAAGTATCCTTCTCTGTGTGCTTACGAGTATGGCTTATATCTCTTCTAACCTTCTATTTACCCTTCTATATTCCCACCCTTATTGCGATTGAGAGCTGGTAGATTAAGAGCACTTCTGGAATGTGAGGAAAGACGAGGAGGAAAGAGGGAAAGAGAATAAGAGAGGGGGGCCACAAACAGTCCTTTCTTTAATCGAACCGGCGAGCCAAAAGGCAGAAGGAATCAGACAACACACACATACTAGACACCATCAAAATATCCAAATAATTGTCAACAGCCCTAAAGCTTAAGATACTCTCCGAGTGTATACTAGTGTAACACAGAGTGGATTAGAAAATGAACAGAGGGGGCAGTTTGGGAACAGTGTGCATACAAATGACTGTATTCCTCCATAATCTAAAACCAGAGGTCTGAACCGGTGGGTTGCAATGTATAAATGGGTCACAGGTCTGTTCTGATAGGCCAGTTCAGTCTCACACCAATTTTACAAGGTGGCTAATTCTAACAAGTTTGTGCAACCTCTCTTGCATAAATTCATATGATTTTTGCTAAATGGTACATATTTTATGAGTTGCCAATTTGTATGAATTTGTACGAATGACCTACACCTAACCCCGGTGGGGTCGTACGAATTAGCACGAATTTGCAATCTCGTACGAATATGTACGAATTGGTCGTGAGACTGTGTTGGATAGGCTCACAGACAGCAAAACAATGCTAAACTTAACTAAACATGTAACGTGCATGGAAACTACACAACGTATAAGAAAAAACAACCTACTGTAGATTACAATACGAGCACTGAAAAAAAATGTCTTAAGCAAATAAGCAAGAAGTCCCTTAATTTTGAAAAAAATTTTCTAAAAACAAGACAATAGTTTATAATTGTCTAGAAAAATCCTTCTTGATTTAAGAAATTTTAAATATTTTGGTTATATACAAGACGAAAAAAATCTAAGCAAGAAAAGTATTGTTTAATCTGCAATGAAGACCTCAATGTGTTTTTGTTTGTTTGTTTTTAATAAGACTTAAGGCCGGAATAGCCTGGGCAGGCCATACTTCCTTTGACGCTACATTCACTTCGCGAACAAAGTTAGTCTGGCCAAGCTGCCCTTTTAGAGCATTTCTGTTCCCAAAAAAGTGGGAACCAATGAGAAACGAGCTCCCCCCTCACGACTGAGGCGGGTGTAACGTGATGACGCAGCAGTTCTGTGACCAGAATCAATATCAGCTTTCAAACATGGCGTGCACCGAGCAGCAACAATCGTTCGGTTCTGCTGTTGCAGCTGTTTTGAGAAAAGTAAGTAAAGACATTTTCCTTCTGCTTTAATGAAGCTAGCTACAATTGGTTACGGTGGTTTCAGGTTTCGTCTCTACGCATACGTCATCAGAATGAGTGGTCTGATTGGTTGTAGATTCGTCCAGTAGTATACAGAGGACGCAGATTAAGCCCGCCTTAGTAAAGCAGCTTGGCCAGACTAAGCTCCTATGAGCTTTTTTAGTCGCGGAAGCCAGGCTTGGCTGGAATACACTACACCACCTTTACACATCACACACTTACTGACTCTGTAAACAGCGACAAAGGAAAACTGAGCATCACACACTTCACGACGGGGATCATACACTACCAGACTTTAAAGGTGTTCCGATCAAACTCACACAGAAACGAGTGCCTTGTTGCTAGGAGACGCATGACAAATGAAAACAAATGTGTTCTAAAATCAAAGCAAACCAGTCTCTATAGAAAACTAAAGACGTACACAAACACCAGACAGTTGCAGCAACCAACAAAGCTCAATCCCTTTGGTGCTCATTTGTTTTATTTTAAATAGTGTGGTTGGCTATATGTCATTACCTGGCAATAGTGCACCAGTGTGAGCTCAAAACAATAACAAAATGGCCATATGCATTTTAAATCTGCTGAATGGCGACAAAGAGCACAAAGGTCATACTCAGGTATATATCACCATGAAAACTGACTCATTCTTGTGGTGCTGACATTTTATCTAATGGTAGCGATGTCAGGCTCACGCTGGGTGTGACATTCAGCTTCTTGGTGAGCAAGCTTGTACTTAACGTGTGATGTCATTTTTTATTCTTTCATTTGTGACAGTGCATACACTCAGAACCAGGCTGCTCACACACCATCCCAGACAGAGAGAGACGAGCAGAGGAGACAACATGCTAAGCATGGCCCAGTGGCTGCTGAAAGCTCGATGGCAGTGATATTGGTCTCAGCGGGTAGCAGTACTGCACAGCATCACCTAAAAATGGGTTGCCTTTATAATTCTGACCCTGGACCAAATGACAATGTCAAACATAATGGCAGTCCTGACAATAAGTTTTTGATTTCTTATCATTTGGTAAACACATGACATGCAATCTCTGTCTGGACAGGCAGTACTGATCATCATCTCTTTTCGTATTCGCCAACACTTCCATATTCTAATGTGATGTGATTTCATATTTCCCTTTCTCTTTGGAGTGTTACAAGCTGGTAGTGCAAAGATAATATTCCTGAAGTTGCAAAGAATAAAAGTTTTCCAGAAGCAAAGAGGTATTCTTTATAAATGTTATGACTTGTCCATCCATGCCCACCTAAAATGGCTTGTTTACACACACACCCATTTTTCTTCATCACAGAGTGGGTTTATTTTCATAACACCACCCAAATGTTTACTCAAAGAAAGAAGGTGGAGCTATTATCCTCGCTGTAGTGTTGCTGCCAGTTCTTGGATGTGCGAAAGTGTAACTACTTAGTTTGAGCGTCCAAAAGAGGACACAACTAGTGGTTGAGCTGTACTCGCAACACTGTTCCAGAACAGTTCAACACAATATTACAGTGTGTTCAGGATAGACTACTAAAACCTGGAGAGCAGCCTACGCAGGCTGTGCACAGAGAATATAAAGTGGTGCTTCTGACTCACAACCTTTAACCAAGATCCTGCTGACTATTCAAACGTGAGTTTTGAGCAGTGAAGGGGAGTGCTTGTTGTTTGTCGTTTCTCTGATCACAAATGCAGAAAAGGTGTTATGCAACGTGACACGTCAAAAAGACAGTAGTCATGACAATCAGTAATTATGTCCCCACTGGCAAACACCTCGTTTGTAATGTGTTTTGGTTTGGTGCCATCGTGCCGGAACGCAGCATCATGTTATGGTAAGGGGCATAACATTTCCGCCACATGTTTTTTTTAAACGATGAGCTTTGTACAAATCGGCCCGTTTAAGGAGGCGGGGTTAGAGGAATAAATAAAATTTACAATATGTGGATAACAGTGATGCGCGGGTTCATCACCCGCGGTTACGAGTCATCCAAAAATATTTTTAATGATATTCGGCTCGCGGCCGGTCGGGTCGTTTGAAATAAAGATGCCAATTAAACCTTTGTAATTTTTATAGTACTAGACACAGTTTTCTATGAAATACACAGGCCTACACTTTATTGGCTAAATTACTAGCGAGAAGATGCATATAGAGATGGAGGCGGCAAGAGAAAAGGTGAAGACTGGGGAGTGGAAGCTCTCCAAATATACAAATAGAAAGAGCAAAGTGTGGGAGACATTTGCCGAAATAATGAAAGATGATGACCAAAGTGCTGGCTTTGTCAT
>JAUCMU010000063.1:10042673-10064652 GCA_032275025.1 Enteromius treurensis
TCTGAGCGCAGCACGTCAGCGAGCGCACCATTTGAAAAAAATGCGGGTCAGGAAGCGGGTCGGGTACAATATTTTCTTCTTTATTTTTGCGGTCCGAGTTGCGGGAGGGTTAGTTGAAAACGCCGGTCGGGTTCGGGTTGTTTATACATTGACCCGCGCATCACTGGTAAGGGGCATAACATTTCCGCCACATGTTTTTTTCAAACGATGAGCTTTGTACAAATCGACCCGTTTCAGGAGGCGGGGCTTAGAGGAGAAACAAAATTTGCACCTTAAACTGCATAAACACATAGCATTACAACGAATACACAAAATAAAAACATGTCCTTTTTAGCAACATCATATGACCCCTTTAATATAAAAAAAAACGTTTCATTATGTTTTCTCCTGTGGAAAATTAATGTAATGGAAAAATGCAATCTTCTTTTGTTTTTCACAGATGAAAGTAAGTAAAACAGATGTGGAAGAACATGAGGCCCGTTTTCATTTTTGGATGAACTATTGAGTCCTGCCAATTAATACACTGATAAACGCAAGATCATTATGACAAACATCAAAATCCATTAACAAGCAATAATGGCTACTGTTTTTCAATATATACACGTTCTCATCCTTCTTCTCTCCTTTAGGCTCACGGGAACAGCCTCTGGCCTGTGAAATTCAATGTCACGTAGAGCAGTGTTGCGGTGCTCCTGATGAAGGGAGTGCTGTAGTGCATGAAAGCCGGGGGCTTTACTCGCACAGAAACATCTTCATCACACACTGTCGCTGTGCATCGCATTTCAACATGCGTCTGTGCTTGAAATACCAACAGCTTCAATCTCCACCTGCTTAAGCACACATCTGCTTCACAGTATCATCTGTATTCATCCTACTCTGAGCAGATACAGATACTTCATGATGATGTCTGTTGTGGTGCTGCGCAGACGAGCACATTAAGGGGCTGCTAACAGACAGACAACGGACACATACATACATGTGTTTGCAAGTTGTGCATTCCGATTCCAATTAATCCCAATTAAACTGCAGCTTCTGTTTCTGCAAAGAAACTCATCATTTATAGATTCAAGTTTTAAAAAGAAGGTTTCTTTTTAAAATGTTAATCTTTAATTCAGCAAAGACGCACAGAAAAGACTTTTATAATGGATTCTATTTCAACAAATAACTTCCCGATCTTTAGAGTGTTTTTAAATCACAAGAAGTCTTCAGCATCTATGATCCATCATTTGAAATCTCTTGTACACTAACGTCGGTGTGACCTGAGACACAGACAACAGAGCAGAACTGATGACTGCTGCACAGAGACAGATGTGCGTCTGCTCTCTCCACCTCTGAACCCTACAATCTCTCCGTCTCAATGACAGCCAAGGACATTCAGGCTTGACTTTCTCTACAGATTCAGCTTAGTCCAACCAAGGATTCACCTTCCTTTACAGTAATAGATGAATTGTGTACAGACACGGATATCACAGGCAGAAAGCTGAAGACAATAAGAAAAGAAAAAGAAAAACCTACTTCGTATTCCTTAGATGTCAACAACAGTAAAATGAGCTTACAAGGGACAACCACCTCAACACATGCTCTTCTAGTCGCTCTCTCTGTGGTTATCCATCAGTGTAATCAATGTGACAGGCTCATTAGTGCCCTGACTCAACTATCATTCAGCAGCAGTCACTCAGAAGAAACATCTCTGAGCTCAAACTCCCGTCACAAGTGATCTGTACCCAAATACTATAGAAACTCAACTACAGAGAGTTTTTTTTACTAAAACATAGCACCTTTGTTATAATCAATCCTGTAATAAATATACTGTCAGTTAATGCATTAAATTAAATAGTGCTACCACACAACATCATTTCAGTATCTACTGTGTGAAAATGTATTACATACACTTTCCACAAGTTACGCCTGTGACTTATTTTCTGCTGTAAGTTTCACCACAAACAGCATTTTTTCCAGTAAAAGTTTGATCAAAAGTTAGCATATTTGGTTACCAAAGAGACCGGTTTAAGTAAAGAGTATGTTTGTGTCAGTGGAGGATATAGTATTCACACAAGTAGCATTAACAGACTACGTAAACCATTAACTGCTCTCAAGCCGATCCTGTACATGAGAGGTAATATGCTCGGCCAATCTGATCAGCTGTCTGTATCCTTAATCTCTAAAACACGTTGTGTGTGCACAATGATGAATGTGCACAACAAAACACACACACACACTGTTAAAACGACAGTGACTCTTTGTGACAGCAATCACACTACACTGCTGTGATCAGAAAGACTTGCAATGACTGCACTACCTGACCAGCGAAGAGACAGAAATGACACAATATTAGCAAATGGCAGCTTAATTGCATTTTAGCTCGGTTAAAATATATATTTATATCAAAGGCTATTTTCTGAGATGGAAATATTAGTGCCATTGACAGAAATTCCATCTTATAGTGTCGTGTCAGAGAAAATTAACATTTCAATCGTTTTTGCAAAGAGAGAGGGAGGGAAACAAAGGTGCTCAATGCAGAGCTTCAGTCCAGTGTTCATTTGAAGTGCTAATAGAACCGCTTGCAGCGGAGCGCAGGAAGAGCAAAGAGCAATGCAGTCGACGACACACACTTCATCTGCACATCCTCGCATGACTGCAGTCCCATCGTTTTAAAACTAAACAAACCAACAACAAAAAAACATGGAAATATTCCCAGTACCTGCACCACCCTTTTTCAGTTTGAGAGGAAACACATAACATTTCCTGTAAAAAGGTATATATGATCAAACATGGCTTGTTTTAGTAGCACGTTTGGCTATGAACGTCTAGAGTTATGATGTAAGCAGTGCGTCTAATAAGCAGCATTATGCTATGAACCTCATGATTACACTCCTAGAGTCAGTGAATGTGTCTTTATCGTACTGTATTGGAGGTGTGTTTACTAATGCTACTGCAGTGTTAAATATTAACATGAACCAGCTTTACTCTGAAATGTATTGTCTGGCTGATAAAATACTCCATTCATTACTGTAATGATTAATGAGCTATATGATGCATTATACAAATGATATTAGATCAGGATGCCATATGTTAAGCAATAAATCTGCATAATGCCATTTTTGAGCTTTCCTTGTTTTTCACATAAATATGTAATATCATCTCCAAAGTGTTGCTGTATTGCTCATAAAAGCTGTTTTGAGTTAAATTCATCTGTTTTCTTTCCAAACACTGCCACCTAGTGATGCTGAAACACTGTTGCAATGACCTGTTTCATAACCACAACCCCTTTAATATCAGAAAATGCTACCGTGCTTACCATGTGATGCGAACTATAACGAGGACGTCTATAAATCAAGTAGTAATAGTGAAAACATGCTCAAAACTAGGCATTATTACCAAATATATATGTTAGTTCAGTAAAGAGCGAGAAACGTTTTATTTCAAAGTCCAGCCAAAAACACCTTACAGCTTGTAAGATGGATGAAGAATAAAAAGATTTAGACACTGTTATAGTTTTGTTTGTTGTTTGCTTACCGCAATACATTCTGTCATTAATTACTCCCTCTCATGTCTCGTTCCAAACCCATAAGACCTTCATTCATCTTCAGAACACAATTGAGCTGTCTTACCCTCCATAGACAACAATAACCTCATAGCCAATACACATGCATTCGAATTTTGATATCAAAAGAGGTTTAAAAGATCTGATAAAAACCAATTGTGTGATTAATGGCATAATAATGCATCTAGTAAGTGTCTATGGATGTCAGGATTCCCCTCCACTCTGGCAGTTTGACTGACAGCTCTATTGAGTCATATACAGCATGTTGACAGCAGCCATTAAAACGTCCAGAGTCAGGTTATGTTTTACAAGGCTTAAACTGTAACTCATGCACTAGCCTGTGAAACGGTGGCAGTATGGATTGCTGTGTATATGTGAGTGAGAGCTGACATGCTGGGGATGCATTTTGGCTCCACTTCCTCTTATCTATCAAGTTTACACAAGCCAAGCACTGAATCTGTATAGAGACGAAAAGAAGGTCGTTCCTTGTTATATGGGAGAACAATAGATGCCTCTCCCTGTTAAGTGTCCTAATGCACCTAAACACACTGCCAACAGAAGTGCTTCTAGTTTCTGTCTTGCTGTTGGGTGTTAACTGCCTCCATATGGAGCAAATGAACACGATAAGAACCCCAGTAAAGTGAATCAAAACACGTGCAACAAATACATTAGCCTCGTCCAAGCAAATCATAGCGACAAGTCAGTGCTACAATACAATCTTTATACAAATATGGCAAAAACACGTTCTATTACTGTATATTACTGATGCTATCTCCACTGAAAAAGCATTTTCTGTGCTAACACGTACATCAAACCTTTCAACTATTGCAAGTACACTTTACGCCACTGATCTATATAATATAATATAAATCTCTATTATAGATCAGTGCTTTAGGTAAACTTTAAATATTTTGCATTTAAAGAGGAATACTACACAATCCTCATTAAAAGTGATTTTAGGCTTATTATTCAGTAATATGCATTGTGCACAAGTAATACTCCAAATAAAGTTTCATTCCAAATTTTTATATCATTAGATCATGTTATCTGTCAGTAAATATGTTCATAGATTTGAACCATACTTAGTGTGGAAAAAAATATATACTATATTACTAGGGTAGTCATATCTATCGACCACTTTATAGGACCAAAAGCTTACATCATGATCATTTTAATTCACAGTAACAATATATATTATGATATATGTTATTTTTGCTTTAAAGAAAGGTCTTTATGATATATAAAAAAATAATTAAATAAATAAAAATCATATTAAAAAAAATCACGAATCATGTTTTTTATCATTTTATTTTCTTGTGTCAGTTAACTGTATGATTTTGCTATTTTTTAATCTAATCAAAATAACCCAACTGCAATTTGATCAAGATTAATTGGAAGGCAAAATAAAAAAATAAAAACCTTGTTAAAAAGTTACCGGTTTTTCCAAATGAACTCTTCAAACAAAAATGCTACATACATTGTGTAAGGTAACCAACTGTATAAATACATTGCATAATTTCTCTATATTTCAAACTAAATTTAGTCAAGAGCAGAGAGGTTTCTCTCTTTTCTTGTTTGATTAACATGGCTGACTGACCTCGAGAATTTTTGACTGCTGTCACTTAAAGAGCTGCAGCGTACTGTCCCACACGCGTCTCAGCTGTTCGCTTTCTCTGAAGACCTAAATCATTGTGCTTACAAGGAGACTTTTAACAAATACAAATCTGTGTATCCATTCAAAGCCTATAAAGTGGTAAAAATAGCTGTATTCAATATTCCTACACTCTATTAGGCTGTCTTCACATGTGCACGCCTCTCTAACAGCGCTCAGACTGAGCGAGCAAAAAGCTAAATTACTTCTCTTACACTGCTGATTGCTTTAGTTTATGGCCTTAAAACACTTACTTTTAAACAGTAATGCTTAAAACGGGCAAACAATATACAGTATTTTCATGACCATGTAGTACAGAAACATCATGTTTCATCATGAGGCAATTAATTTAATGGGTGCAATTAGGTGCATGTACACAAGGACAAACAAGCATTGTATTCAGCTGAGCAGACGTTGTGTCTTTGTTTTTTAAATGATCAACAATATAATTAGAGCCATTATGTGGAAAAAGAAAAGACAACGGCATCAACTAGAAATCTGCTCACCTGATAGTAGTAGCCATTGTCCGTCTGGTATGGCTGTGCACTGATGCTGGGGGTCCCAAGAGCTGATTTCAGGATCTCCTCACAGCCTGAATCAAAAAATACATTTTAGTCCTGTCAAGACACGTCTCATAACAAACAAACATGAAAAAGTCGAATGCAGTTTCCTTTATATGATCAAAATGATCTGTGTATTATAAAAATTAGTTAATAGACCTAAAATGATAGACGATGGCTATCACCACTCCAACATTAGTTTAAAAGGATTTTAATGTACCTATTTGTTTTTCATTTAAAAAAGAGATGCCTCTCAGATATACACTGACAAATTCAAAATGTTGCTTTCTCACTTAGACACTACGGCTATTGTATAAATCAGCTTCTGTCACTTTAAATTTAGTTTCTCTGTTTGACCACATCTTGTGTTTTCTCAAACCGGGCGTGAATTATTAAACTACACCCTCTGTAAAATTTAGAGATTCATTGCTCCACTTATGAGAGCCAGAAAAAAAACCCAAAACATCAAGACCACATTTTGCTAAAAACTAAAGTTCAACATCAAATATCATGTTGGAAAGAGGAACTGTTCTCTTAAATATATGACTATGTTGTTTCCCAAGCCCGCCATCCCACCTGCAGAAATACAACAAGCTAACTAAAATGTCATGAATAAATAACAAACTGAGAGGCGCAGCGGAGGGCAGCCCAGGCCTCAGATCCATTTATAGTCATATAACACAAAGTGAAGGCTCAGTGCTCTGTGTGACATCTCAAGTGGGCCACAGCTTGCCTTGGCTCCGGGAATGAAGAACATATTGTGGCCATTACATAAATATATAAAGCCATGCACAACATGCCTGTTATAGAAGAGCAAAGATAGAGCGATGGCGAAACTGTGCTAACAATCCTGCACCACACTCGACAGCGCAGTCTCCTCTGGGACCTCAAAAGGACACACATAGGCTTTGGCTTTGTAGATTTGCTGTGCGTGCCGGGGATCAGGGAGTGGGAGATTCATTAGGGAAAGAGTGATTGGGAAGACCACTGGGGCTCATTAAACACAGGACACTAGGGGACAAAGTCTCTGGGCCTGGAGCCCATTTGGCCTGCCTGTGTCTCCCTCTTCAGCTGCCTCCATGGAGGCTGGCACAGAGACGTCCTGCTCGGGTCCCCGTGCCTGCTGGCAGAGCTCTGCCAAGCAGCGTGAGTGTCCCTGGCTGACAAATGTAACCCTGTTTACTGCGCTTTTAATGACAGCGAAATAGGGACGAGCTAGACGGGGCTTAAAACAGCTATAAATAAAGTGAAATGAGATTGCTGAACCATGATTACACAGTAACTTTGTGAATACCTAAAAAAAAATCGTATAGTGAAGCTTGACACTATAATCAGGAATAACATCCCCCCCGTCTTTTAACCGAGAAGCGCAGCCCACGTTAAACAAGTGAATTACTACGCTGTGGTTAAATGGGAAAATGTTTCAATCTGATAAACGGTTAATTAAAGGCACATCCAGAGATGCTCGTAATTTGCTGTTTAAACGTGGTTATTTTCAATTAGGGAGATCAGCGGTGAAGCAGAGATCTTTAATCAGATTCTGCTCACTCAGGCTATTCATTGCTTTTCTAAATTTTCTCCAGACGCAGAAGTCAATGCAGAATGCTAAAAAGACAGAGCTATGTGCCATTATCTGCCTTTGGGTTCTTCTGATGAATTGTTTAATAAACTAAAGTGATAATACTAGTCTGGAGATTAAACTGCATAAATGTCTGGAATGATGCACAACATGCTCTTTTTAATTCAGGGACATGGTGAGAAGTGTCTGTGTTAAAGGAACATGGTGTCTGTCTAGCAACTAAGCTTTTATCTCTGGAGAACCATTCAGTTTGGCACACGAACATCTGTGTGTGACAGAACAGAAGAGATGTGCTCTGCCACAGTTTAAACATTTAGTGCATTAAAAGAAGGTATTGTAGGTTATATATAAAGATATGTTTTATAATCACTATTATTGTCCTGCTAGATACGAGACACATTTACTTGAGAAGTTACATTTCTCTGTATGTGTGTGTATATATATTTATTCATTTATTCATTACTATTATTTTTTTATTAAACTTAGTAATACTTAGTCATTCATTTTCTTAAAGTATTATTATTATTAAATTATTTTTTGAGGCAATTCACAGCCAAAATAAGATATTTATTCTAGGTTTATATTTGCTTATGTTGGTTAGGGATCAAATGAAACAAATAACAAATAAATTAAACAAATAACAAATAAATTAAACAAATAAAATTGTTTGATTTTTTTTAATTATTTTTAATTTTACAGTTGTGTAAAAGGTATGATACACACAATAAACAAAACTTTCAATAAACACATTTTTGATCTTTAAAAGATCTTTACTTCAGAGTAGCGCAATGTTTTTGTAGTGCAGCTCCATGTCACTTCAAACTGTATTTTTGCAGTCATATTCCAGAGATTTTTACCCTGATGTTCTCAGATTCCCTTTCATCTAATGCAAACATCAATGGTATTTATAGGCATTAAATGCTGCTCAGAGGAAAACCGTCCTCTTACCTTTGATTGCAAACACTCCATGACAGAAATCTTTGAAGTTAATTCTCCCATGAGCGTTGGGATCCAAGTACTTGGCAAACTTCTTCACCTGAAAAAAATAAAAGAGCACGGTTGTGAGAACGCTAGCCACAAAGTCACCTTGATGAGGAGGACGATCACATGTTCAGTATGGTACCTAACTATAAATAAATGAGAGGATGTGCTTATTATCTCGTCAGCTTCAGCTCCCTCAGATGAAGCACTAGAACAGCTGCTGTCAGGACGTGTCGTCGCTGTCAGCAGGTCTTTGTGATGGACAGCTGTCCAGGTGAAAAAGACTGATCCCGACAGACTGCTGACATGTGACAAGACTCGCTTACTCAAGACAATTTGCGCAGCTGTATCTGTTAACAGTAAATACTGTATTGCTCACAGGCTGCTATTTCAAATATTAACATACCCTGCTCCCACTTTATTAAAAAATAAGTACAATGTACTTATTGAGTTCATATTGTACTGCAAAACACTTTTGCTGCTATTGAGGTGGGATTTGGGTAAGGTTAGGGACAGGTTTAGTGGTGTGGGTAGCTTTAAGGGTTGGTTAAGATGGAACAGTCAACAGTGTAATTATAAATAATTACAGAAATTAGTTACAAATGTAATAACAAATAGGTTTATATATATATATATATATATATATAAGTACAATGTAAAAACATGTAAGTGCATTGTATTAAATGATTAATTAAAGTAAGTACATACTGTAGTAGTTAAGGCCACAATATAAAGTGGGAGCCATTCCCTAAACAAAACAAACAGACCACTGCTAACACACAGTCTGTCTATAAACTAATCAAATGAAACTGGACAGCATAGTTCTGACAATTTGGGCTTGGAAGAATCTCATTAGTCGTTGTTCTTTCCTATGGGATGGCTGCCAGATATATATTCTTATGAGAAAACATTCCATGGTTACACAGAAATCATCGTAACTGTGATTCCCACTTCACACACAGCTCCTTGACAACGTCACTCCTTTCTAAATATATTCTCCTCCAAGAAGAGAAGAAGTGTTCTTGACAGCCCTCCTCTCATAACCTGCTAGAATGAGTCACCACACCGCCACAGAAATAGAGGCGTTTAGTGCAATAGCGATAGGACGGCGAGCTGAAGCACAGCAGCCATGGAAGCAGGCGATGCATCTCTGTGACGGTGCGTGCACACACCACGAAAAGAGAACACATGCGGGCTAAATAAATCACTTGCCCCAAATGTCTCTTCTAGCTCAGCTCAGGTTCAAAAGCATAACATGCACACTACCATATGCGGTCATTAGGGCTATTTTTTTTTATTTTTTATAAATGTATACTCTTACTCAACGAGGATTCGTTAAAGTAAGATAAAAGTGGTATTTATAATATTACAAAATGTGAAGTGGAAACCATTTGAGGTAACTACCTCTTGAAGCTCATCGAGAGAATGCCAAGAGCGTGCAAAGCAGTAATCAGAGCAAAGGGTGGCTATTTCGAAGAAACTAGAATATAAAAGATGTTTTCAGTTATTTCACCTTTTTTTGTTAAGTACATAACTCCACATGTGTTTATTTACAGTTTTGATGTCTTCAGTGAGAATCGACCAATGTAAACACATTGAATGAGAAGGTGCGTCCAAACTTTTGGCCTGTACTGTACAGTATATATATCAGTAAATGTGCAAAAACAGAGGAGCATAATTGAATTTTATACAGTGATTTCCCTATATCAGAGCAAAGAGTGTGTTCAAAAGAGCTCACAGAGACATTGCAATAATAATAATTCATATAAATTGAGTGGTTTAATCAAAGTAACACAATCACCTTCTTTTATGAACACTTTTAATGTCATATTTTAGTTAAAAGAGAAATATATGGATTAAACTGCTTAACGCATACGGATTATGTGTACAATGTCTTAAACTGAAAGTTTGAGGGAAATGAAGAGAACCGAAATCTGTTTGGATTCATTCACTCAGAATTGAAATCGCCCCATGATTTACTCATCCTGAAGCTATCCTAGGTCTGTACGGTTTTCTCCTTTCAGGAAAACTTAAAACCTCTCTTCTAAGCTTTATAATGGCTCATGTGGAGGCAGAAACTAGAGATTAAAGTTCGCAAAGTTTTAAATACAAAAGCATCAGTTCACTTCAGGAGGCATTTATTAACACCCTGGAACCATGTGGAGCATTTTGTATGATGGATGGATTATTTTATTGGACTTCTTTTGAGCTATTGACTTCACTGCCAAGCCTGGAAAGAGCCAAGACATTTTTAACATAACTCCAGTTGTGTTCGTCTGAGAGTAGAAAGTCGCACAGCTATGGATTGATAGAGTGGGGTAATTTTCATTTATGGGTGAACTATCCCTTTAAAAATGTTGGTTTGAACAGTGTGGGGCAGTGGCCAGTTCATTTTCGGATGAAATGTCCCTTTAAAGAAGTACTTTCGAGTGGCTGTCTTCAGTATACATAACTAAAAACTGGCGAGATCAGCAGAAGTAAAAAATTCACACCACGTCCAGAATATCTCCAGGCTGATTACGAACTCTTTGTTTCTTTGAACTCACCGATCAAGCAGGAGTCTGTCATCAATCTTCATCCATCCACATGCATAAAGCAACATTACCGTTGCCAGCTGAGCCTAGAAAGGTCAAATAATGTCTGCGAAAGATTAAATTAAAGCTCAGTCATTTGCGGTTGACCCTCACATCGTGTCACAGTGTTGTGAAGCAGCCCTGCGGTTAATGAGCGTTTCATCCAGGGCTCGACGTTAGCGAGCGCTCTTCAAGGCCACCCCTGTGCAGCCTGTGGGAGGGGATGGAGAGCAGAAGCACACATGTTCACCACACGTTCTGCACTAAAAACATCCTCGTGCTCTTCACGCATGCCAATCACAGCAACCTCATCATCAGGACACAGAGTGAAGGAGGAGATGGAAAAGGGGAGGGGACAGACCAGATGGAGGGTGAAGAAGAAGGTGACACGTAAAAGGATAAGGAAAGGGTATGAGATAACAGCAAATAGAAATGAAAGAAGGGATGGATATAAGATGATGGCATTCAGAGAAATGTATATAATGGATTTGAGAAAAGACGTGTAGGAGGGATTGGCAAGAAGAGGTTCATCACAAACATTCAAGCTGCTATCGTGCACTGCTCCTCACAACTGTGGGTCAGAATCTGTGACTAGCAGCACGCAGAGACCGGTCATCTGTGACTGTACCTCACACACTCATGCTGTTACATCACTTCCTTCTGCACAAAGCACTCAACTGTAGCACTGCAACTGGTACAACCTGGCACAAAAACATTTGTGTCTGACTAATGATAAATGCACTACTTTGTGGCCATTTTGTTCATTGCACTTTTTACAGGATTATTTTTACTACTCTTCCATGTTCAACTATATTTTATTGTGATAGAATCCAGCTAAAAAGACATTTATACGAAACAAAACAAAAAAATTAAATAATGCACGCATTCAAAATTCCAGGGCAGGAAGTTTTTTTTTTTTTACATAAATAAATACTTTTATTCATCAAGACCACACTAAATTTAAATAAAAAGAGACAGTAAGATATTGATAATGTTTTCTATTAAAAACTAAACCCCCTAAATTTAAGATTTCTGATAAAAATAAATGCAATTAAAAAAATCTTAAAGAAAAGAAGAAATAAGAGATTTTTCTTGAGCAGCAAATCAGTATGATCCGATGATTTCTGAAGGATCATGTGACACTGAAGACCGGAGGTGTGATGATGTAAATTCAGCAGGAATAAATTACATTTCAAAACACAGTAAAACTGTTGTTTTTGGGGGGGTTTTGTAATACAATTTCAAAATATTACTGTTTTTACTTTATTTTGATCAAATAAATGTAGCCTAAATGAGTGGAAGTGACTTTTCTTCAGTTAAATCTTACTGACCCAAACAATATGTAAAGGTTTTTGTTTACATAATATTGAAAAATACTACATAATAATACACACACACGCAGCTATATTTATAGTACTTGCATGTTTTTGTCCTGTGCAGCAGTAATGATTTGTATTTTGGTTTGAATCTGTACTGAAGGCTTAGAAAGACGATGAGTCCTTTCCCTGTGTGCCCGCCATCAATCAGATAAAACCACCCATTTGTCACCACTGCTGACTCCTGCATACTGCTCACCAAGTTTAGCAAGCAAAACAGTCACACGGCCTAAAAATCTGTGACAACTTCCTGAAATTAAATGAGATTATATGTGATCTTAACATTCACATTAATACTCCAATTGTGCAGCACATGAACCTGTGGCCATAAACAACATCAAGATTTCCTGAAAAGGTTGCAGGCAAACCGAGGCAGGTTGCTCATTTCCTTTTCATTACTGCCGTCCACTGAGACTATACAGACTCATTTTAAATGTCAAAGAGCCTTGAGGCACCACAATTCATTATGGATTAAATTGAATGTATAAAGGAAGGCAATTAAACACCTTAATCAGCTGAACAAAAAAGCAAACGTCAACCAGGAATGGCTGCACTTGGCTGAACAGCACACAACCCAGAAAAAAAAGACTACAATTTGTGTTACGTAGAGAAAAGAAATCTAAAAATGACCCTGATAAACTTATTTGTTGAAGACTGTGTAACCTGCAAATCCAAAACAACCTGCACCACATCCTTTAAAGGAACATGCCACTTATTTTGAAAGGGTTAGACATTTGAGTTTTACCTTTTTCCAATCCATTAATAATTTGAAGAAAAATCTTGAAACTCTTTGGTCAGGTTTGAGAGTGATGCTAATGGTCTAATCAGATTCAATGATCTATGCTAAGCTACAGCTAAAAGTGCTGCCACCAAAACCAGAGATTGGCTGAATGGATTCCTAAACGCCAAAAGTCAACTGTTTCTAACCAGGTAAGTTGGAAAATTAGCCTATTTTCATAAAAAGTGTCATGTTCCTTTAACTGAACGGAATGGCCTCTTTAGCATCCTCAGATTGTTAAACATGGGTTGCCATGGTGACAGTAAAGGAAATGAGCATTTTTATAGCCGTAATCTCTGCTGTTTGTATTGTTCCTTCATACCAGCCTAATGACATGAGAAAACACATTCAGGGGTCCATCTTCTCCTGAGTGAATCTTAATGAAAAGAAACATCAAAAATGCCTCCTGACAAACACAGTGTGGCCCAGTTGGGCAGAAGAATAACAGTCGCCTCTGTAAATGAGAAAAGGATAATGAGGACTGGCCAAAGCACCTGTGATTCCTGTCATTATGGTGTTTGTTTTGGTCACGCTCTAAATACAGGCAGTTCTCTGGAGCAGATAAGCTGAACTGACAGTTGAACTCAACAATCACCATGAGAGGAGGAAAGCAATAACAAGTTTTAATGTAGCATTAAATACATCTTCATGGGAGTCAATCATGTTTACATTATGTTGCCACTTTAAATAGATTTATTAATGAATGCAGTAGAACTATGTTATAGAGAAAGTCCTTTGTTATGAGAGAGCTGGATGCAGTTGAATGCAATAAAATACACAAACTCAACTGATTTTCAGCAGGAGCAGGGAAGTGGATATTGACCAGTCACTCTGAGAAGGGATGCTCTCCATTAGACAGATTTCTAGACAAAAGCATTTATTGGCAGTCCATCAGGAAGCACACACTGAACTACAGAGCCAAACCACCGGAGCTAGAAATGCAAGGTCAAGATCTACAGTTAAGAGAGCCAGCAACGCTCACTGCTTGAGAAAAGAACTGCATATGTCCTTTTTTTTGCATCATGTATGATGTTTAAGCCAAGAATTACAATGTCTTCAGTAACACATTTGGGAAAAGCTATCAAGTAGCTTGAATCTCCTCTGAACAAATAATAATGCAAGATTCGAGACCAGGCCACCCTTTACCAAACATATCATTTGACAGGCCACATTTTACAACATAACAGAACAACAATGTCACATTTTACACACATTTTTTTTTTTTTTTTTACCTTCATGTTAAGGAAATGTTTTGCATTTGTCAGTAAGTCAACTGACCATTCAATCATTTTCTTATTTGAAATGGGCTATTGCCATTAATATTGTGGCATATTCTTGATATATATACAGATTTTTCTTTTATGCCAAAAATCATTATGATATTAATTAAAAATCATGTTCCATGAAGACATTTTGTACATTTCCTACAATAAATTTATCAAAACCTAAGTTTTGATTATTAATATGCATTGCTAAGATCATCATTTGGAGAACTTTGAATCTGATTTTCTCAGTATTTTATATACTAATACACCATAAGATGGCAGATTTTCAAATAGTGTCTAGGCCAAATATTGTCCTATCCTGACAACGCATACATCAGTAAAAAGCCTATTTATTTAGTTTTCAGATAATGTCTAAATCTAAATTTAAAAAAATGTACTATTATGACTGGTTCTGTGGTCAAGGGTCATATATATATATCGTTATATACATATGAACTGTTGAATCTGTAAGTGATGCCTAATGACATCACAGTTTATGAAGGAGAGTGAGGAGACGGTTGTCTTGGTAACTTGGCTGAAGTGCAATTATTAAACTGCTAAGAGCCTACATTAATCATAAATCTATAGCACCAGTCCGGCACCAATTACAGAAAACAAGACATACGTAACGCTATAAACCAACCTGTTTGCACAAATTAGGAGAAAGTGTTTTATTTCATTAATCCCGGAGACAGTAAGGTACAACGTGCTCTGCTAGCTATATCAAAAGCCAAGCATCCCGGAATGAAGGAAACGAGTGGGTGATTATATAGAGAGGGGTTCTTACTTCATCTCCTTGGCCGAACTGTAGACCGAGGTCCACGAAGTGCTCAACACGGATATATCCGTCTGCGTCCTCGTCGCACACGTCGAACACTTCTTTGAGCTTTTTCAGGAAAACCAGCAGCTGTTCTTGGTCGGGGAAGACATTGCCGTCCATCCTTGTGAAGAGGGGCTGTCAAACGCGCTGTATTAGAGAGCCAGGGCAGCTGCGAGCGCGCTCTCCATCATCTCAGCCTCAGCCTCAGCGCTCCAACATCAACGGCAGCAGCAGCGCTTCAGTCCAGCCCGAGGAGAGCGGAGGAGGGGAGGAGCCTACACTGCCTTTGACGTCGCTCGTGACGCGGGCGCCTTCAGCTCGCTTTGATTGGTTCACGCAACTGACATAAACCTCAACGCAACTTAGATTGGATTGAATCAAGTGACACCATTTTTTGCCTGATTCCCAATCAAACGGCTTCAAAACAAAAGATTACCTTATCAACTCTATCGGATCCTGTTCTCTTGCTCAGGGGGTCAGCACCGCTGAATGAATATCAGTCATACATCAGGCCAGAATATTATTCTGCTACAAGCCATTTCCAAAGTTTACTTCCCCCTTTCAGAATTTTCTAAATGTTTATTACTAAATTTACTAAAATAATATGTTTACGCATGGTATAGAAGAGAAAATAAAAGTTGAATTTATTTATTCATTTTAAAAAAGGCCCTGTTCAAAATACTGCGTCGTTACCTGAATAATCAGTTCTTGTATGTCCTGAACAGAAAAATCCTATAGATCCCACAAATCCGTTGGTTTTTTTTTTTTTGGCAAGTGTATTTGAACCCTTTCCAACAATGACTGTATGATTTTGAGATCTATTAAGTTATTTTGTCCACTGGGGAACATGTAGCTATCTTCTCTTGCCTCTGAAGGGCAGTACTTAATGAAAAATATGATATTTCAAAATAAGAAAATGTACACGTCTCCATTCTGTGCATCAGAAAATGAATTGCTCCTGTGAATGAAAGAGAGAGAAACAACTTATAAAGGAACATTTTCAATCGTATTCACGCCTAACATGTTCACTTAGTTTTGCACAATGTAAGAGATCCATACACTTTATTCTCAGTTTTGTTACTTGCTTTTGTGACGACGCTGTTATTTTTCAGCATTTAATGAAGTAAAATAAATATATACATGAATTTGATCAATTCTAGCAGACACATTGCTTCAGTACTTGTTCTCACAAGAGTGTAAACTTTATTATTAAAAACATAAATTAAATGAACACGCTAAATTTTCCTTCTGAAAGGCAACAAGTAGAATATAGTTTACACTAAACGCAAATTGTAAAAATAGCCTAGGCCAACATTGTTGGCTATTTGCACTCACTATATAAACACACACTAACAATAAATCAATCACCTCTACTCCCAAATAAAAAACAACAATTTATTTCACTGACATTGAGAGTAAAATTTAAAAAAAGAAAGTTAATACAACATGAAAATTGGCTGTTTCAACAAAACAGCATTAAAATAAAAAATGTTGTCCGTGAAGGTCTGGCTCAGTTAACATGTTTTGTATGACCATCATCCAACACTCTCCACAATGAGCCGGGGCTCCAAAAGAGAATCCCAGCGCTCAGTCAGCTGCAGGAAAGACATCAAAGAAAGGATTGTTTTAGCCTACCACAGCATACACTTGTACAAAGAACTGCCCTGATTCACTTCAACAATTATACGGGATAATCAGAAAGCAACATTTGTGTGGCATTGGGGGATGGGCCTACAATCCAAACTACAAAAGAGGGTTTAGAGCTTTGCCAAACCATGCTCACAACAGCACTGTCAGGACACTGCATGTTATAAACATGTACATCACTTAACCTGTAGGTCAAATGTGCTTCCCCAGCAAGTGTTGCAATTATAAATCATAATCTGAATTTAAAATACAACACGAGTCCATAAATAATTAGTCACAAACACTCTTTTTATTACAATCAATTTTTATCCATATGACTACTACTGCTGATATCTAGAACATCTCCATACCAATGAAGGTATAACAGAATCTAGTTTTGTACATGTATGTGTGTTTCTAACTCATATTAATAATATTGTGCAACAAGTACAGAAGCCTTTGTATAGTAGGACCCCTGAACAGTTCATATGTATTTCCAATCCATAGCAAATCCTTTTTAATAAGTAGACAGATCTGTCTCTGAATCTGATTGGTCAATTTATTGTTACAGCCACTCAAAAAATCCATGTGATGTGGGTGTGAACTTGATGTGGTTATGTCATATTTAAAGGAATATTTCAATGAAAAATGAAAATTTGCTGGAAATGTCCTCGAGCCATCCAGATGTTTCTTCATTGGATGAGATTAGGAGAAAGTTTTACATCACTTAAACACTAATGGTTCTTCTGCAGCTGATAAAAGCAGGGCTCTAGGAGTAACTTTTTTCTTAGGTGCACCAGCACAAAAGTTAGGGGCACCAAAGTTTGTTGTGCTGTGCCACTCGGGTCAGACGCAGACACAGTGTAACAATCTGGTCTAAAAAAAAAATAAAAAAAGGTGTTGGTGCCTAAATGATTTTTGGATGAATCAGGCATTAACTTAACATTCTTAATGAAAATAATTTTTTTCATCCTCTCTCATAATCCGGGACTACAGCTGTTTATCTGTTTATCAGTAGAACCTATTCTATCATCTATATGGCATGCGTTGCGACACAACAAATTCTGTCGGCTTGGTGTCCCGGTGCTGTGCCGAATTTGGACTCCCTGCCAAATTAAGACTCCCCTCATTGAAATGAATACCAATCCTAACCCCTCCCCCACACCTAACACTAAATCTACCAATACTAAGGGAGTCTGGAAGGGGTCAAAATTCGGCACTACACCGGCCTTAATGTGTGTCTGTTGTTGAACCCCAGGAGGGCTTTTCACACTGTGCTTAACCCCGGGTTATCTGCGTTCTAAACAACGCTTTTAACCCCGGGTAAAGACGCGTTTCACACCTGTGATTTGAAAGCGATGTTAGCACCGCATTTTACCAGGGGTTATGAAACCCTGCTCCGGAGCAGGGTTAGCACCGCAATACGGTGTTAAGTTTGTTCAGTATGAAACGGAGCGGTATTTGCTTATTGCTGCTGGACGCGTAGCACCAGACAGCCAATCAGAAATCAGCGAGCATTACGTCAAGTCGCTAACAGGAAACGCGCGTGGTGTAAACAGCAGCCGGTGAGAATAAGTTAACGTTAACGTCAAGAACTTCAAAAGTAAGAAACTTAAAAGAAAGTCAAATCAATGTTCATATACTTTGCTCCTTTGTTTTTTTGCCTTTGTGCGTCTCATGAGGCTAAAAACAGCTAAAGACCTATGCAGCGACATTTTTTATTTAACTGGCAGCATAACCCAGGATTCCGTTTATCCGGGGTTTAGGATAACCCTGGGTTAACAATTTTAAGTGTGAATAGCCCTAATGAGTCAGAGCACAAAAACAGACAGGTAAAGTTAAAGAAATAAAAATTTGTATCCCAATATTTTTTTTTATGAAAAATGACACAGTATAACATATTGGTGCCGTGACCCAGATAGGTGTGAGGAAAGCTAGAAAGAGATATATATATACTTCACTTTCATTGTGTAAAGAGGTGTGCTAGAGATGTTTAGTGCACTTCTTTGTGCAATTGTTATCAGCGCCGAGTGACGTTGGTTTACATGCCTCTTGAGAGTGGTGCTGGCAGCACATTGGTGCCGTGACCCGGATAGGGTTGAGTATAATGAAGGAAAGCTAGTAAGAGCTGTATATGTAAACTTCACTCCTTTGGCCTGAAGAAGGGAGCTAGAGGTATTTAGTGTACTTTAGTGTGATGCAGGTTCGAATCCCAGTCTGACCAATTACACCTACAATAATAATGTATTATAGCATATCTTTCCCTGTACAGAAAAACCAGATGAACTACACATCTTGAAAATGACATGCAAAATATGTTAAACACATGTGGAATGCATTCACAGTTCACATGTTAGCACAAAGTACTAGAGTAAGAACTGCATGGTAGCACCGCCTTATTTATCCACCTATAAAATAAAGTACCAAAAGAAAAAAAGAGCCCCTTATGGTCCAATAATGTTAACTTTTTATTACTGAAGTCTATTGCAAATAACTTCCATCGAAGGTCAACAGCTGCCCTCCATCTGCATTTAAAATTTTAAGCATGTAGTTTCTTACGCTTGACTGTTTCAAACAACAACCCACTGAAGAACAAGTTTGCAGCTTCATCGTCTGGAAGAGAACACGAGCATTTGTTTTTATACTGACTGTCAGGTTTGTATGCATGAGCGCTCTCATGGAACGGACTTTAGAGCCACGGCTTAAAGAGAACAGAGGATAAAAGAAGCTTCTTAAATCAAAAGTCCATCTGACAGTCTTTATGCAGATCAGGGCCTGAATAAGCATCAGTGCCTGCGGTGAATCGCTATGACAGTCACAAATGAAAAAGTGTTGCATCCTGGGAGAACGCACAGCAACAGAATGAAAACTTTAAGGTATACTGGCAGTTTTAGCAGCCTTGAATGCAGCATTCTGAATAGAAATTAGATGCAAAACTTAAAAAGTTCCCCTCATGTTTGTGTTGGTTTATAATTTGGTGGGTTGCCCAGATAAAGTCAATTAACCACATAATGTAGTTTTTTCATACTTAAAGTCAACATAGAATGAAAATGTAATCTTAGGGTTAGGATTAGGGTTTGTCTTAGAGTTACTTACAAGGAATTATGCATAATTAAGTGTTATCGTAATAGTGATAATAAGTGATGTGTAACATAAAGTGCTACCAAAAAAGGACATGACTGTTTGGAATGCATTGCGCTTCACTCTAAAATATTTGCTCATGGAATAAACATACCTTGGTGCACTTTTTAGCGAGACACAAAATACGTACCAAAAAGTACATATCACTGCAGTTTCCAAAAGAAATGAACACAAGAGGCAGTAAAACTCAGACACCTTTTATTCATTTTTGCTCAAATGTACAGAGTTTACATTAATTAAGTGTAATTTTCGCACAATAACTTGAAGAATATCAAGTTATGACTTCAAAACAATATTAATAAGCTGGGATATTTGAAAACTGATGCTTTTAAATGTTAGCATCACACATACCCACCATATCTATGGGTTTTCAAAGAATATAGCTTTGTTAGGTAGCTTACAGAGGAGCTCCGGTTCAAATCTTTTGCAACTACCTTTCGACAAAACAGCTCAAATCTGTGTAAAAGGAAAGGTTGCACACATTGCAACAAATGCGCTTTTTAAAAACATTTTTTATCCGTTTTGCATTTGCTAACACTATCAGGTTTAGGGTTGGATTTGGTGTAGGGCACAACATGACAGAGCATTAACTTTTAGCAACACGGATATTTAAATTCTGAACTGCCGCAATACATACCTATATCAACATAATGCATGTGCCAGGGTTCACACATTGAACCTGTGTTTTAGCGCCACTCAGTGGACACTTCTTTTTGGAACTGTGGCAAAACGCACAGTAAGGTACATAAAAAAAAGGGCCCAGAGGTATATATTTTTATGAGACCAGGTTGGAAATATGTCCTGTTTGTTACGATGCACGGAGGAAAACGTTTGAGTTCAAATGCAACAAGTGATTTATTAAGGCTCAGAGTCAGAATAACAGATACAATGGGGAAGGCATAAGCAGAGACAGAGTCGATAAACAAAGCAAAGGGTCAAAAATACCAGTAATCAGAGTCCTTAGGGAGAAGCAGAGAGAGAGTCCAAATCCAGGCAGAGGTTGTCAACAGAGAATCCAAAGGCAAAGAACAAACTAGAACAAAACACGACTGAAAAACAGGAACCAGGTTTGACGATGTATGAACCGTGAACACATACAAACACTGAGGGGTTTTATACAGAGGTAACTAGGTCAGGGGGTGGAGCAAACAATCAAACACCAAGACAACTGACGAATGAGCGGAGACATGAGTGAACACTGAGAAGAGTTCCTGAATGAAAGCAGACATAAAACACAAAGTTCAGCGCTGGCATCTCCAGTTGATCATGACAATTATACTACTGATTAACACTGTAGTGTCCTACTGACATTAAATAGGGACAGTTTTATTGGCAGTTAGGCATGATTTGTTTTAAATCTTTTCTTTGGAAAGATATGTTTCCCTTTTCTTTTTTGTGTAATTGCAGGTGTTCCAGCGTTCCAAAGGATGTGCAAAGACATCCAACGCTAGACTGCACTGGCCACCTAGATGAACATGCCTGAACATCCACAGAACACCGCAACATCCGCCACTTCCACATGATCACCATACCACAATAAAAAAAAGACTTCACCATGAACTCTTATTCTGTCATCTCAAGCAGGAACCTGTATATAATATATGTACATGACAGAATGTTTCCTTTATTTTTACTTTTTATTTTGTTTGTGATCAAAGGAGGGATTGAAAGATTATGTGTATTCCCTAGACGGAATCAACATCTGATGTTGTTACATTGTAACTGCACCTCAGTATTCAAATGTCCATACAATGCTAAATGTCCATACAATGAAACAATGCCTATTAAACAAAAAAAAAAAAAAAGGAGGAATGAAACACAGTCCTTTATTTATAAATTTCATTATATGCCCTGGACATATTTGTAAAAATAACACAGCTATTGAAGAGCAACATCCCCCGATACACTAGAATACCAGTGGCGATTTCTTTAAGACTGCAAGGGAAGCTCAGCTTCCCCTATAATGTCACGAAATTAATGGTCAAATGATGTACTATTTTATTAACAATTTATTGACTAAAAATGGGTTAGAAAACGTTTATCTCAAAGACGAGTTCGTTCAGAATCAGCAGGTCGGCTGACTTG